>OY978218.1:31692262-32009482 GCA_963854785.1 Vaccinium vitis-idaea
CTCCGTCAATAAGTGAAATGCATTAGCAGCATAGCAGCAGAGAGAACACTTTCTCATGGTAAGTTGCATTTTCTAATGTTATAGATTCTCTCCTCTCTCCAAAAAAAGGTTTGCGGGCCCCTTTGGGTATTACTTTAAAATATCATTTGATCATTACACTTCACAAATTTTGCTCCATATTTGAAACTCTCTCTATTTTTTTTTCTCAGTTTTTCCTCTCTCGCTTGCTACTTTAGCTTCTGGCTGGGTTTGAGTCGGCTGACAAGGAAGCTCTAAGAAGCCTTAAATCCTTACAAAATTTACAAGTGATAGGAGTATTATTTTGACTTTCTTCCTATTTTCTCTTTAATTTTCCCTCTAATTTCCTTCTTAATTATTTTCCATTTTTTTCTCTTTCTTTCTCTGACTTCCAAACACAGTCAGGCTCTGTTTGGAAGTTAGGGAAAGAAAGAGAAAAGAAGAGAAAATAATTAAGAAGAAACTTAGAGAGAAAATTGAAGAGAAAATGAGATGAAAGCTAAATAGGAATTGGATTATTTTCCTTTCTCTTCTTTGAGAACCAAAGAAAAGAAGATTTTTTTTTTTAAATTTTTCCTTTCTTTCCCAAACAACCAAACCAAACAAAGCACAGTTTGCCAAACAACTGAGAATCTCCTCCTCCTGACATCAGACAGCAATAAATGAAGCTTCAAGAAAACAGAGCACTTTCCATCCTCCTCGATTTTCCTCTCTCCCTCTCTTCTCGTGTGTAGATAGATCATCATCAGATACCCGTTCTCTTCTACGTTATCTTTTTTTACATGATTCACGAGACTCATTTCACTGCTCCCCTTTCTCTCTCTATACCCAACTCAACTTTCCTCTGTTTTTTCCCACTTTCTCGATTCTTCTAGCTCAGTTGATGGTGATTCTACGGAATCCCTATCCAATCCGTGATTGTGGTTGAAAGTTGAGCGTTGCTTAATTGACTCCTTGTTGGATTCAATTGAAAAGCAACAGAACAGAAGCTTTTGGGCACAAATAAAAAGAGAGTGCGTGAGAAACGGGGAGTCGGAATTTGGAGAAAATGGCATCGATTGATGCACAGTTGAGGCTTCTGGCACCCAGGAAGGTGTCTGAAGATGATAAATTGGTGGAGTATGACGCGCTGTTGTTGGATCGATTTCTCGATATTCTTCAGGATTTACATGGAACCGAAATTCGAGAAACTGTAAGTTTCTTCTATAGTTTGTTAAATGCAAAATTAGACTTATTTTCTTTTCTTCAGCAAAACGTCCTTAGCTCGTCGGTTCTTAAGAGGTTTAGGGGCCAGTGATTCAGTGTTATTATAAGAGGAACCACTCTATGCATATATTGTCAAAAGTTAGATATGTTTCTAATCATCTGCCCATATCCCGAATGATTAGGGACTAGATGGGTTCGGTTTGTTGTTGTTGTTGGTTGTACAGTAACTAGTAGGAGCAGAACCTGGAATTTTGGTCGGTGGGATTGAAAATTAATTCAGCACGATATACTATTTTCTATTTACTAATTGGAAGTTAACTACTAAATTAAAAGGAAGAATTTAGGGTTATATATATACCCTCATTACTTTTTTTTTTTCTTTATAATTGGTCGAAATACTTATTATACTTTGAAAGTGATGCACTATCATCTCTTGAAAAGAAGAGAATGTTCCGGGTTTCTAAGCATTTGAAGCAAGTTGGGGAAGTTTAGAGGGATTTTGTGGGGTCAAGATAGGAAAATTTGGATACATCATTGTGAGGAAGCAAATTTGTTCACCCTCGCGAGGGTGTACTCATTCTGTGTCTCACATCAAGAATCAAAACCGTTCATTTTGTCTAGATTCATTTCTTAGGAGCCCATGCGAAAATTGAGTTCAATCCAATATCGGTGAGCTCTTGATGTAAAAGTTCAATTTTTTTAGCGAGAAATTTAAAGAAAAATAAATAGAACTCTAGATGAAATAGTTACCTATATCTGATTGGGCTAAATTTTTGCGTGGCCTTCTAACAAGTGAATTTGGATATAATGAATGGTTTTGATCATCGAATTAAGATACAGAATGAGTACACCCTCGCCGAGGGTTAACAAAGGGAGGGTGAACAAATTTGCTCTCTCATTGTGAGGAGTCAAGTGACTGAGGTCAGATGACATTATTCCCCTGCGCCCCTGGTAGCTGGTCCAGTCTCGCTTGATGTATAAAATACTAGCAGCCTGTTTGGCACGGGCTTTGGCTCCCCGTTGGAGATGCTCTAAGTCCCATTTTTGTTTGATACGATAAGACCAATGACTTTAGTTAGGCCCATACAATTCGATAGGTAACTATGTATAATAGGAGAGAGCTTAAGAACCCATGAAGCGAAACCGATCTACATGTGATGCTCAACTAATCGTTGCAGTATTGTCAAACAAATGTTTGGGTATAAAATTCATGTTTACAAGTTTTTAGCATAATAATGAAATGAACACATTCAATAAGGAGATAGGAGAACTGGGTTTGTGTGACGTGAGTAACTCAGCTTTTATTGTGTTATTACATGGATTAGGTTCAAGATTGCTATGAGCTTTCTGCCGAGTATGAAAGGAAGCTAGAACCCCAGAAACTAGAGGAACTTGGGAGTGTGCTAACAAGTTTGGATGCCGGAGATTCAATTGTAGTTGCAAAATCTTTCACCCACATGCTCAACTTAGCCAATTTGGCTGAGGAGGTCCAGATAGCTTACCGCCGGAGGATTAAGTTAAAGAAAGGGGATTTTGCTGATGAGGCATCTGCAACAACTGAGTCAGACATCGAAGAGACCCTCAAGAGACTTGTGCTGCAGTTGAAGAAGTCCCCTGAAGAGGTTTTTGATGCTTTGAAGAACCAGACAGTAGATTTAGTCCTTACGGCACATCCCACTCAATCAGTCCGAAGATCTTTGCTTCAAAAACATGCACGGTATGGCCTACAATCTGAAATCATGACAGTTTGCAGCCCCCTGGTTTGCTATTTAGTTCAATTTTTTTTTTCTTCTTTTGAATGCCCACTGGTCCCTACTCCCTTGTATTTCACTTCTAACCTGGTCGCCAAAATGCTATCTGAAAAATGTGGTATTTGTTTTCCTTGATGAAATCTTCCTCTTTTATCTTTTGTAGGATTCGGAATTGTTTGACCCAATTGTATGCCAAGGACATAACCCCTGATGACAAGCAGGAGCTTGATGAGGCTCTACAAAGAGAGGTATGATTGTTTTAAAATTGGTTTATGTTTTACCCTACTTCTACTCCATCCTATGTAGCACCAAGGAGGACACGCAACATGACACGGAGACAACACCGACATTCTGACACATTACACTACTACAAAAATGGTTAAAGATGACACACCAAAAATTGAAACAATGACAGTTTCTGTAAAACTGTCATCGAAAATATGAGGGTAGAGTTTTGATGTCAATCTATCCTAAAAATTGTCATCTTTGCGATATAAGATGACGGTTTAGAATAAAAGTGTCATCCTTATCTCTTTCTTTAATGTCAGTTTTTGCTTAGAACTGACATTAAAACAAGGCGCTTCCAGAAGCCCATATGGAAAACCTTTTAATGTCCGTTTTCCTTAAAAGCGACATTGAAACTAAGCCCTTTTAATGTCAGTTTTAATTAGAACCGATATTGAAGTTGATCATAAAAGATGACGGTCAAAAAGTGTCATTAAACGTATAAGATGACAGTTAAAAGCCGTCATCTTAGATTTTCAACGTCTAAGGTAACAGTTTAAATCTAAAACTAACATAAAAAGTGCTCAGCTTAAATTTTTTCGAAAATATAGTATAAATATTTTTGTTGGTCTTTTGTCAACAACAAGCGTGCTAGCTCAGTTGGTAACATGCACGCACGCGAGGAAATCAAGGTCTTGAGTTCGAGTCCTGGGGCAAGCAAATATTAGCTCACAACACAAGTGCTACGTAGGTGCCACACAAGCGCCACAGGCACAGACGAAGCCAGGATTTTACCCCTGTGGTGGCGAAAGTATTTACTTAAAAAATAAAATATTATGAATATTCATCTACTCTATAAAAAACTATAATAACATAAAAATCTAGTAGTGGTGAGTCTATATAATTCTGGGATAAAAATATATTTTTCTATGTAATAATTGCATTTTTTTGAAAACCTTGTGGTGGCGGCCGCCACCACTTGTCCCCCCCTCGCTCCATCCTTGGCCACGGGGGTGCCACGTGAGCTCCACTGGACGGTCATGCGGGGGCGGCCACACAAACTAGAATTGGATTTTTTTTTTTTTAGAATGGAGGATAGATAAGATGACAGTTTATAGCGGTCATCGTTGATTGTAAAATTGACAGGTTTACACTGTCATCTTATATGTTTCAATGACGTTTTTTAACTGTCATAACAAATCTAGACTTTTAATGTCACCTTTTGTGTTTCATGACACCTTTTGACTGTCATGGATTAAGGTTTTTGTAGTAGTATTAATTTAAAAAAAAAATGGAGGACATGATAAGTTGGGGGATACGTTTTAGAAATATTAATGTATGCTACTATATGAATGAAATTCAAAATATAAGGCTCCAATTGGAAAGATGTTACACCATATATACCATGAATCATTTATCCTTCACAAAAGTATCCGAATAAGAATTGTTTGATCGATTATGTGTCTCTATAATCAATAAAGCATCATTCGTCACATAAAAAATACGACTTCCTAGAAGTTTAATTAGAGTCTACTACTTTAGTTAACACCCCCGCGTTGTTTTGTGAGTGCCCTAAGAGTGTCCAAAGCATATTTTAAAGTGTCCCTAGAGTGTAAAAATGTTGAGAAAAAATAGGACACTGGATTTAAGTGTCGGACATGTGTCCAAAGAGTGTTGGTGTCTGGAAAATGTCTGACACGGTACGTGACCTCCGATGAAGTTGTTATTGAGAGAGAGCGAGGGGGGGGGGGGGGGGGGGGGGGGGGGGGTTAACAAACCCTAACACAAGCGCTAATGCGCTATTATTTATATTATTGTATACCACATTACATGACTAAAATAGGCGATGTGGGACAACCATAAAACTGGCAATATAAACTATTCTAAACACTCCCCCTCAAGCTGGAGAATAAATATCAAAAAGTCCCAGCTTGTTACACAACAACTCTAACCGTGGCTTGAATAATGATTTGGTAAATATGTCAGCCAACTGAGCACCAGTAGATACATATGGAGTAGCTATCACACCACCAATCAGCTTCTCACGCACTAGATGACAATCAACCTCAATATGCTTAGTTGTCTCATGAAATACTGGATTAGAGGCAATGTGAATAGCCGCTTGATTATCACAATACAGTGGCATGGGCAAACATAAAACTGGCAATATAAACTATTCTAACAGAAGTGTCCGTGCTACATAGACTCCATCTTTTGAAATTTCTTTTATTTTGGAGAAATGCGTTTAATGTTTGGTCATCTTTAGTAAGTTTAGGATTATACATAAGTAGTTTCTCACTGGCTTGGGGTCTTGGTTGCTCTCTCTCTGTCTCTCTTGCATTTTCTCTTTGCTTTGGAATGAGCACATCTCTTCTATACCATGTAGATACAAGCTGCATTTCGTACTGATGAAATCCGGAGAACACCTCCAACTCCCCAAGATGAGATGAGGGCAGGAATGAGCTACTTCCATGAGACAATCTGGAAAGGAGTCCCAAAATTCTTACGTCGTGTTGACACTGCTTTAAAGAACATAGGGATAAATGAACGTGTTCCCTACAATGCCCCTCTAATTCAGTTCTCTTCTTGGATGGGCGGTGATCGTGATGGTATGATCTGTTTCCTCAAACTGATTTTCATAGATGGAAAGAATTGTGAGCATGCACTCAGCCATGCCTTCCAAATTCATGTATTGTTAGACTAAGAGATATTTTGAAATGGAATGCAGGAAACCCAAGGGTAACTCCAGAAGTTACAAGGGATGTATGTTTGCTGGCTAGGATGATGGCTGCTAATTTGTACTTCTCCCAGATAGAGGATCTTATGTTCGAGGTAGCTTCCACTCTCCGAATTGTCCTTTTTCCTCGCTGGATCTTTGGTTATTTTGTATTGCTTCAGGAATTTCTGATATGCTATTCATTGCTTTTTTCTTTCCGTACTTTCTTGGCAGCTGTCAATGTGGCGGTGCAGTGATGAACTTCGTGCTCGTGCTAATGAACTTCATAGGTCGTCAAAGAGAGATGCAAAGCATTATATTGGTGTGCATCATCCCTCAAAATAGCATTTCCAACTTCTACTATGACGCCGTTCACATATTTAGAGTTTAATCTTTCCTTTAATTTTTCTACTTTTCATACAAGCTTTGATAATCTGTAGACAAAATGTCGACTTTAGAAGTTAAAGTCTTAGGTATTTCCATCAACATTCAAGTCCTGTTTGCATGGGTTTAACAGGGTGGCATTCTAATACATGACCAAGAAACGTTTGGATAGACTGGAAACTTTTTCTGTAGGTTGAGATTCACGTTATTCATACTGCGAACTATACTCCTCTTTTTTTTTTTGATCCGGAAAAACTGAACAATACTCCTCTGGTTACTGAATTTACTTATGAAAAAGTCATTGTGTTGCCAATATAGTTTTCAATTTTGTACTCATGATTTCATTCATGCAGAGTTCTGGAAACAAGTTCCTCCAAATGAGCCCTATCGAGTTATTCTTGGTGACGTGAGGGACAAGCTGTATCATACACGTGAACGTGCTCGCCAGTTATTAGCCAATGGCTTTTCTGATATTGCTGAGGAGACAACTTTTACTAACGTTGATCAGGTCTATTTTCGTCAGTTAATGAGTTTTTCGTACCAATAAAACGTGAACAATAAACTACCAACTCTACCCTCTCCTGCAGTCAGAATATTTTTTAGGGAAGAACTGTTCCGACACTTGTGAAAGATCTTATATTCCCACCTCGAGTCTCACCTTATGCAGGAAAATGTATCATGTATGCATCCCTTATTTTTGTGTGTTTTTGGACATTTCGTCTATGATTTTCTATCAATCCTACTATTCTATAGGTGTGATGCGAATAGGAATACCGTTCTAGTTTTTTTGAAGAAAATCTGAGTGAGGTGGTGCACACTGGTAAAAGGTAAATACCAAAAAGTATTTTCCGACCAACTAGTATATGTGTACGTCATACATGTAGAAGTTGGGGAATTAACATGAATGCATGGAATGCAAGCGAAGGGGGCTTGATCTTTAAGTGTTGACTTTCGTGGAATTCAACACATTGATCATTTTCCTTACTCTTCACTGTTCCCTTCTACTTTCTTGGTTAGTTTTTCCCCTTGACGCTTCTTCGGACTTTCCATTATTAGCATGGTTCTTCATTGCATTTTACATTAAGCGTTGCACCCTGTCATGGAATGACTTGCTGGCATTTCTCCCTTCCTTCTGGTTCTTTAACTGTTGGTTGCAGGGAGCTCCCAAAGTGGTTGCGCTCCCGAGACGGGAGCTCAAATCAACGATTCCAAGTAAGGAGCGCGCTCCTGAATAGGATGAGAGCTTCAATACTAAGTCTTAAGGAAGAAATTCGGACTTTCCTTTGCAAACATATGCAAGTAAAAAGAAAAAGAGAAAATAAGTAAGAGATCCAGGAATCTCGTCCCGTATTGGGCTTGTCTATGTGTTCCATAAATGGGGAATTAAAACTATATTGGGCCGTCTTTTCTCACTTTTGTTTATATTTAATAAGCACTTATATGCACTCTCCTTTCGGCGCTACCCCGACTTAGGATCTTCTACATATCTCTGCTCCCTTGCCCGTTCCCGCTTTGTGCAACTAAGATCTCTGTTACCCTATACAGAAGAAGGTGCCTTTTGCAAATCATGTTGTTACGCTTTGGCACTCCCTGGTGCCTCTCTATTTGAACACTAAAAAACTAAATGACAGTAAAGAGCAAGAACATGTGTTATACATCAGCACAAAATGTAAGAACATGTTTTTCTTACTGACTATATCTCATTTCGTATCCGTTGTTACTTTTTTATGCAGTTCCTGGAGCCTCTGGAACTATGTTATCGATCGCTCTGTGCTTGTGGTGATCGGCCAATTGCCGATGGAAGCCTTCTTGATTTTTTACGGCAAGTCTCCACCTTTGGACTGTCCCTTGTGAGGCTTGATATCCGGCAAGAATCAGACAGGCACACTGACGTTATGGATGCCATTACCCGGCACCTAGAAATCGGGTCCTACCGAGAATGGCCTGAACAAAAAAGGCAGGAGTGGCTCTTATCTGAACTCAGTGGCAAGCGTCCTCTTTTTGGTCCCGATCTTCCCAAAACTGAAGAAGTCGCTGATGTTTTGGACACTTTCCATGTCATTTCTGAACTCCCCTCAGATAACTTTGGTGCCTACATCATTTCAATGGCGACTGCACCGTCTGACGTGCTAGCCGTAGAGCTTTTACAGCGTGAGTGCCGAGTCAAGCAACCGTTAAGGGTGGTCCCACTTTTTGAAAAGCTCGCAGATCTTGTATCTGCACCTGCTTCTTTGACTCGTCTCTTCTCAATAGATTGGTATAGGAACCGGATCAATGGAGAGCAAGAAGTCATGATTGGGTACTCGGATTCGGGTAAGGACGCCGGCCGTCTGTCTGCTGCTTGGCATTTGTACAAGGCCCAAGAGGAACTTATAAAGGTGGCAAAGCAATATGGGGTGAAGCTTACTATGTTTCATGGTCGAGGAGGGACTGTCGGTAGAGGAGGGGGTCCCACCCACCTTGCTATACTGTCTCAGCCTCCAGACACGATTCACGGGTCGCTTCGTGTAACGGTTCAAGGTGAAGTTATTGAGCAGTCGTTTGGGGAGGAACACTTGTGTTTTAGAACGCTCCAACGTTTCACAGCAGCGACACTAGAACATGGAATGCATCCCCCAGTCTCGCCAAAGCCAGAGTGGCGTGCATTGTTGGATGAGATGGCGGTTGTTGCCACGAAGGAATATCGTTCCATAGTTTTCCAGGAACCCCGTTTCGTTGAATACTTCCGCCTTGTGAGTATCTTCCATGGTCTCGACCCTTTTGCCCTTTTTATTATATTCAGAGCCATTGTAACATAATCGTCCTCATTTTGACTAAATGAGAAATTCGCACCTTCTTTCGCCCTTTGTTTGATGGTTTTTTCACTATTGTAGATATCTATGAGATATCTCTACAATTTAGCTTCAGATATATTGAAAACTCGGTTTATACATGATTTTGGAAAGTCTCTCCATAGAAGTCAACTAATTGAGATCTTTTGATTGGTGATAGAAGTCTTGATTTTTTTTCCTTCTCAAAAGTATATAAATATATAATTCGTTCCCCCAAGTAAGTGGCACAAGCATTTTACCTATTACTTTTCTTGGTAAAAGTGGAAACATTTTCTGCTTCATTGTTCTTTGATATTCTGTAGGATCTTACCTATTCTGTTTGTACTACTTTGTATCTATGGAGATTGTTTCAGAATCAACCTTTGAAAATTATTTAAGAAAAACCTTTTCTTTCTCCAAATGCTGTAGGCAACACCAGAGACAGAGTATGGTCGCATGAACATAGGAAGTCGTCCATCAAAGCGGAAACCTAGTGGTGGAATTGAATCTCTCCGGGCAATTCCCTGGATATTTGCTTGGACCCAAACGAGGTTTCACCTTCCAGTCTGGCTTGGTTTTGGAGCTGCATTTAAGTATGTCATTGAGAAGGATGTAAAAAATCTCCACATGCTAAGAGAAATGTACAACCAATGGCCCTTCCTCAGAGTGACAATTGACTTGGTTGAGATGGTGTTCGCCAAAGGAGATCCAGGGATTGCTGCTTTGTATGACAAGCTTCTAGTTTCAGAAGACCTGCGCCCATTTGGAGAGTCTTTGAGAGCAAACTACGAAGGGACAAAGAGCCTTCTCCTCCAGGTAATATAGGGGAAACTTTAATGAAATACGGTGTCTGAAGAACTTTGACACTAAGATCAAGGAACATGGAAACAGCCAAAGCGTTTCTGTTTCCTTGGAGACCGAAACTAGATATTAGTAGAATTCCGAAATTCTATTTTGTCTCCCAACAGATACCAAAATGCTCAGAAACATGTCGAAATGATATGGAACATACTAAACATTGAGTCGTTTTGAGGCCTATTTGAGACATTCATGTTTTCATTGTTTCCAAACGATGCAAGACTTTATCCCACGTCATTCAACTTAGGCACTCAAGTTTGTATAATCTAGAGGCTTATTGCCAATTGGTTTTATGTTGGAAATCTCCAAGAAATATACCAATTGTTATTTCAATTATGTTTTGACTCGTTTTCGAGCGTTTCCGGAACGCTTCCATCTCCTAAACCGAAACTAACTTTTGATCCTTGAATATACTGGGATAGCTCGTCAAAGTTTTCTGCCAATTTTGACTGGTCCCCCCTATGATGTCAGTACCACATTTACCTGGGTGTGAAAACGTGACCCTGTCGAATTCTTAAATATCATTTAGTTCGCTCTGTGAAAGCCTTAACCTTTATGACCCGATGGTCGAAATCGCAAAATGTCGAGGTGATGAGAGAAAAAAGGATCTAGTGTTTAGGGGTAGAGAGACAGTTGAAATCTTGCCTAGGCAGTACATTCCATTCCGAATGAAGTTTGATTACAATGTTGATCTGAAGGTGTATTTGATTCACGGTTAAGAGCAGTCTGAGTCATGCAATTCTGGGTTTTGAATTCATATTAACTGTCCCACAAAGCTACCTTAGGATATTGCGTTCTAGGTAAGGGTTTGTAATTCTAGTTAGTATGGAACGTTGGAAAACATGTTTTGAATGCATTCTCCTTTTGTTCCCCTGGATTTCTGCAGATTGCTGGTCACAAGGATCTACTTGAGGGAGACCCGTACTTGAAGCAAAGGCTCCGTCTTCGTGATGCATATATCATGACGCTTAACGTGTGCCAAGCCTATACACTGAAGCGGATTCGTGACCCCAGCTATGATGTGAAGGTGAGGCCACATCTATCTAAGGACATAACCGAATCTAGCAAGCCCCAAACTGCAGAGCTAGTCAAGCTTAACCCTACAAGTGAATATGCTCCCGGACTTGAAGACACGCTTATCTTGACTATGAAGGGTATTGCTGCAGGAATGCAGAACACCGGTTAGGGGCTGGTAATTTCGTTCCCATTCTTCGTTCTTCTTACAACTATAGACACTCATATGTATGTATGTACTATCACAGACGGATATTAATGTTCTACGAGGCGTATGCAATGACCTAGCATCTAATATGAGCCCCAAACAAATCTGCCGCCCACAATATTTTTCTCTTTTTATGCCTGTACTTGCGAACTTAGCTATATATGGTGTATCTTATAGAGGTTCATCCTTTTGATTGAGAATAAAGTATCTAATTGCAGAATTGTTGAACATGGTATGGGTTACATGGATTTTGGGAGACATGAAATGCTACTAGTAATGGTTGCTGTGTAACCCTTGAATAGTTCTTGTACGCTGAACATCGATCTACGCCTCGAAGTTGTTTATTGTAGATGGGGAAAAAAAAATGTTAAAAGGAAAGAGTGATGCCGATAATTGGCATTGCAATAAATTCTACCAGATGTTTCAGACTTCTATCAATTTATTTTCGCTTCCTGGAAAAGGCTTCTTTGGCAAAAACTGATACGGTATCTTCGTGAGGTTTCTATTTATCAAGGGAAACTTGTTTCGTACTACACGAGGAAAGCTTGAGCCCCAATAAAAAAGGGGGTAAGCTCGTGAATATTACCATTTCTTTAATTGGTTGAAATGGTGTAGGTCTGATCCATGCAATACACTTTTTGATAAGAATGAGATAATTTTTTAGTGAGATCCACGCCATTTCAACTATTTCTCTATTTCACCCTCCCTCTTATTGGTCACAATAAGATACTGACCTAAAGGCAGCGTTGGTAAGATACTGACGAAAGAAACAAGAAAAGCTCAAAAACACTACAACACCAACCAAATGAAACCCCCAACCAAAAGGCAACTCCACCAAGCAAACAAGACCCCAACCGATGGCCAAAAGAAACCTCAAGACAGCAGCAAAGATGAACCCAAAAAAGATTCCCAACCAACTCAAAGGCAGCACAAACAAACCCCAGAACAACCTCTAGCAAAGCCCACCCTCAGCAAAAACTGATAGCATTGAAAAGCCCTCCAATAGAAACACGCAAAACAACATGCAAAAGGAAAAGGTCCTCGCTACAAGCAAACGGAGAGAGAGAGAGAGAGAGAGAGAGAGAGAGAGAGAGAGAGAGAGAGAGAGAGAGAGAGAGAGAGAGTTTCCATCCTCCAAATCTGTAAAATCACCATTCTCCAAAGCTGCAAGATCCCTGACCTCCCTTTCAAAAATTTCACCCCCTCCGATTTGATAATTTTCTTTAAATTAAAAGTCTCTCTTCCTCTAAATTTTTACTCCCAACATAGCACTTGTATCCATCACCCTTCGAGCATTCTTAATTAACATGGAGTTTCTGTTACGAATATCAATGGATGAAAGAGTAGAAGAGGAAACCTTAGAGTAAACCTCCAACTCTTTATTTTTAACTTTGACTGCCTTTATTCCAAACTCAGAAATGGATTTCTTCTTTCTAATCTTCTCTTCGATCTATTCAACTTCATTTTCAATTTTAATATATCACTATGGACTAATTATTTCCCAAGAATGCCAAACCCCTTGCTAGTCCCCCAACCAAGAGGACTCGAAGGAGCACTCTTTAGACCACACTTCAGTTCATGAGAGATAGGGCTTGTAAAAGAAAAGACTCTTATAGGGAGTTGATATCACTGATCCCCCATCATCCTATAGATTTTGCTTGCTGGCCACCTCAACATCCAACAAATCAATCCTTGATTCCCCACTAATTCCTTTATCCTTGAGTTTTGTTTTGATGAACCGTTATTCAAGAGAAGAATTCTATTTCATGATTTTACATTGTAGTTTCCCAGTCTTAAATGTCAGTGATTCAAATGGCGTGTTTGGGGATTTAGAAGCCGTATTTCAGGTTCGGACTCCAAATAATCCTGACACAATTATTGTTGTTTTTAAAATAGTCCTATGCGCGTGTTGTACCTTAGCGCCTCTATTTTCTCTCTCCGTGCGTACTGTATTCTCTCTCTCTCTCTCTCTCTCTCTCTCTCTCTCTCTCTCTCTCTCTCTCTCTCTCTCCTTTATTTATTTTAAATTTTAAAATGGGTTGTATAATATTTTTTTTTGTAGATATCGAATTTTAAGAAAGAAAATGATATATTTGGAACCTACTCAATGAGATCTACAAAACAATATCCATATCTAATATGAAATTATGTGAAGTTAAAAAAAAACATAGTTTACATTGCCTCAGCATGCATAGCTCACATAGTTCAAAAAGTTCATTTGTTGTGGTCTTTAGTTGATTTACTTAGTTCACATAGCCTTAGCATAGTTCACATAGCCTTAGTATAGTTCGCATAGCCAAAAAAGTTCATTTGCCATGGTTTTTCGTTGCTTCACATAGCATAAAAACATAATTCGCATAGCCTTGGTATAGTTTAGATAGCATAAAAACATAATTCGCATAGCGTTAACATAATTCGCATAGCGTTAACATAGTTCACATAGCCTGAAAGTTCATTTGTTGTTGACTTTAGTTTATTTATATAGTTCACATAATATAAAAACATAGTTCAGCCCATAAAGAGCTGGCAAGCGACTCTTGTTTGTTTGCTCCAGTAAATTGGCTCATGGTCCGAATCATGGATATTCGGTCCACTACACATCACTATTTTAGCATTAAATTAATAAGAGAGAACAATAATTTTGAACTGAAACATGTGGAAATCCTTTGTTTACTTCAACAATTAGCGTTATAATGAAATACAACGACCAGCAAATGAAAGGATAGAGGCTTTCCAACCTAATTTTCTGAGCGACAGATTTAAATAATTGCCATTTTGTTTGATTAAAATGCGTGAAAACACAAGGGGTGAGCATGAACCGGAATCGGTTCAGTACCGATTTTATCAAGAATCAAACCATTACTTATGGAGCTGCATGTTATAGTGTTCAACGAGGGCAATGTTGTACTTAGAGCATTTCTGTGTGAATTGGCGTGAAGCTGACGGTTGCTTCCAAATATGGATGTGTGTGAGTGAGACAAGGCAGAGTCACACGTGCAACAGTTTACTTGAGTGCTGTCAAAGTTGAAACAAAACCTAATGTGCTTCATTACTTGTAAGAACGGCGATACATACACTCCCTGGGAGCTACTCCCAGCCACACCCTCTCTTACATGGGGTGTGGTCTATTTTTCTACTTGTAAAGAATGACAAAAGATTTGGGGAGCGAAAGATAAAAGGCTACGGGTTACACTAAATAGGGGTGCTCACGGTCCGGATTGATTCGGATTGGCATGAATTCAATCTTAATCCGCGAGTTACGGTTTTTTGAAAATAAAATCCGTATATGATCTTAAAGTCTCACGGTTCGGTTCCAATCCGATCCGCGAGTCATGGACCGGTTCCTAATTTATCCACAGATTTTTCACTTATCCTTAAAAAAAAATCATCAACTCATTCAAAAACTGAAACTCAACATTCAGTAATATAGTTAGTAGATGAGAATATAAAACATCAAGAAGAACAGAGAAAGAACAGTTATTGGAAAGAAATAATGAAAGCTTTTTAAACATTCCAACAAATTAATTGAACAAATCTAAACTTCAACATTATGTAATCAAAATAGATAGCCAAAAAACAAACCCAAAATTCGTTTTGGAATTCCAAACACAGTAGGCTATAAATCTGAGCTTAAGCATTGTAAAGTGTAAACATCAAACTTGTTAAACATGCCGACAAACACATATAAATAGACAGTCACAAGCACAAAACGCAGATATCATTTTGGAATTCCAAACAACGTAGGTTACAAAAATACATATATATTTATTTTCTAAAAAATTATATATAATGAAAATCTCACGGTCCGGATCCGTTAATCCACGGTTTCACAATCAAAATTAGTGTCTGGACCGCGAGTCTCAGTTTTTTATTTTTTGAATCCGTGTCCAGACCATTAATCCACGGTTAAAGTGTAAAATGTGCAGATCGATTCGGTCCGGACCGGATTCACGGTTCACCGATTTTTTTGAGCAGCCCTAACACTAAGTACTCATTTTTTTAAAGTCTTTTATATAATGTTAGACACTTGCGGCATTGCTTGCGGAGGTCCACCCTTTAGCAAAGGTGGTAACTTGAACACAATTTTTTTTAAGACTGTGTAATTTTTTATTTTTTTTAGTTTAACGCTTTATGAATACTCAATACTAAAATATTTAAACACTCAACCTAAAAATATTTGAACACTTAGCCCAAAACAATTTCACAAATTGATCCAATGTAATCAACCCAATTAAAGCTCATATGAGACTCCATAGTTCACCATAGATGGTCAATTAAACATCCTGATTGAAATATTTTATTTTTATATTACAAGTAGTTATTTTATCCCAGATTTTGTTTGAACACTTAGTGCTTTGCTTTGAACACACATCAATCCATGTAATTCACAATTGAACAACTAATACATTAACCCAAACAAAAATACACGTTTAATGACAAAATTTAGTGAGAGAGAGAGAGAGAGAGAGAGAGAGAGAGAGAGAGAGAGAGAGAGAGAGAGAGAGAGAGAGAGAGAGAATTCGCCGAAAATAATTGTGACATCTTATGTATTTTTTGTATTATTTGATCTAATTTTATATTGCCTATATCTTTTAATTTTAAATACTTTATAGAATTTTAAAATAAAACTAATTCAAACCTATTAAACAATTCATATCGCTCATGGAAATATATTATAAATTAAAAGATAGAAACAAATTGTCCATAAGTTTGGAATAATGAAAGTATATAACCTAGATATTATAGATTAAAAGATATGAACAATTTTTTCATAGGTCTGGAATAATGAAAGTATATGACCTTCGAGAAGGGGTGCACACGGTCCGGATTGGACCGGTTCTTTACAAATCCAGTGACTAGACCATTCCGACCGGTTTTAGAAAATTAAGAACCAAAACCTAACCAATACATATGAAGAACCTGTCCAGATCCAAACCGCAAGACCGGACTGGTTTTGGTTCGGTTCATGTTCTACCCAATTGAGAAAGACTTTATCACAACACGAGTTCAAAAGATTATTTAGAATTTAGAGTACCAAAACAGCTCATAAAATAAATAAATAATTATAGAATTTTATAAGATTCATAATTTTGTACATGTGTAAATATATTTAATATATATTAATATTATACGGTCCGGTTCGGTTCTAACCATGACTCTTAAATTGAGAACCAGTAACCGAACCATAATTACTGGGTCTTAGATTTTTAGAACCATAACCAGACCAATGAACCATAGAACCTAACCAAATAGACCGGATCGGATCGGTTTTCTTGTGCACCCCTATCTATGGTGGCACATGTCAAGACCAATGCCGCTCTTCTCATCTTTTTATTAATTTCCTTCCCTCAACTATAAAACGAAGGGTCACATTTTATTTGCCAAAAAGTCACCTTTATGGTTATTTTGCAAGGGTATAGTTGGTAATAACATTAGTTTTACATTGACAAGAAATTAAGTAAGTGGGTATAAAAACCATTTTACTCGGAATTATTTTCAATGATGAAGCGTGGAAGTCTCTTAAGGGACAACTGATAAAATTGAAACGATACCGGAAATGATGAAGCGTGGAAGGCATACGTGATGGAAAGCAAAATCAGTATTATTTTCTGTGGCACGACCCAATCCTTGAAATCCCTTCTCAACCCGTCAACGAAAACCCCCATGAGCAAAGGTTCAGGGATTCCATTTCCAGGCCACTTGTTCACAATCCACTGGAGCCTCAAATAGTAGGATCGAACCGGTTCCCCTTGCTCCTGGTTCAAATTCATGAGTTCGAACCGGAGTTGTTTGTCGCAGTCCGGTTTTCTATACGTGTCCGTAAACAAGGACTTGATTTCTTTCCAAGTGAGAGAAGGGCAGGGCTCGACGTTGAGGTCGTACCATAGGGTGGCCTCGTTTTCGAGGGTGACGGGGAAGATCTTCATCATTGTTTTGACGGAGGAAACGTTGTTTGCTCGGCAAACTTTCGAAAACCGGCTTAAATGGGTGGACGGACACTCGCCGGGGGTTCCTTTGAAGATTGGAAAAGGGGCTATGTTTACGTAGGAATCGATTTGGGGAATGGGTTTTGGTGAATTGGGTGAGTTCGATGCGAGGGAGTGTGGAAATTGGTTATTGTTGGGATTAGTGACGGTTGTGAGTTCGTCTTCATCTTCGTCTTCTTCGTCGGAGGGGTAGGGTTCGCGTGGAAGAGAGTGGGGGAGTTTGGGGAATTTGCGGTGGTGGTGATTGAATTTTGGGGTTTCTGAAGCCGATGTTGATGTGGGAGAAAGCTCTGGCGAAAGGAAACGGTGTTTTGTCAACTTTTTTTTTTTTGTCAAAAGTTGAGAGATAGTATTCATCAAAGATTCCCATGGGGAAAGATTGGGAGTCCACAGATTGGACACTCCAACGACAATAGGTCACAGAAATACAACGAGAAAGCATATGACCAAACCAACGGAACACACCGGACAAAATCCGGCCTAAAGCCGGACATAACCGGCCTAAAGCCGGACAAAACACAAAAGAAACGAGAAAAAAGATACACTCCCCTTCGTCGCTGAGCAGCCCATCTCTAGCCAAACCTCCAACCGGTCACGCGCCTCTACCGGAGGCCTAAGAAGCCGCCGGAACCCGTAAGGTTGCAAAGGAAGAGCAGACGAATCGTAACGCCCAACAGGGCTGCGGAACGCCAAGTTCCAACGATTGGCGAACGGAAGGCGGATATGGTGCAGAAGGGGAAGGGGAAACCAGATCTAGAAAGGGGATTAGTCCCTCCCCTCCCGCCGCCCAAAGGGTGTGCAACCCATGGAGAGGGAGGGGAAGGAGGGGCGGCTAGGGTTTGAGTTTTTTTTAGAGAGAGAGAGAGAGAGAGCCGCCGCTAGTGTTTTGTCAACTTTGACGAGTCATTTTTTGGTTTTTTGGAGAGAGAGAGAGAGAGAGAGAGAACAGGGGACGTTGTTTTTCTGAAGAATTCAGTTACTGGAGAAAAGGAGCGGAAGAATGCGATGGTTGAAAAGTCTGTTTATTGGAAAGGCGTGAAGCGGAGAAAATTTTGGGTACTGGTAGATCGATGTGGTGCCGAGCAACATATCCTAGCCGTCCAAAAAATGTTTTGGACGGCTTAGATCCGTAGGTGACATTTTTGTAATTTTAGGACCAAATTTACCCACACTAATTTAGACTGTGCAAAATATGTTTGGATGGCTCGAATGTTGTAGCACCCAAAATTTTCTCCGCGATAAGAATAGCAGTCGTTTGAAAACGGTTTGGGATCCAAACTTCTTCCCGCCAGAGGAGCAGTCAAAATGAAATTAATTTTATACTATACGAGAGAGACCTATTTTTTGTAATTAGAATGCCCTGATATAAAAATAACTTTATAAACGAGAAAGGCCAATTAATCAAAAGACCCAAAACAATAGTAGATATTAGGGAAATACTAATTCATGCAGTCCAAGCGGACTCTAAAATTTAATTAATTTTTTTTATGCTCCACATTCTACATGATAAATAGACTACTCTCTCAGTTCCGTTTTAAGTGTCCACTATGAGAATCTGTACATTTTCAAACTACAAAAAAATACTCGTATGTTTCACTTTATAACTTGGCTGGGAGAGAGGGATTTAAGGTTTGTAGGGTGGCTGGGATTGCGTAGGATTTGGTTGTAGGGTGGCTGGGGTGGCTGGGATTGCATAGGATTTGGTTGTAGGGTTGCTGGGATTGCATAGGATTTGGGTTAGGTATTAATTCAGGTTTCCTTTTCCTTTTATTTTAACACTGTTAAAAACAGATTTGATATTATCATTTATCTTCTTTTATACCACCAAATTACATAAATAGATAATTTAATGTAATGTGCACACAAAACTCACTCTGGTACTCACATAATTTTTGACATAACATTTAAATAAATAAAATGTACAACTACACAAAATGTAATTTTTTTGAATGAAAATGCTATTCAAAAATTCGGATCATTACACTACCGGAAAAAGTTAGGTTTGAACTCGTCACTCTTATTGGTACTTCTATGAATGGCCCTTTTTGAAATTATGCAGTTAGGATTACTGTTGATGGGCCTTTGGTTAATTAGTTTATTGTAGTAAGAACAATTGATAGTACAATTTTATCGAAAATTGCTCGGATCAAATCTTTTTCGGTCTTTTTTTTATGATTTCTCACCTGGACCCTGAAAAACACGTTTTAAATACATTGAAAGATTCAAATCATCAAAATTTAATCGGGAAACGCGAAATCCGCATGGGAAGGGTCCTTATTTGAAGCTCTGGGTATATATATGAAACATTTAATAAATACTTATATAATTTTACCTATTGTTATAAATTTTTATAACTATTTTACCTTATGGTATGGAATTTGGTTGTTGCAATCTGGAATCTGATATGTAATGGTAATACATTGTTGGTTGCTAAATTTTTATTTTATTTTTTTGCCTTTTTAGTTGCATTTAGCGTTTATGTAAGTTTTTTGTGAATAAAATCGGGACTGAACCGTGACTCATGGATTGGTTCGGAACTGAACTATAGGACTTTTGGTCCGGACATGAATTGCATTTTCTTAGAACCTTGACTTGCGATTCGGTTCTCGGATTCACCGTGGGCAACCTTATTTTTATATTTTCAAATGTCTTTTAATTTTAAATACCTTATAGAATTTTAAAACTTTTTAGCGTTTATGGAACGTAATTTGTGGATAAAATTGGGACTGAACCATGACTCACAGATTGGTTCAGAACCGGACCATAGGACTTTTAGTTTGGACACAGATTGCATTTTCTTAGAACTGTGAGACAAGGTTCAGTTCTCGACAAAGTCTGCTCATAAGTTTCGGAGGCTTGAATCGAACTCTTTCAGTGAGGCCACCTTTATTTTGCATACAAAAGTTGGTCAATCAGGAGTTATTATAACAACCATTACAAAAGCGTTACCATTACAAAATGTAAACATATAATTATCCAAAAATATACAACCGTTAGAATATTTCAAAATCCATCATGAACATTTGTCTTCTTGCACTTTTAGCGGTAAACGTGGCTTAGTTTTCCAAAAGATTTTAGCACCCAGGTGCTAAAATCATGATATTTTAAATCAAAAAATGAAGTGGTTCCGTGTATTGTTTTTCGATTTTTTCGCACCAAATTAAAGTACTCCTCGTGTACTTTAGTTTGGTGCAAAAAAAATCGAAAAACGATACACAGAACCACTTCATTTTTTGATTTGAAAAATCATGATTTTAGCACCTGGGTGCTAAAATCTTTTGGAAAACTGGGCTAAGTTTTTATAATCAGGCTTTTTCGCCATATTCTTCTCAGTGGACAAAATAGCCAATTCATTTAATCTTTCTTCAAACATGATTGACTAGAGATAAGTTTTTATTAATTCTAACTATGAAAAGCTTCTTTACCGCGATGTAATCGTAACGGTATAGTCAACAATATTCTATAGGCAATCAATATGGGAAACTACCATCAATGCAATCGTAGTGGTATAGTCAACAATATTCTATATGCAATTAATGCGGGAAACAACTATCATTGCCACCTTTCTCAATTGAAAGGGGTAAAGTTGAAGTAAAAGTTGATGTGAAATGAGTAATAATGATATTTCTCTGATAAATTGGATTTATGGAGGGAGGACAATAAACTGACTCGTCCTAGTAAAATTAGTTGAACATATGGGTCATCGACCACAAGTAAAAACGGTGGCCGGACTGATCTTTCACCAGAATTACTTTCTCTCTTCCCTTGACATGCCTGTGACACGGTCACGGCCATTACTATATGTTTTGGCTAAATAATTGAGTCAAGATTTTTTTTTTCGTTACTTAAAAAGTTCCCATTTGCTAATTTCACATCGACTTTTTTTTTTTTTTGGTTTAATTGTCTCAATGGAAAAATAGAATTGGTTTGGTTTGGTTTGAATTATTGGATCGTTTTAATGAGAAATCTAAAAACTAAAAGATTATGATAAAAATCTTTAAAAAGTTAACTAAGCACATGTGGACTATTTTTTGAAATTGGGGCTCAATATATATATTTGGAATTTTACACAGAATCAATGAAATATGGAGAGAGAGAGTGGGGGTGGGGAACTCAATCTTCACGGAGATTTCAACCTTTAAGAAGATTCCATTCACCTTGGAGATATCATTCACGGAGGTTCCAGTTTTCAAACAAAGAAGATTACAATTGGGGAAGATACTACAGAAACCAAAATGGAGTTAGGGAACATCAAAAGCTGGTCACTCTTTTTGTTGATAATATTCCAGATAAGATGGACAGATCGTGGTTGACAAGAATTTTTAATGATTATGGAGTTGTCAAAGAAACTTACATACCAATCAAGAGGAGCAAAAAAGGAAGCAGGTTTGCTTTTGTTAAATATGATTGTCCAGTATCTTCAGACATGGCCATATCAAGAGCAAATGGGATGATAATAGGGGGTCAAAGGATCTTGGTGAAAAAGGCAAGATTTGAGATAGAGAAGAGAGGAACAGAGATTTGGAGAATGAAGGGCCAAGCAGAGTCTAGTCACCAAGCTGAAGAAAGAAATCGCAGACAAGATTTTCTGAAACTGTATAAACCACCATGGTTTAAAGAAAGAGTCTATCCTGAGGTACAAGCTTACAAAAGACAAGGAGTTAATGAAGAGAAGAAGTACTCACTGGAGAATGAAGAGTTAGTGGATAGTATCCAAGTGCAACCAACAGGAAATGATTGGCTCCACAGGAGTGCTATTGGCAAGATGAGGAGACTAATAGCAGCCCAAGAAATGGAAGAACTATTTAAAAAAGAGAGAATTAGAGATGTTCAAATTAAACCTATTGGAGGGAGATTTCTAATCCTGACATTCTCTCACGAGGAAGCAAGGGATGCAGCAATCAAGGAAGAATGGTTGCAATATTGGTTTGAGGAAGTGAAATCATGGAATGGAGAAGCAGCTAAAGACGAGAGATTTGCATGGATCACTTGCTATGGAATGCCCCTTAATGCATGGTCTATACCAACATTTAGATCAATTGGTAGCAAATGGGGGCAGTTCATAGAAACTGATGAAAATACACTGAGGGAGCAGTCATATGAAAAAGGAAGATTCCTAATAGCCACTGAAAATCCAAACCCAATCAATGGAAAAATACAGTTGATAGTTGAGGGGATTAAATATGTAATCAGAGTTATTGAAGAAGAGCATTTTAGGATTGTGAAACCAAGAAAGCTGCCTGGTATACAGAAGAACGATGCAGAGCTTGATGGAGAAGATGATGACGTGGTAGGAGAGGATAATGACAAGGACTACAACAAGGAAGCTGATAAACAATCAATGGATGACATGGCCAAGCATGCCATCAAATGTGCTGACAAGGATACCGACAAGGATAAAATTACCTCGGGTTTCTCTGCTCAATATGATGAGGTAGTTGGGCATGTGGTAATAACAGAGATAATCAATGAAGGAGTAAAGGGGCAATACTCCATAGTCCCTATGTCGGCTGAATGTAATGCTCAAGATATTAATGAAATGGTTAACACCCTTGTTGTGAGTGATATTATTTCAAGAGTTCCAAGACATGAACTTTCCGTGGCTCAAGAGGAGGCTGAGGAGAATATTGAGTTAAATGCAAAATTATCTCTAGAATCAATGGTTGAGGATTCAGAGGGTCCAGTTATAGAGTCCAATCAAGATAGAACGGTTGTTCTCTTCAATGGTCAGGAGAAAAATAATAATTTTCTTTCAGAAGGTTCTCTTGTTTTTGGGTCAGAAACCAATGATAGGGCTTCTCAAATGCAAGGTATTAACTTGGGAAGTGGATCTGAATCTGGAGGTACCGAAAATTGCTAGGAAAGAATTAAGGAAAAGAATTCATGAAACCTGTTCGAGTAGTGGAGGTGACGATTCTATGGAAAGTTTTATTAACTCAATTGCTAATGGTACTACCCAAAATCTGGTGCTTCAGGAATTACAATCATCAACAGCAATGGGTGTGAGGATGGGAATTGATTTTTCAAAGGAAGATATAATGGTGATGTCAAAGTTGATTGAAGAGGATGCTAACAGGTTTGATGTTTTGAGAAGGAGTGGATAATGGAATGATGCAAAGGTTATGGGGGGATACTGAAGTGGAATTTGCTGTCTTGGGGGCTACTGGTGCTTCATGGGGGATTTTAATTTGAAGATTTCTGGTGTGGAGGGTTGATGCCGTGATAGAGGAGGGTTGATGCCGTGATAGTGAGCAAGGCTAAGGATAGAATTTAGTAGTTATTTGGGTGGTTGCCTTTGCTTGCCTTGTTGCTGTTCTTCATCTCTTTTTTTGTTCTTTATCTTTCCTCACTTTTCAATTTCAGTACTCAGCTGGAATTTGTTTTTTCCTATACCTTACACATGTGTTTGGTTGTGGCCTTTTTTTTTCCCTCGATGTACCCTTATCGAGTTTTAATAAATTTCTGTTGCCGATCAAAAAAAAGAAAAGTTAACTAAGGACAAAAGTAATTTAAAATAGACAGATTTTTTGGATTATCTTTGTCTTTATTTACAAAACAATTTGTTTGATTAATAATTTTTACTTTTCAGATGTCTCTTGTCGAGACGGACCAATAACCCAAAAAAAATTGGTGCAATACTACAAATTAGATTTTTTTAATAAGGACAAAAAAATGATTTGGCTCAATTATTAAGGGGTGCTTTGGAAATTTTTTGTTTTTCTTCAATTTTTTTTGGCATTTGTTAGTTTTGTGTCGATTTTTTTGGGATTATTGGTTCGTCATGTCGAAGAGAGGAATTTTAAAAGTCAAAACGTATTGTAAAAATATTTAAAAAGTTCACTAAAGACAAACATAATCCACCAAAAATCGACGCAAAACTAACAAATGCAAATTTTTTTTTGAATAAAGATAAAATAAATCAAATGATACCTCCATTGGAAATCCTAATTTTCTTTTCCATTTTTTTATAACCCGACAATAACTTTACGTTTTACTCACATTTAGCTTGACACTTATATATTACTTTTGAAAAGAAAATACTGATCACTTGCCAAGAACATCCTAACCATGGCGAGAAGGGATTATTCCGAGGAGTAGAGCCTTTCAAGGATTTGGAGAAGGTTTCATCTTCAATGCAACTCAAAAGGTTAAGGGTAAAAAATATTCTTAAGGGACGGTTTTGGTTTTCGAATTGTATGGAATTTTTTAGAGCGCAAAGAAGATGTGGGAGTCTCCGCATGAAAAATTTGATATTTGAGGCATAGTTGTTGATTCATGTGGGGAAGTTTTGGGGGAGAAATTTTCAATAGTTTGTAATCTCGCCAACTAGAGAATTTTTCTTTAGGTGTTCTATTTCTTTCTTTCTTCTTCTAATATTTTGTTATCTTTAATGAAATATTCTTTCTTCACTTTTCAAAAAAGAAAATAAAACAAAAAACCACTGCGTGATACCAATAGTCAAACTTTATTTGTTTATTTACGTATCTTTTTGTAATCCTATAGTCAACTTTGTTGGCCTAGTGGCTTTAAAAAGGGTCACATTTTGTAATCCTAGAGTCAACTTTGTTGGCCTAGTGGCTTTAAAAAAGGGTCACATTTTGTAATCCTATAGTCAATTTTGTTGGCCTAGTGGCTTTAAAAAGGGTCACATTTTTCTTAGTGTTATAAGTGCTAAATTACTCTATAAATATCATAGTGTACTTTAGTTATTTCCAATCCATTCCCAATTATTTTCCCTCTCCAAGAAGAAACAGATCGAAACATCATGGAAGCTATAGGTTTTCTTGTTATATTTATCACCATTAGCTTCTTTGCTTTCAGAACTAATGCATCCAATGTTGATACAAATCTGCCACCAGGTGACTCTGGGTGGCCTATTCTGGGTGAAACCCTAGATTTCGTCATCAACGCGGACAAATTCATCCGCGATAGGATGAAGAAACACTCTCCGGACATTTTTAGGACCAATCTTTTCGGAGAAAAGATGGTGATCATATGCGGCCCTAACGGCCACAAGTTCCTCTTCTCCAATGAGGACAAACACTTCACCAGGTTCTTGCCACTGTCCATGCATAAGCTCATTCTCGACTCCCAACCCAAAACCGATAAGCTTTATCTCAGTACATATGCTGCGAAGATGACGCGGTCTGCGGGGTTTCTGAAGCCCGATGCACTGGCCACTTATGTGGCAGGTAATTCTGTACAAGTAAAGTTCTTGGGAAAAAAAAAATCTCAACTCGGATTACTATTCATCTTAAATTGTTTGAATAGTCTGCAAAACAAGTTCTTAAAAATAATCACTTTTTCCAAGAAAATTTGAAAAAAAAAAAAACGATATCAATAATTTCTATTGATTTGTGAGAAAATTTGGAATTTTTTCTTGAGAAAACTATGTAATTTTTTTAAGTTTTCATTTTGCGGACAGTGTTAGGAATCGAACTTCACGTTCAATCCACGTTGTCTCTACGGATCTTGAAAGTTAGGATCACAGATATCACAACAAACGGGAAAAGAGTGCGTAATAAACAGAAATAGGAAAGACACACAGATATACGTGGTAAACGTCAACGCGAGAAAAAATCGCGGAAGTTGCATCAATCAACTATAATCAAAGAATCAATAGAGTACATGCAAAAGTCCTCTTTTCTCTCTCTCGCCTCCTGTAGTGTTTACATTGAAATGCTTTCAACCTTAATTTCAATGCAACTACAATATACATAGGTAAGGTTCAAGGTCTAAACAAAATACCGTTTTAGGACGGTGGGAGTACAAGTCTTCTCCTTAGTGCCGCACCCCTGGGCTGAACTATTATTGAAGATCGTCTCTATTCCCAATTCATTTGTGAGAGATATAGTGAGTGATAATTAGATTGTATCAATTATTGTGTGAGCTTGTAACTTCTTGTTTCTGCACTGATTCAATGCAAGTGTTGTGATGACTTGTGAGTTTGTTTGTGTGTAGTGTGTACACTCTCCGTTTTATAATTCCTTGAACTCCCATCACCATCACATATTTCATAGATGACCAAGGATGGAGTTAGAGGGGACAAGTGGTGGCGGCCGCCACCACAAAGTTTTTAAAAAATGCAATTTTTATATAGATAAAAAAAAAATTATCCCCGAATTATATAGACTTGCCACGACTAGATTTTTTTAATCTTACATCCTCGTAATGTAGTTTCTCTTTTTATTTTTTAAGTATATATTGTCGCCACCAAAAAGCTAAAATTCTGCCTCCGTCCTTGTAGATGACACTGTCAGATCATTCTGCATGAAATTTTCGTACAGTTTGCTGCGGGGCATTAGTGTTTTTTTTTTTTTTTTTTAAAACTGAAAACATGTAGGAGAATCCTATAACTTAATTCTTTCATTGTAAATGGTATTGTCATATCATCGTGGATGAGATTTCTAACTAGTTTTCTTTTATTACTTGGCAGGTATGGACTCCATTATACAAAACGAGATGAAGACTCACTTTGAAGGTAAAACTGAAGTGAAGATTTACCCTTCCTCCAGGTCCATAACCTTGACCCTTGCGTGTCGCTTCTTTCTGGGCATCGAAAATCCAGAACGCGTTGCCAAACTCACAGGGCCGTTCGATAAAGTAACCAAAGGGTCTCACTCCCTTCCTTTCAACGTCCCCGGGACCGCATTTTACTACGCAGGCAAAGCTGCCGAGGAGATTTGTAAAGAGCTCGTGGATATCGTCGCGGAGAAGAGAGCTCGAGTGGCTTCCGGATCAGCACAATCTCACGATGTATGCACGACGATGATTGTCGGAGAGGAGTGGTCGGACGAGGAGATCAGTAAGAAGTTGATGGCACTTCTAGTGGCTGGTTACAGTCCAGTTGCTATTACCATGACTTTCTTCATGAAATTCGTTGGAGAGAGACCTGATGTTTATCATAAGATCTTATCAGGTAATTAAAACTCCCACTATTTTGTTTAACCTTTTTTTTTATCAATATCAGAATAAATAATACACGAGAGATTTGTCATAAAATTTTAACCTTGCACTTTACTATATCTCTCAAGCTGAGCTTATAGTTATGTGTAGGGAAAACATTTATGGGTTAATTTCACTAACCTCCCCTGAGGTTTGCATTAATGTCACTGACCTCCCCTCAGTTTTCTGATATTCCACTGCCCTCCCTTGCTTTACAAAATAAATGTCAGATTCCCCCCTTGCCGTTAAAAACGCCTAACGGCGTTAACTTTGATGGCGCATTGACGTTAATGCCCTTAAACTTAAACTTTACTTTATTCTTTCTTATTTGAGTTCATATTACATAAAAAATTTGAAAGGAGTGAAAAAATAACTTAATTATTTACTTTTTTCTTGGAACTTTTTTTTCTTTAACTCAAAACTAGTTTTTTTTTTTTGTTTTTTAGTTCCCATAAGATATACTTCAACATTTTGATAATAAAAATAAAATTATCAATAATCACCTAAGCCCACTGCCTGCATTTTTTTTTTATACTTTTTTTCGGTTCCTTTTTCTTTTTCAGATATAAAGCTAACTAGACTCTTTTTTCTTCTCTTCTTTTTTACATGATTTACTTAACCATGCTCTCTCTCTCTTTTTTCTTTTTCTTTTTTTATTAGAGTTAATAATGGTCTAAAATAAATATGCACACCATTATTAACTCTAATAAAAAAAGAAAAAGAAAAAAGAGAGAGAGAGAGCATGGTTAAGTAAATCATGTAAAAAAGAAGAGAAGAAAAAAGAGTCTAGTTAGCTTTATATCTGAAAAAAAGAAAAAGGAACCGAAAAAAGTAAAAAAAAAAAATGCAGGCAGTGGGCTTAGGTGATTATTGATAATTTTATTTTTATTATCAAAATGTTGAAGTATATCTTATGGGAACTAAAAAACAAAAAAAAAAACTAGTTTTGAGTTAAAGAAAAAAAAGTTCCAAGAAAAAAGTGAATAATTAAGTTATTTTTTCACTCCTTTCAAAAATTTTATGTAATATGCACTCAAAAAAGAAAGAATAAAGTAAAGTTTAAGTTTAAGGGCATTAACGTCAATGCGCCATCAAAGTTAACGCCGTTAGGCGTTTTTAACGGCAAGGGGGGAATCTGACATTTATTTTGTAAAGCAAGGGAGGGCAGTGGAATATCAGAAAACTGAGGGGAGGTCAGTGACATTAATGCAAACCTCAGGGGAGGTTAGTGAAATTAACCCAACATTTATAGTATAACAATCACACCAGTGATTGGAAACTTAATTCTCCAGTTTGGGCACGACTAGTAAGGATGCCTCAATCTCTTTCTAACGAATGAAAAGAATCACTGCCAGAATAACCTAACTATTCTTTTTATAATCGGATGTTCGGGCTAGTTTGTCCGCACCTCGATTAATTCTGGGTCCTAGAGGTAATGACCGAGCATAACTCCTAGTGGTCCCAAGAGTTTGCTGGCAAAAAGAATCGAACCTGAGACGTTATGTGGGAGCGAACCTCTAAGTCTCAAGGCAAGACCACTTTGCAACTCCATGGGGTTAGAATAATGTGACTATTAGAAAATTGAATAGATAGTTTTTAATGATGTGGTTTAGACATAAACTTAGTGTAGACATCCTAATTTTAACCCATGAATGCTCTTAGGCATTCCTGATGATGAGGAAGTGCCAATAACATTACAACAAAGCCGAAACAAGGTCTTGAAAAGGTTATCAAACTCCCTAAACCCTTCAAAATGTAATCTAAAGCCCAAAGAACAGCCAAAAACCACTTAGGATCACCTGAGCGCTCAAAGGAAGAGAGCCCAGCGCTCAATTCCGTGGATCAACTTGAGCCCTCAAGTCCCACCTGAGCGCTCAAGTCGCCTGCAAATAACAAATTTTTACTGAGCATCTGTAGGGCGTAATGATGGGATTCTCCTGTTTGTTCGGCGCCTCAAGCCCCCTAAACACGTAACCTCACATACCTAATCAGCCTAATCACCCTAAATCACTATCTATCCCCCAACCCAAGTTTCAAATCCCATTTCTGCCCAAAATCCGTCTATAAAAGCCCATCCTCACCTTCATTTCACACTCTACAGGTTACCACCCTCCCTCACTAATGACCAGATGTTCATCCATCCTCTCTGCTGCAAATTCCCAGCTTTCAACACTAAAAACCTTCAACAAGTTTCGGTTTTCCCCTTTTGAGAGTCCATCAAACGTGTTCCAACCTCATATTCCAGTCAAGTTCCAACTTACCCAGTCCTAACTTAATCACATATCAGTCTCAAACTTAAACTACAAGCCTTATCCTTCAAAAACCACCTCAAAAGTCTTTATTTCAAGCTTTAAAAGGTAGAAATACCATTTTTTATAACGGCAAAAAAAAAATTTAATTAATCAAATATCAAAGATACAAAATTAAATAGGGCAAGAGAAAAAATCAAAGCAAGGAGCGGCATTCCAACGAGGTTGGCACCCACCCGATGGCAATTCATATGCCTCTCGAGACCCAAAGGATTAGAAAGTTGACAAGAAGACAACCAACCAAACAAACGAAAACAACCTACACCCACACCTAGACCCCAACACTAAATACCATTTGATCGTACTGTTTTTGCATTCCTGAGAGAGCCATCTCAGACTCATACTGGCTCCTCATACTAGTTGTGAGTTTCTTTTGGCATATGGTAACCAAAGAAACAATTTGTGAGCGTCAAAGCCAGTAACGAGCGACTTGACCGCTCAAGTGCTTGCAAGCACATCTTTTTATTTCTCTTATCTCACAAGTTCAAATCATGCTTTTCCTTCCTTTTATTTACTGTTTTTATCAAAGCAAGTTTGTTCATGATCTGATCAGTTTGAGAAAGGGATTTAAAATAATTTTTTGAAGCATAAATACACCAACCAAATCATATTCTAACCTCTTTTTGTCTTTGGAGGGTACTGTTCTTGCTCAAAAACATGAGGTTAATAGGAGGTTAAAATCAAGATTTTGAAGCCCAATTATCATTCAAACAGAGGTTGTAGGTCTTAAAACATGATAAACAGAAGAAAGCAAAAACATTTGTGAGAAAGAAATCAAGATTAGAGGCAGCAAGGGCTGGTGGCTTGAGTGCTCAAGTCCTTCACTTGAGCGCTCAAGTAAGAGATAGTGAGCAGTCCCATTTTTGATGAAGACAGTCCACATTTCTTTATATTTTCATGGTTCAGTTGCTATTATTAGTTGTTTATTATTCATTTATTACTTCTCTCTTAATGATTGTTGTATATAATGCATCCATCATGTTCTCCATGCCATTGTATCGTCATACATAGTTATCTTGTACACGTTCGCACAGGCATCCACTCCATCACGTGCATCTTTACTTTAATCCCCTGTTTATTATTCCCCGTCTCCTTTTATGAGAACAAAGTTGGATCGTAAACATTTTTATAAAATCCTACAAACACCTAGTAGAGACCGACTTTCGGCTCGGGCGAGGGAGGTGCAATAAAATCTTTCCCCTCTCGTAACCAAGCTCCAAACCTAAGATATTATAGAGACGACGGACTAGTTCTTAAAACCTTATCCAAAATGAGGCACGAGTCATTCGAGTTCGGTTCCTCGGGGACAATCCGCTAAAATTCAGGTGGCGACTCCGAATCGAATTCCTTCGCGGAGGGGTGTCCACACTTAGCATGTCTTTAACACGAACATGAATACGACACAAAAAGAAAATTATACTTGATCAACTTGTATAAGAGAATATCAATATAATTATAGAAAAGAATGAGATGCATATTTTATAAAACATTTTGCAAAACTTTGTTCCCAGCTCAAAATTAACTAAATATAGAATTTCATAATTACCGTGTTTCCATGTTAAAAAAGTCTAAATTTAATCAAATTCATTTACGCTAATTGTGGCTTATTGTTAACTTCTTCTTTTTTTTGTTAGTTTTATTATTTAGGTAATTATGATGGTATTGAAACTAGTTTTAAAATTGGGTCACTGAATTGTTTGTGCCCAACATTGTTAGGTGTATAATTTTATATACTCCCTCCGTCCCAAAAAGTTTGGTCTACTTTCTTTTTTTGGTTGTCCCAAAATATAGGACTAATTTAAAATTTTCAACAAAAGAAAGTTGGTAAATTTCATTTCTACCCTTGAGATACTTTTAACAATCAAAACAATGAGACCAAAAGAAAACTATTTGAAAATTTTAAAGTTTAAAGTGCGTTATAAAATTTTGAAAAAGGTCTCGGATTGTATTGGCGGCAAAATTATCCGCTTTACGGAAAACAATTTAAATTCAAAACTTGATTAACTCCTATTTTATTTGAGTCAACTAGTGAAGGGCAAACTTGAAAAGTTACAATTTTTGGGTAACAATGTGTATTGTACATAAAATTTGAAAATTTGTAAGTACGTAGGCCAAACTTTTTGGGACGGAGGGAGTACAAATTTTAAAAATAACTATATGTCTTTAACAGTGTCAACCCAAACACGCGATACGGTTTTATGCAGGTCAAGTTCGTATCAAGATATTTATTTTATACGTTTATGTTAACATTGGTGTTGACACGAACCCCAAAAGATACAAAACCTGAAATGACAAAATGTAATTTTTCTGCATATATCTCCCCAACACTACTCTTGTTGCAAAATACAGTATGCACATATCTCTAAACACCTTACAAATTCATAATTCATCCTGGTCATAATTCAAAAGGCCAAATTTTAGACATTGGATTATGCCCCACCACTTTTTATCGAAGCAAGTCGATGGTGCGGATACTCGTAGGAAAGAGACATTTAATCATTATGAAATCAAACAGACTAGATATTTTACTAACGGGAAAGGCTACAATACACTCCTTATTTGGGTGTGCATCATATGCACTCCTATAAAAATTAAGAATTGACTATCTCTTATTATAAAAAATGTTAAGAATATATCATATTGCTCAAAACTCGCGAAACACTAAAAAAATATTACGATTGCCAATGAGGTGACACAATGTGGATCATACAATAGATATATATAGTATACATCTTTAATGAGTGTGTATTATAGTCATTCCTATATATACAACTCCTCATGTTTAAGTTTTCATTAAATCAAGAAAGTGAAGATCATCTTGAACGTCAATTACTAGTACAAAAAAAAAACAAGTGACTTGTCAGCGCCACATTAAACGGAATGGAGAGGATGCGGACTTCTCATTACTTACAAAATACTAATGCTTTTATAGTTTTATTCTTTCCCGAATTTTAGAACAATTGGAGATCTCAAAGTCGAAACAACCCGAAGAACTCCTAAGCTGGAATGACATGCAAAAAATGAAGTACTCTTGGGCTGTAGTCTCTGAAGCAATGAGGGTGGCTCCTCCTGCTATAGGGACTTTCAGGGAGGCCATAACCGACTTTTCATATGCTGGTTACACTGTTCCAAAGGGGTGGAAGGTACATACTCCTACAAACAAACATGAAAAACATATGATACTCATAATATTAACCTAGAAAATTATTCAGAAAGTAAAATCAGTCAGAAAGTGAAATCAGAAGGGTACATACTCTGAGCCATTGATTTCAATTTTTGGGTAAAGTGAATCTGAATCCGTGATTGGTAAATTTTCTGGGTAATTATTTTAGATACAAAGGATTTTCCAAAACACACACACAAAAAGCTCCTTGAATGCTGCATATTTTATACAATCGTCTCAATTGGGTAGTTCAATTTTGTATTTTAGATTATTGAGGGGACTAAATGGTCACTACAGAAGGATTAGAATTTTTCAAAATACCCTTCTTTGGCATTAAATGAGACTGCATTTTTTCCCATGCAAGATTCTGTACTTAAATTTTACAAGTGAATTGATAACTTTTCTAAGAGTCAACTTAAAATTGGATAAATATCTTTGCACAAAAAAGAGTACAAAGAGTACAGAGGCATCCGATAAAAGAGTACAAAATAGACAAGCAAATTGTGACAGAGGGAGCAGCTTATAAAAACTTTTTGCATCTAGAGATTACTATTTGATCACCGTTAGAAAAAGTTAATAAGTTGTGCACCTTTTTTCTATGGACCTTTTTTCGCCCTAGTGACGATATTTTCATTCTCAGGTATTTTGGACTGTCAACACAACACAAAGAAATCCTGAATACTTTCCGGAACCATATAAATTCGACCCTTCAAGATTCATGGAAGGTGAAGGATTTCCATTGTACACATACGTGCCATTTGGAGCAGGACCTAGAATGTGTCCTGGGAAAGAATATGCGCGATTTGTAATCCTCACTTTCGTCCACAATTTGGTGAAAAAGTTTAAATGGGAAGCAGTTGACCCTAATGAGGAAATTGTAGGCGGCATGATGCCATTGCCGGAGAAAGGACTTCCAGTTCGCTTGCATCCTCGCGATGTTTAATCGATAAATTGGAACTTCATTTACTTCATCATTGTGGACAGTTTGGACTTGTCCAATTGATGAAGTAATACCTAAACGGAAATGCTAAGTACTCCGAAAGTGTACCCCAAAAATTATCACTTTCGGGATAATTTTTGAAGTATTTTTTTCTGGGTACCTAGCATCGTTGAATACCTAAAACATGTTATTTGTAATGTTGCTTTTCCTCTAGATCCATAAAAGGATATCCAATTGCTGCATAGCCTGCATGTATACATACTAGGCCTAAACTTGAATAATTTGAATTTGGATGTTGGAGAAATAAAAGATTGATATGCATTTGGTAAAACATTGGGTCCATTCTAATAAGACTCTGATGTGAAATATGTGTACCATTTATCTGTTTCATTCTATAATAATTTCTGATGATAAGTATTTACTTCTTGCAATTTCATTTTGTGCTTGTCTTTACCATGTCCACCAAATCATCACCATCAACCACTGCATTATTGAAAATCACAACAACCAGTGCATTATTGTTCATTGAAAATCACAACAATTACATAGTTTTTTTTTTTGGTACTTCGGAAATATATTAGAAACTAGAGGGAAATGTCAAACCGCATCAAATGTGCTAGCGTTACGTTACAGACCCAAGTAGACATAATAGCAGTCATAGAGAAGTAGAAAAAAAAAAGGAAGACTAATCAAGGACTTGGTGGAGGTTGAGACTTTCCCTTCTCAGGAATTCTCTAACAGCCAACGGAGAGGTAGTTGAAACCACAAGCTCTTCATTCTGACTTGCACCCAAATGAGCTAATCAGTCCGCACTTTCATTTGCACCTCTGAAAATGTGAGTGATAGTGCTCCTGGTACGGTTGAGCAAATATTTTCCATCGTGAAGAATGTTGCTTTGGGGATGGTTGGCATTTGGTCCATCTGTGAACAGAATTACCGCTGTTTGAGAGTCCGATTCGATTTGCACGTTTGTCCATCCTTTTTCAAGGATGATGGTGAGGCCTCTGTATATGCTCCATATTTCCGTTTCGAGACTTGAGGAAGCTATCATTTTACCACAACAATAATAACAACAAAATTACGCAAGTGGAATGGTAGCTCAGTGGTAGGCATTGTGTACTCACATGCATTTGATTGGATTCGAACCTCATTAACTACGACTAACACTATTACATACTTTCGCCGAACCCGAAAAAACAACAAAAAAATTACAGGAAATTGAAAAAAAAAAAAAGAGGCAGATAATCAACTTAAATTACTTTTGTTTTTATCCCTACCTAAATTACTTGAATTCACAGTCACAACACTCTTGTTCCTCTCAAGCCTTTTCTTCCCACACTGATGTTTTGAACACTTACACCCACCCTTCTTCTGCCCATAAACCACCACCACCTCCTCCTCCTCCTCCCTCTCCCTCCTCGGTTCTCCGGCCGACGCTAACGCCTCTGTTTCTTCACCACCACTCCGACTCCCAACTTCAATCTTCTCCAACAAACCACCAAAACTCTTCTCCTCCTGACTCCTAATCAACCACTCCTTCATTCTCCCCTTAATCTCACACTCGAATTCCTCGTGCCCTCCTTCGCAAAACCCGCATTTTGCATTCCCTTCTCGATCCTCTCTCCTTATGATTCTCACTTGCTCCCAAGTAAAAGCAAGCCTCAACGCATCACCCAACGAATCGGGTTTCTGCGGCACGACCCAATCCTTGAAATCCCTTCTCAACCCGTCAACGAAAACCCCCTTAAGCAAAGGCTCAGGGATTCCATTTCCAGGCCACTGCTTCAGAATCCACTGGAGCCTCAAATAGTACGATCGAACCGGTTCCCCTTGCTCCTGCTTCAAATTCATGAGTTCGAACCGGAGTTGCTTGTCGTAGTCCGGTTTTCTATACGCGTCCGTAAACAAGGACTTGATTTCTTCCCAAGTGAGAGAAGGGCAGGGCTCGACGTTGAGGTCGTACCATAGGGCGGCCTCGTTTTCGAGCGTGACGGGGAAGATGTTCATCATTGTTTGGACGGAGTTAACGTTGTTTGCTCGGCAAACTTTCGAAAACCGGCTTAAATGGGTGGACGGACACTCGCTGGGGGTTCCTTTGAAGATTGGAAAAGGGGCTATGTTTACGTAGGAATCGATTTGGGGAATGGGTTTTGGTGAATTGGGTGAGTTCGATGCGAGGGAGTGTGGAAATTGGTTATTGTTGGGACTAGTGACGCTTGTGAGTTCGTCTTCATCTTCGTCTTCTTCGTCGGAGGGGTAGGGTTCGCGTGGAAGTGAGTGGGGGAGTTTGGGGAATTTGCGGTGGTGGTGATTGAATTTTGGGGTTTCTGAAGCCGATGATGATGTGGGAGAAAGCTCTGGCGAAAGGAAACGGTGTTTTGTTGGACGAGTCATTTTTTGGTTTTTTGGAGAGAGAGAGAGAGAGAGAACAGGGGAGGTTGTTTTTCAGAAGAATTCAGTTACTGGAGAAAAGGAGCGGAAGAATGCGACGGTTGAAAAGTCTGTTTACTGGAAAGGCGCGATAAGAGTAGCAGTCGGTTCAAAACGGTTTGGAGTCCAAACTTCTTCCCGCCAGAGGAGCAGTCAAATGAAATTAATCAAAAGACCCAAAACAATAGAAATTGGGGAAATACTTATTCATGCACTCCAATCTTTTATGAGCGGACTCTAAAATTTAATTTAATTTTTTATTCTCCACATTCCACATGATAAATAGACTAGAAGACAAATGTTGGAGTCCGTTTACAAATAATAAAAAAAGTAAAAAAATAATTTTCCTAAAAACTACTCCCTCTGTCCTATTCTAAGTGTCCACTACGGGAATTTATGCATTTTCAAACCCCAAAAAAAAATTCATTTTATAATTTTTTTAAAAATTCTTTACACGAAATTAAAGTGCTCGAGCACTTTAATTTTGTGCAAAAAAATTGTATGAAAATACATTTTTTTACGTCCAAGAAAATGCATGTTTTTCCAAGGAGACACTTAAATTGGGATTGAGGAAATACTAATTACTAAACTATTTATTACTCCATCCATCCTAACTTTTTTGTCTCTCATTCTATCTTAGCTAGACAGAAAAATTGTTATATTTTTCTATTGGTTGTAATTTCTATAAGTAGTATGGATTCAGTTGGATAGATCTTAATCAATCTATTAAACAAAGTTTTTCAAAATCATTTAAAATATTGGTGTATTAATCATTAGATATAACCAATTCAAAAAATGACACGAACTCCCCCCAAAAAACTACAGAATGGGGACAAATGGAGTAATACAGTAATACTACTACCATGGTAACCATATATTTGTGGTAGTTAGTTCATACGGTAAAGTTTTTGGACGCCTCACATTGCATTTCGGGATCGAGTCTCATTCTCCCCTCTCCACGTAATAGATTAAGGATGACAGAAAAAAAAAAAAAAAAAAACCATGTCTCGAATATCGGCAAGAATTAGATTTTAGGCAGAGTACGGCCTCATATGTCATGTGTTTTAATCCAAGAATGACATGTCATGTGTTTTATGAGAAAACATTTTTTACAACGGTGGTGTAAACTAATGTTTCCTCCAAATCTATTACATTACACCTGTAATGTGTCCAAACAGTGGTCCCAAAAGATAAAACATAGACACATGGCGCGATGCAATCTATTTAGAGGAAACTTGAGTTTACACTGCTGGTGTAAAGAATGTTCTCCCGTGTTTTACTAGTGCAAGAATGACATTTCACGTGATTTCCTAAACATGATCAACCAATATTGTAACCGTAGCATTGCTCGAATTCATTTGAAAATTAATTTGCAAATCATTCATAAGTGGAATTTTGAAAACTCAGACAAAGCAATTCCACTTGTCTCAGGAACACTACTTGATACTATAAACCCAGCAAAAACAAAACCTTGAAACATGGATTATTTAGGAAGACTAAAATACCCTTTCCTGCCTCGAAAAACCACAGTGATTTCAACATACCAGCAATACACGTACACAAAATTCGTCCAGCAATCACCTCTATGTGAATAACCGTCACTCATCCTCCTCAGCACCAACTCCGGCCACCCTCGCCGACCCCGCCGAAGAACACACCGATTGCAATCCTCCCGAGCCACCGAAAACCCGAGCTGCTCCGTCGTCAAATGCGGCGTCTATCTCAGTATCGCCCGAGGTTTTCCGCGTCTTCAACCTCTTCGAATTCCGTCCAGCCAATGGAGCATCAGTGGTGTTGAGGACTGAGCCGTAGTTCACCGCGTTTACGGTTTGGATCGAGGTGACACAGCATTCTTGCCAATTCAGCTGCTTCAGATCGCTGATCACGTCTTCTAGAGTCATGAAAGCGTTGGAAGAGATGTTCTCGTCGTTCAGTGTGGAACGAGAGGGTTCCATCAGGTCGATTGACTTTATGGCATCGATCACAGCATTCTGCAATTTTTTTAAAATGGAGCCAAAGTGAAATTGTGTTGCGATTTGGAGTGAAAGAAAGGGAGAAATGAGAAGCAGATTAATTGATTTGTAAGTCTCTCTATCACCTTCGGATATGGCTTGGATTTTACGAAACCGTGCATGCTGATGATCTGTTAACACACAGTATTAACCACGATTATATCAAAGGAAAAAAAAAAAAAAGTATTAAGCAGAAACGTGATAGCTATGAAGATCATCGAACCAATGTGGAATTCAACATACAGGAACAATTTTATCTAATCCGTATAGTGACATTACAAACATTGGAGGCGATAGTTCGAAAAAATTTAAGTTTTTTGAATATTGTGGAACACTATTCCTCAATAAAAATCAAAGAAAAAACCGGATTTATGTAGCCGATCTCAATTGATTGTGACTTGATTTGGTTACAGTGACATCAACGAATGCAACTGAAACCTACCCTCCGAAATCTACAGTCATAAGGATGAAGCTCGATTAAACTTGACGCGGAAAATGTTAACCTAACGAGAAATCGAAGTCTACACTGTTCATTCACATAAGATGTTATCTCTCACACATGAACAAGTTCAATTTAGAGTTAATGGAACAGTAGGTACTGAGTTGAAGTTTTTTTTCGAAAACGTCATTTTGTTGAGCAGAGGTGTAATCGTAAATTACAAATTGAAAGCTCAAGTAAAGTAGAAGCGGAAAATGTTCGGGATCAATGAGAAATTGAACTTGAACTGAGATCTGATCATCGTTTCAAAGTTCATTCGATGAAACAATATGATGTATCACGTGCATAACCAAAATTTTACTATAACTTGACAGAACGCAAACTAAACCTCTGTTCGTTCAAATTGTCAATCAGAAATTTAGATCTCATTTAACTAGGGCGCAGAAAAACGTCCGCCATCAACAAGGAATTGAAGCTGAAACTGAAATTAATCGCGAAAAGTCTGTACGGCATCATTTATTAATCTGATATCTGATCATCTTTTGGTCTTTTGGAAGTTCATTCAATGACGTATCACATGCATAAACAAATTTTACCAAAACTGAAATCGATTACCAGAAAGTGACACTGAAGTATGACACTAACTTCACAGAGCGCAAACTAAGCCAATTCGTTCAAATCAACAATCATCAGAAGTTTAAAGCTCGTTTAAATTAGTCGCAGAAAAACCGTCAACGATCAACAAGGAATCGAAGCTGGAAACTGAAATTAACCGTGATAAATCTGTACGGCGTCATCTACTTGAACTACATTCCACAACCAGTTACTGAATTCAAGAGAGAGAGAGAGAGAGAGAGACCTGCATGAGTTTTTTGGCGGCGAGATCGATCTGCTTGTTGCTGTCGAAGAAGGAGACGTAATCATCGAGGGAGAGCTTGTCGTCCTTGGGCATTCTCGGATTTGGCTTCGAAATCTGGCTTCTCTGCATTTCCATGGGTATGGGGTTTTGGCGGTAACCGACGAACTGGATTTGTTGCCTTCTTTGAAATTTCAGTTCTCTTCTCAATGGCCGGGGTATACATATACATCGCGTAACATCACACATGCGTTTATGGTGTGGCATGGAGGCACGTGTGAGTTAGTTAGGGCACGTGTTATTTCTTGAGTTTTAAAAAATTTTGCAATAGTTTCAAAAGAATTTCTGAGGTGCTTCAAGTAATTCATTTGCTGAAAAAACTTTTAACTCGTATAGTAGTAAATACAATTTAATATTTTTGGTTTTGATCAGTAAAAATTTGTCAACAGAGGGTTTAAAAACAAAAAAGATTTCTACACGATGTATATATAACCCCCATTAAAAAGACAAAAAAAAAAAATAGACCACTTAGTTTATTTAACCAAAGCAAGCCTTTTAGTGAAGTGAAAATATAAATAAATAAATAAATAAATGCTAGAGATAGGAAAATAAAATATTTGTTTTTAGTTTTACTTGTCTCTTTAGTGTATGTGAATTTTGCATAGTACACATATTATTTTCCCATAAAAACCAGTAAACCAAAAAAAAAAAAAAAACAGCTTCCACTCCATGTAAAACGCACAAGATTATCTTGTTGATTCACTTTGATGATTGAAATGGCTCACGTTTTAGATCTTCTCGAGATCATTAGCTATGTCAAAAATCACGTTGATCCAATATTGTTCAAAAAACAAATCAACATTACAAATTGACTAAATTACCCTCTCTCGTCCACACCCACCATCGAAATAAGGGTAATCACAACAACTCGAGTACAAGCATTTTAGTTCTAATTTGTCCAGACCGTTGATCACCGATTGGACGGCCGAGAAAGCTCACTGCACACATGTGGTGAGCTCTCTCACTACAGGGCCCCCGGTTTGGTTAAGCTGCTAAGGTTAGCAGTTAGGGTTTCGCAATTTCCAGCCTTGAAGAGGCTTGTACTAAAAAGTTGAAACCTTTTATATTTCGGCAGCTAGGCTTTGCGATTTCCAGCCTCGAAGAAGCTCTTACTAGTAAGTTGAAGCCTTCAATTTATTCGGCCTGGGGTTGGGCAAAAAGAGCTTTAGATTGGCAATCGGGATGGAAGACGACAATAATAATCAGCAGCAGAGGAAGAAGGAAAAGCTTTGGAAGAGGAGGATAACAGAATAACAGGCGGCGATGGCGGAGCAGCTTCGGTGGCGACGGCGGTGCTCCCTCCTGACATAGTGATGGTGGAAGTGCTGACAAGGCTTCCGGTCAAGTCTCTGATGCGATTCAAGTGCGTTTCGAAACTCTGGTGCTCTACCATCTCCCATCCTTCTTTCTCCAAGTCTCGTTATACCCCTGCCTCCGGCCTCTTCATCATCACATATCCTCCTGACAACAAAAACGGCGGCGGTGACTCCTCCTCCTCCTCCTCCTTACGCTGCTTCTACGCTACTCTCCCCCGCCCTCCTCCTATTGGGGGAGAAGGAGAAAAAGTAGCATTAGTAGCAGAAGAAGAACACCACCAATTTACTACTCTACCCTTGTGCAAATACAAGTGCAAATTCAGCGGAGCAACTCAAGTCATCAACGGTCTCTTTTGTTTGTTCACAGATCATCACGTTTGGGTTTGCAGCATCTCCACCGGTGAAATCAGGAAGCTTACTGCCTTATCTCCTGATCAACTTCTTGCAGAAATAGCCTGCAACTATTATTTCGGCTTCGTTGCTACGTCTAACGAATACAAGTTGCTTAAATTATGCACGCGGCGCCTTTATAATGAACGAGATTGCGCGGTTCTTACTCTGGGCAAGGACACCTTGTGGAGAACAAGGCTGCTAAACTATTCTAATGACCCTCCTGAGCCGGAAATTTACATGACTGGTGATGCAATTTACATTGATGGAACTCTGTATTGCTGGAGTGGTATGGACTTCTGCAGCGGCGAGCTAATCGCTTTCAGTCTCCAAGAGGAGAGCTTTCAAGTGATTGGCCGACCTCCACGCGCCTCGACCACCCTGATAGACCCAAGTGGTTTAGTACTGCTGCAATTTAGAGGCCATTTCGTTGTGGCAAAAGAGAAGAGGAGAGTGTTAAGAAATATTGTCCCACATTGCCTAGGAGTGGAATGGGTGATCACTTAATATATGTTGGGACCTCTCCACTCATTGTCAATTGGTTTGAGTTGGATATAAAGTTTCCACATGGTATCAGAGCGGGGCATATTCCACTCCACATTTAAAAATAAATAAAAAAATAAATCGCAATCCCACACCCATGAAGACAGACCAGCAAAAAGGTTGCACGATGATAGGACCCAAAAAGTGGCCACACGTGACAGATCTCAAATGCGGCTGCACGTGAGGGGGATGTTAAGAAATATTATCCCACATTGCCTAGGAGTGGAATAGGTGATCACTTAATATATGCTGGGACCTCTCCACTCATTGCCAATTGGTTTTAAGTTGGATATAAAGTTTCCACAGAGAGTTGGCTTAGATCGCGAATTAGAGATCTGGGTACTAGAACAATCAACACCTTCGTCGTATAAATGGTTTTACGAGGTCATCAACATTCCTCATGATTTCCCTCATCGCGGATTTAGTTTTCTTGGTAACCTCCCTCCCACAGGCGCGATGTTATTGACCAGCTTTGCTACTGATCATGAGTCACCCGTGCCTGTTTATTCCTATGATCACACTAAAGGCAAGTTTGAAAAGTTTTTAATCGGCAAGTTCCCGTTGTTTCCGTGCCCAGCTGCTGCTTCAATCCCTAAGGACACAAACAAGCTGCGTGTTTGCTATTATGAGGAAGATATCACCCCATTTAAAAATTTGATACCAATTGTTAAAAGAAACAAGAAGAAAAAGAAGGGTAGCAGGCCGCCTACTGTGTTCTTTGGGCTATGGATATTGTTATTTATGTAATGCGGGGAGCACTCCGGACCCAATAGAGAAAATCAATGTTTTAACACGAATGGTGGGACGAATCAGAGAAGGGGTCGGGTCTAACACACGTGGGCCACACTGACGGCCCACCTGTTTACCTGTTTATTGATGAATTCTGGCCGGGCCGAAGCATGACCTGACCCGTTTGAGGACACTACAGGCCGTCTGAGATGTTATCATTGTGTTATGTTCCAAACGAGGGCGTTTGGCCACGTGTCGACCATCACCAATGATGTCACTAACCACAACGGTTACGGGTGATGTCAGGCACTCGTGTTCGAGGCACGGATGACTAGCAAGTTACATTACCCATGGGATAGACCCCATCATCTTGGGATCTGAGATCTGTTTGTGCTTTATCTTCTCCTCCTAGGCTCCTACAGAGTCTAATTTAGGCATCAAATGCCCTCCGGCGTTGTTTCTCTTGCGGGCTAGATGGAGGGAGGTGAAGCTATTTGGATCTAACTGCCAAGCACTTAATCACCACCCCACAAAACACTTTCACCTAACTGAAATATTGGAACAGTAGCACTGGACAGCCAACCTACACTTTCTTCCTATGAAGCACGGGTACTCCGAAAATGTTGCCAACCTACTCTCTCTCTCTCTCGCATTCTCTTTGTGAATCTCGTATTTTTTTTTTTCGCAACTTGACTGTATTTTATACTGTAAATGATGGTACCGGTGATGTTGAAGATGATTAATTTTTTAATTTTTTTATACTGTAAATTAAAAAAATTAGTTGACTGTATTGTATGGAAAATTAGTTTATTGTAAATTGAAGTTGATTAATGTTGAAGATGATTAATTTTTTTTCAGTATTAACTCTAAAACGACATTGCACTTGTTTCATCTATGCACTTATGAACTCTTTAACTATTATTTATGCTTCTTTTTGTTGGTAAAATGAGTGTTTTATTTAGTTTGTGGCTTTGTGCAATGGAACATAGTAAAATAGGGGGAAGAAAAAATTTACACTTACGCACCCAACCGTACCCGTACACTACTTTTTTAGGTTTTTGCCGTATCGCGTACCGTACCCGTACCGCGTACCGGTACCCGTGCTTCCTAGCTTTCTTCCTAACCATGGCATAGTACATGCACCAATCCATACACAGAACAGAATGAAGCAGTTATACATCAATTGGTTCAAAAATAAATTTAATGAATAAGATAGTAAAGAAATTAAACATGAATGAAGGACACCTACAAATTCGAACTAAGAACCTATTTCTCTGTCTTAAACACTATGAAAATGTGATCTACCTGATACAAGTTGAGCAAGAAATTGAGGTCGGAGTTTGAGCCACACCAATAAGCAGGCCTTGGGCCTTGTTCTACAAACTCTGATGCCTCAAAAAGGACTCCAAACTCTGATGGCTAGAGCCGACAATTTCTCTCACCTTGATGCCATTCTTGTAAACATTGAATGTTGGAACCATTCTTATGCTTTCGCTTTTTGCTAGTTCTGGGATATCCTCCACATCCACCTTCAATAGGCAATAGAACAACAGATCGATAATGTTGCTAAAATGTGACAAAAGGCTATATTAAATTAGAACTCTATGTAGCCCAGCTGTGTTTTCCCTTTCTTTATACGCAGTACTAAGAGAGAGCACCAATTCTTGCAAATTCAATAAAATCACCTTAAGGATTTGTGGAGGTACTTGGAACGAAATGAAAACATGAAGGAAAAGATAGAAGAGATATCCAAGCAAAGAAGCTAAATTTACTTTCCCTGGGCAAAACTCCCACAAATCCGAATGCTGTAAGGTAAAACACATTTCAATAAGGATGTTAACACATCATATAGAGTGAGTCATCAGTATTGTGCATGAAATTATATGTTGGTTAACTACCTTGAGGAAGTTAATTGACGGATACTGAACAGATAGTGAGCATATGTATGAGGAAACCCCTTCACAATGTTGGTTGGATGCAGCTTTGAAGAAAACAACTGATACACCTGAAATTTTTTAGTGTCAATAGACAGATTGAGAAAACGACAACACATTTGAGTAGTAAAGACATGGATGATTGTATTCTGAAAAACAAAGGTGGCAAGAATCACCGAGAGAGGATATTGCAGCTTTAAAACGATGAAGACTAGAAACTTCCACCACTTCACCAGTGCAATTCGCGTTGTGGAACTCCTCCAGCTGCAATCTCTTCAATGCAACTTGTGCTTGGCAGAGAGCTTCAGCCACCTCATTATCCCCTGGAAGTTCCCTCCTCAAAACTTCGTAATCTCTCGCAGCTTCGGCCCAACGTTCAAGCTGTAAAAACCACAACATCAGTTCCAGAAAAGAGAAAGCAAAGGATGCTGTTTAATTGTTTTCATAATCAATTTTGTGTAACACTACTTAGAAACACTCATCGTTTCGTATCTTACTCCATTTTCTGGTAAAGAATGTTTTTTCAGAATTGAAAAATAAGGTTTTTTTTTAATTTTTTATTTATATGTTAAACAAACAAGTTTTACATGTTTTCTGAAAAATTAGAGAAAACAGAACGAAGTCTAAACCAAACAGACCTCAAAAAACTCGACCAACAAAGGACTCAATGGACTAAAAAAAGTTGGATTATTAAAATACAGCAAGGATTTGTATACAGATGCAGGAATTCACCTTTGCATTTGAGACGGCCCTCCTAAGAAGGGCCTTGGTGTAATTTGGTTGGATCTTGAGGGCTCGGTTACAATCCTCAACAGATTCATTCCACAGTTCAAGTTTAGACCAACAAACCGCTCTATTGCAGTATAGCACGGAGTTGGACAAGTCACATTTGAGGCCTTCCCCATAAGCTATGCAGGCATCGGAAAATCTTCCAGAATTGAAAAGATCTTTACCCCGGGAACGAGTTCTTATTACCAATTTGACATTGTTAAGCAACATAGCGATTTCAATGTTACAAAAATCAATCAGACCAGCCTTTTCTGCAGCTGCTACTGCATTCTCAAACCTGCAAGATACCCACCATCTGTTGTCACTCACTTGCCATAAGAGCCACATCTGTTTTGCTTTCAGAAAGATTGATAGTTTGGAAGTTGAATCGGATCCCAAATTGAGACTTGGTTTGGATAGTAAGTGGACTTCAAATGGAGGGACTTTGTACAAAAATGCATGAGGTTTTGCCATAGAAGGGATATATTTTGTTAGAATCCTAGTGGAATGTTTAACACAAGAGATTTGCAAACCCGTCTATTATATATATGGTTAGTCGAAATTCATCATGCTAAAGCTCCCAAACTCCATGTCAAAGACTCAAAATCCTGGTGCAAGTTATCAAATAAAATTTGAGCTACTATACACTAGATAAGGATGTCAAATCCTTTCATTTGAAGTCCACGTCCATCCAAAAGGAGTTCAGGGTTCAAACTTCAGCGGTGAAGTTGGAGAAATCCAAGTCTTCTGCCCAAAACTCAAAAGCATGGCACAAACTTGAAGAAGAACTACCAACTCTCGAATGAGTACCCACTTTCCTCCTATCTTTAATCTACGCCTTCCATTTTCTGCTGGATGGGAGATATTTATTCAACTTCACCGCTGACTTTGGAACGCCAAATCCAGATAATCCAGATTCTTGGGGATTCACCTTCCAAATGCCATGTCAACCTGGGCTTGGACATAGAACACATAAGCTTCAGAAAGCATGCCGAAGAACTTTGTTCGGGAGCAGGATGTGGGATAAGGTTCTAGCTTTGTAATTCTTGATAAGCTAGAATCTGCATTTTCAAGTTCGTGAAGCTTCAGAAAGGCTTCTGCTTTACAAGCTGCAAACTGTAGATTCAACAGGTTTAGGCAGTCTTAAATTTATTTATTTCATATTATGGCTGTGTTTGGCTCTTGGAGTTTTGGAGGGAAAAGAAAAACAAGGGAACATAATGGGGAAAAATTGAATATGTTTACATTTTCTTTGTCCCCCGGCCTCCACAAATCCCTGCAGAAACCCAAGATCCAAAAGAGCAGACTAAAGAAAATCTCAGTTATGAAGCTTGGGATTTTTTACCTGAGGAGAAGAGTCTGCTCCAGCCACCATGGCTGCGTCACATTCTCTCAGTGTGCTCTTCCAATCACCAATCTTTCGAGCATCTGCACATCGGTTAATATGCTTTTCCACTAAAATGAGCTTCTGTAACTCAGTTTTGTTGGCCTGTTGGGTGTGAGAAAAAAGATGATGTCGGGCATTTTCAACCTGCCCTAACCTGTAGACAGTGCAAAGATAACAGAACATTGAACTGTTACAAGACCAGGGTTTCTTTAACACCATAAAACCAAGCGATTCATAGCCAACTGATTTTTAAAAAAAAAAAAATCAACACACAATTTAGTTCAACTGTTATTGTGACTGGAAAATGAAGGTTAAGAGAAATACTCCGTATCTGAATTAGTGCTACAACCAATCATTATAGAAACCTAGCTAGACCAAAAGAGACCCTTGATAATGCACTCAAACCCGCATTTGGGGTCACTACATTGCCCCAAGGAACAACACCCCTGTAATGCCCTAATTGCAGGAACCTCACAACACTCAGACAGCTAGCCTATTGGAATTCAACTCTTACAACTTAATATACATTGAACACAGGCAACCAAAACACCAAAAGATATAAGAGCATCTCCAGCCGGTACTTATTTTCTACTCGGAGCTAAAATCTGACTAAAAATCCAACAACCCGCTCCAGTCTTTGACTCAAACGCTTATCAAATTGCTTTTAACTAATTTTTTTTAATCCAATAAGACCCAATTTTTTATCCAGCTTTTACGAGGTCCTTCCTTTTAAATTTACAACTATGACATTGATCAACCTTTTACTCAATTTTATGCTTAGATTTAGATTTGCCCATTGCAGTCTTCCACACCAAATGAAGCTTTTACTCAAAACATAAGTAAAAATTTGGAGTGAAGGCTGGAGATGCTCTAACAAAGACAACTGTGATCTAAGCTTCTAAAAACCCAACCACCACCAAACAATCCAAGCAAATTGTGGTAGACCAAAAAAGAAACATACAGTAAATCAAACCCAAATCATTGCAAAGACACAAAATTAGAAACCTTGGTGTATAATCCAAACAAAAACTACTAACATCCTCCCTGCAATTAAATAACTTCAGTATCTACCATAAATGAAGACTCACTCACCTAAGATAAAGAGAGGCTAATCTCTGATGAGCCCTCCCATATCCAGGATCCAACCTCACAGCCTCCTCGCACTCCACCACCGCCTCCCCCAATCTCCCCAACATCGTCAGCGTCGCCGCCCTATTACTCCTACACGCCGCACTCTCCGGTGAAATCGCTATAGCTCGATCGTACAACAACAATGCCTCCACAAAATTCCCTTTCCTGTACAACTCATTCCCTGCCTTTTTCAGATCCTCTGAATCCAAACCCAATTCTCTGGCGCAATGGGTGTTCCTTACTATGCTTCCGTGGCCATAGTTAGCTGAACCCGAACCCAACGTGTCGGGTCGGGTCGGAGTACGGGTACCCATGTTGGATTTGAGGATTTTTCCTGAAGGGCAGATGTTGCCAGTTGGGTACAAGGTGGTGTTTGGTGATGACACCGAAGTTGAGCAAGTTGCTCCGCCAGGACCACCGCCACTGCTGCCGCCGCTGGTGGTGGAGGTGGTGGCGGTGTTGCTGCTACTAGGATTGTTGCAGCCTGAGTAGATCAGTGGGGACCCACTAGACATGGATCTCGGATGACCGGGGTTTGAATTGCCGTTGCTTTTTTTGAAATTTGGGCCGGTATTGGAGACCAGACCCATTTCGTGTAATTGCTTCCCAGAATGTAACATTGCTGTGGCCCGTGGGTATGCAGTTTTGTACAGATTACGATAGATAAATCGGTTCAGAAAAGCAAGAGAGAAGTGTTAACTGGTTGTATCTGTAGAAAGGGAAATAGTAGAAGTATTTGGTTTGAGCATGAAGTTTCGTTTTCCTACTTGGGACAATGTTTTGTCTAAGAAGCGACGAAATGTTGACAGAGAAATTACAATGGAAGAGAGGTTTTGGAGAGAGAGAGAGAGTGGAAGCAGAGAGGACAAGCGGAGAAGAACGGTGGACTAGGGAGAGAGAGAGAGAGAGAGAGATACCTTTGGGCTTTGTACTACGACTATTTTCTTGATTTTCCCATTAAATTACTGATGATTTGTGATTTTGTTCCATCTTGGGATTTCCCTCTCCCTCTCGGAACCGGGACCCCGTTGCCGACAAGGGGTGGGACTGCCTGCTGTCCTTTAAGGGACAGTTAAGCTACAGCATCTGTGCTGACCTAATTCTGACCGTTTGTGCTCGGCGATCAACGATGCAGATCAGTTCAATAATGGAAGTTGCAAATCTATTTAGATTTGAGCAAATCTGCACTGTTGATCGTCGAGGACGGACGATCTGGATCAGATCAGCATGCATGCTATCCCTTAGCACGCACCCCGTTTTCCCCGTTGACAGGGATAGCAACGAGCTGGAAGGGTTTTGACATACCTCACTCCAACTCGAAATGTAGATCAAACCGGATAATTCAGAGTCCGAAGACTTACTGTGCACCCAGTACACATCATGCGTGCTGTGCAAAGCCTTTGGGGCTCATTCCTTGGATGTTTGATTCGAATTGTTCGTTTTGTTTGTCTCATCGAGTATGCATTCAAGGGTGGAGCCACATGGAGACAAGAGGAGTCAGTTGACCCCCAAATTTCTATAGGAATTTTACTAGTATACCTCACAAAATTGCTAATTGACCCCTCTTTGATTTTTTTTTTTGCCCCCCCCCCCCTGAACCAAAATCCTAGCACCCCCTGAACGCGTCTAATTCTTGCCCCCCCGTGAACCAAAATCCTGGCTCCGCCCCTATATGCATTCCACGTAAAAATTCATGTTGATCTGATATCGGTAACTATATCATATGTAACCCTTTAGCTTACAATTTTGTAGAAAAAAAATCATCGACATCAGTTTCATTGAAAGTTTCGTTTCCAAGAAAATTGAAGTCTGAAATCATAGTTACCGATCTCCAACCATTATGAATTTTTATGTAGACGAATACTCGACGAGACATAAAATAAACGATTCAGATCAACAACAGGACTCAGAGTGGGCTCCAAAGGGCTTGCACAGCACACATGTTGTGCGCCGGGTGCACAGTACAGTCCCCGAACTCGATAATTTGTGGGTGTTTTCATTTCTTCCCTTGTCAAGAGTCGAGTTTACCCGTTCACTCCAGTAAAAAATGAGAAAAAATAATTTAATTTAAAAGCAAAATCAAAGGACATAGTTATATATAAGGTTGTATTTTAGTTTAATGGTGAAAATGTGAGAGTAAAATTATAACTGTTTTAGTCTAATGATAAAAATATTAGGGTACAAAGTAATATTTCTAATCATAGAAATATTATGTAAAACCAATGTTACATGTAAAACTATTTTGGGGCAGGTAACAGTGACAGGGTAACATCAATCCGAACTTTGCCCGATAGATATTTTTAGCTTTCCCTGACTCAGATCCGGTACCCAAAAATTTAATGAAAACTCACCAAGATTTGGTTGGGGGTGGAACGGGGTCAATGCAGTGCGCAATCCAAGTCCCTCTCTTTGTGCTCACGACTTTCCCTACTTTGTTCCACCACATTCATGCCTTTCTTGCCCATTTTGTATACTCACGAGAACCCTATCCTTCCATAAAAATAGGGTCGGCTGCTGCTTAATTTCATGGACAATTTCTAGTCTGTTTTCTTTTTCGTATTTTAACATCCGGATTAATTTTGTCACCTTGCCGTGGATTGTCAACTTGATTTTTTGTACCAAAGATGTGAAAATGAGGACTAATACAAAAATAGATAACTGTCGCCAAATAAAAAAATGGTTTTGCGTATTAGTGAGTAATAGTGAAACTCTTAGGTTATCTCATGGCCTCTTTAGTTCTGCATCTAATAATTGCGTGCTTATAAAAAATATACGGAGCAATTTTGGAATTTTAGCTTTGCTATTGTGAGCGTTTGTCAAAAATTATTATTATCAACAGATTTGGAATTAAAGGGATTCCTAGACGCTGAAAATGGTCTAAAATCTAATCTCGAGAAGCAGAGTTTTGGGTGCCCTGATCAAATTTTGTACTTCGACAATTCTAGAGTTGATTTTTAAGAGTAACAGTATAAACTTTTAATGCAATTTAATCATAATTACACAGTTATAGTAAAACAAACATATCTATTTCTACAAGAATATTCTAAAAATCTACAATCTAAAGTAGAATTTGACGTTAGAAATCTACAATCGACGAGTTTCATTTTAAAGATTTGGACCGTTTGTAATATAGGTTTTGATGTTCTGGTCAACCATAAAAAAGTAAGTTATCGAAATAGTTATTCGTGCCTTACTCAATTCATTGTAATTTTCAAGAAGTGAACAAGCTTCGTTTTGGTAGCGGATCCGCTGTCCCAATCTCCGTGTCCCAACTCCCTGTCCCGTCCATCCGAGCCGTCCATCCGAGCAATCAACGGCTCAGATTCTCAAATGAATATGGATGGCTCAGATTTGTTTGGGGTGAGACGGAATCCGAGCCGTTGATTGCTCGGATAGACGGCTCGGATGGATGAGACAGGGAGTTGGGACACGAAAATTGGGACAGCGGATCCGCTCTCCTTAGTTTTGATTGAATTTCTTTGAGATGAATGTGATCCCCTACTTTCGTAATTTATTCGCAATCATGCACTTTTGGGTGGGCAAATCAAGACCGCTTAAGAAATAATAGCAGAGACAAAATCATAGAGATTTAAATCGAATCGAATGCTAATAATTTACGTAAGAGAGAAGGTCCTCAAAAAACAAAGAACGAAAGTTTGGGGGTCTTATTCACATTACAGGGACATTGTAACCCATAGGTAGCTGGCCATGTGCAGACTGCAGAGGGCTGTGCCACCTGGCACATTCAAAAGAAGGAAAAAGCTACAATATACATCCCTTATTTTGGTATGTATGATACACACTCCTACAAAAGTTACGATTTTCTTTTTTATAAAAATTACGAAACACACCAAAATGTTACGAATTATATTGCAAAAAAGTTACGAAAAACTAAAAAATGTTACGATTGCCAATGAGATGGTACAATCTGAACCATACAATAGGTGCACATGGTACACACCTTTAATGGGTGTGTATTGTAGTCATTTCCAAGAAGAATCCTAGGCTAATTTCTTGTATAACTCCTATACAGATATGCGCACCGAGATACTTGCAATCATTCAACGTATGTTGCTTCTACATTTATTGCATGAGATTCACATATATCGAATGGTTCTTCTGGATGCATATATGTTTAAGTATGTGCACATATGTGCGTAGAATTGCTCATTCGTATCATCATCAATGAATAATGAAGTGGATTTGGCATTTCTATGACAAAAGGAAAAATGACAATTATCTCATTTTCTATTGTGAGAACTTGATGTTTAAGGAAACGTACAACTGTGAACTGTTGTAGTAAAATGTGCACGTATCCAAACACCTATATGTCCACACTTCATAAATGTGAATTGAAACATGTTTTCCAGTAGTGTATTAGTACTACTACTAGCTAATGTGATTCTTCATTAAGTTGCTATTAATCTTCCCTTTGTGTACTTGTGTCGGTTTTCAAGAAAATCGAGTCTTCTGTAAACACGGTCACCAGGAAATTTTGACACATTTAACAACCACACAATCCTATAAGATTCACAACGAAATATGCGGGTCCTACAAGATTGTGTGAGTTTTAAGAGTGTTGCATTCCCAAGATCGTGCCTAAAGATAAACTATTGAATGCTCCCGATACACCCACAACGTGATATTCAAACTCTTGTTACAATCGAACATTCACATCTAAGTTCGTGACTAACTTATGGAATCCACGTAAATGTGTGAGTATTTTCGAAGAATAGGGACTCGCATCACTAGAAAAGGAAGGACCCGGGACCAGAACAAATTGGGTTGCGGCACAAGAACCGTAAGATCGGTGCGCATCTAAAGACCAGTGAATAATTACTCCATGCTCAATGCCACTGTAAAATTAGTCGTGGTTTGTGGTTAAAACTTAAAAGTGTTACAATCGACCTAAAATTGAATAGCCTTCACCAACTCAAACACTCAATGTCCCCACTTTACACTACACAACCGCCAACCGGTCTCCTCCACAGTTTGCGATTCTGCAATTCGTTAAGTGACCACTACTGGTGCACTCCACCACAATTACAGTGCGCTTCTGTGCACTGTGTCCCAGCTTCCTCAACATTCAACAATCATATTTTCATTCCATGATTAGATGTATGAATTTCACATTATGCTGAACACAGCTTAGCACGGTCGATAATGTGTAAAATGTGTATTAATATATAAAAGAAATTCGTGAAAGTGTATTGGTAGTCTCATTTGGTTAGCATTATTTGCATATTATTCATGCATGTGCATAATTAGATGTATGAATTTCACATTATGCTTACCACGGTTGATAATGTGAAAAAGGGGTACAAATATCTAAAAAAAAATAGTTTGATATTCATGAAAGTGTATTGATAGTCTCATTTGTCTAGCATTATTTGCATATTATTCACGTCTATGCATAATTAGATGTATGAATTTCACATTATGCTCACCACAGCTTTAAGCACGGTTAATAATGTGTAAAAAGCATATTGATATCTAAAAACAATTGTTTGATATGCGCGAAAGTGTATTGATAGTCTCATTTGTTTGACATTATTTGTATATTATTCACGCCTGTGTGTAATTATGAAAGGTGTTGGCTCACCATTTGATGGGATTCAAAATAACTCATAAATTATTTGGGGATGGGGGCAATTAATATTGTATTCTCAATATTCCATGGAAAGGTGGTAAAAATTACTCACTTTTTCAGTAAAAGGTCAAGAGGACAGGTTGTTTTGGCTCGCGTGCTTTACCCATAAGGATTTACAGGTGATTTTTTTTTTTACTTTCGTTAATTAATCTGGATTGGCCAAAGCATTGGTCCAAAAGAGGAAACTAATTAGCCCTTCATTATGGGGTAATCTTCCCTTTTAGCAGGGGCTTCAAATATGCTTTGCCACAAAAAGATGAAGTTTTCCAACCAAGCACCAAACGTGGTTTCATAATTACAAGTTCAAATTTATGGTTCCAGGAGCACATATTCTTTGGCGAGGAGTAGTAGGATATAGGAAAAGTTTCTCCGAAAAAATTCAGGATGAATCCGAACCGTTGATTTCTCTTTCTGAACTGTTCGGAGAAATTTTTCATGTATCCTAATATTTTCGTTCTTTGGCGCGTAATTTGAAATTCATTCGCGAATTGTCATTCTCTTCATTTTCGATGCACTTTCTATTTATAATATACTGTGTTTGCATTTGTAATTTTTGTTGCAATCTTAGAATTATTCCTCCCGGTCTTCTTTTCTCCAAGAAATTGCATACACACATTACGAGTGCAAACAAGGACGGAGTCAAGACTTTCATTACGCAGGGGCGAAATTTATTTTTTTTCAAAATACTTTACAGGAGGCGAGCCTATATAATTCATAGAAATTTCTTTTTTTCTATTTAATACTAGAGGTTTTTTTTCCTTACAGGGACGACTGCCCCCCTCTAGCTCCATCCATGAGTGCGAAGTTGATTTGGGAAATACAAACCCATAACATCATCAATAAGGTTTTTTTTTATAGATAATATCATCAATAAGGTGAGACGTAATACAACTCAGAAGAGGAGAAAAAAAAATGAGTAACATGTCACGTGAATCACTTAATTAATTGATGGATCTCTCCAATCCATCATCTTTGAAATCATGTAAGTTGTTACTTGTTAAATTAATCACGAAATAAACTAAGCAAAACATTCACAAAGAGCTAAGATATTTTTGTCGTCCTTCTACGTACCTTCCTCCAATATTGTATTGGTACAAGATTGCATTGTCGATTTTAATGTTTCCTGATGATATATCCAGTGACTACACTAAAGGTAAATTTCATTTACACCCCTTTTACTTTTTGAAATCACGATGCATGAACTTTAATAGACACTAAAGTATTTTGTGTAACACTTTAGCCCCGTTGTATTAATTCCGAAGTTTTTCCCTTGCCAAATAAAACAACTCATATAACTACTAGCTAATTAAAAAATTAAAATCATAAAACTATTAATTAAGTACTACTCCATTTTGTGTAACACTTTAGCCCATTTGTTGTATTAATTCCGAAGTTTTTCCCTTGGAACATAAAACAATTCATATAAATACTAGTTAATTAAAAAATTAAAATCAATGTAAAATTAATTATTTGGGTTTATTTTTGCCTTTTTCAATCTTTTATTATTTTACCTTGAAATTTCTTACTTTTTTCCACATTCATGGGATAAATATAAAAAAACAAAAAAAATTATGAAAAAAAGTTAAAATAGGTTCATTGACCATAAAATAATTAAAAGCAAATGACCGTAAAATAATTAAAAGCAAACATATTTTTTAAATAATTTTGTTTGGTTTATATTGACACTAGACCATACGAAGCAATTGTTTTGACTTTAAGTAATATTGGTCCCCGTCAGTAAAAAGTGAAGTTGGTACCCTAAAGACTAATCAAAAGTGCATTGTAAGCGAACCTGTACATCTCCAGAAAAAAGTTGAGACCACACTTATCTGAGACACAATGTGTGCATGGTCAGCATGGAGCCACAAATATGTGATTGTGTGGGTAAATGGGTGTATTAGTAGGAAAGTCAGTCACTTGGTCTACCGGTCATTACAGGGTGATGACTCATGAGAAGTGAATAATTAGAGTCTTGTAGTTTATTTGTCATGCGTTGCCGGCCACGGCCGTGTTGGAGGGGATCGTAATGTCCAGAAATGACAACATCCCCGGATAGGCTCGTGCTATTCCTTTGCTTGGTTGGCATCGCGTTTTTCCATTGTCGGATTGGGTTGTGCGTTATTGGCACATCGTGGTCCAAGTTATTCTTGATTCTTGTCTGATGTGTAATCTGTTCTTGTAACCTGATCTTGTGTTAATGAAAAATCTACAATTTCCTTGTCAAAAAAAGAGTCTTGTTTGCATAATGTCCTCTGTTCAAAATTGATTTCTAGTGGTCTAGATTGGAAAAAGAATGGCGATACATAAACTCTCTGGGAGCCACTCCTAGCCACACCGTCTCTCACATGGGGTGTGGTCCCCACATCTGGGCCCCACACCCCATGTGAGAGAGGGTGTGGCTGGGAGTGACTCCCAGGGAGTGCAAAATATCCTACTTTTTGCTTACTTTTTTCAACTTAAAGAAATACTCTTTCTGTCCGTATTTGTTAGTTCATTTTTGATATTCATATCATGTTTTAAATTGTTTATATATCATTCAATTTATAATAGGATTCATGATTTTGAAATTTTCCTATAATAGAACTAATTGAGATTTATCAAAAATAAAATCAATATTGTATATTTTTAGAAATTTGTATTAAAAGATATGAACAATTATTCGAAAGGCGTATAATAGTAAAAGTGGAAAAATAAATATGGACGGATGCATTAATTACTCCCTTCGTCCCAATTTCTTGGTCCTTCTTTCCATTTTGGGATGTCCCAAAATATTTGTCCCACTTCTAAAAACATCCATCAACATTGGGTCACTTTCCAGTTTTATCCTTAAAAAGTACTTTTCCCATCTTAATTGGCTAGTCTATTATCTTTTATTTTATAACGGTTTTTATGATTTTGAAAATTTTGTATAATAAAACTAATTGATATCTATCAAACAAGATTCATATTGAATATATTTTGACTTTCATATAATAAATTAGCCTCACAAATTTGGGCACAGTAATATTGACTGGATTTAGGGGCAAAATAGAAAAGTCAATACAAAGTTTTTACACCCCTTAAAAATCCATTTCCCCAAAAGGGGCCAAGAAATTGGGACGGAGGGAGTATCAAAATAAACGGGTGGGGATTGGACTGGTCTCGAGAGAAGAATGAACGAGTTTTTAGTGTTGAGCGAGTATAACGTGTACCTAAGCGTGCACATCCAGCCGTCCATTTTGGTTTTGAACAGTTCCGATTTAGAGAGAGAAACAAGAGAGAGAAAGAGAAGAGAGAGGGTTTTGATCAGGGGCGTCCAATATACTTTTGAACGGCCCGGATTCAGCGTGTTCGGGTACCTGGTATTGAAATTTTTTTGAGAGAAGAAAAAACAGGTTTGTACACATCCAGGTGTATAAAAACTATAGGCCAGCCTAGGATTTGGGCTGCATGACGTGGCGATAAGAGCCCCCACCCAAGATGAGAAAAAAAATGGAAACCATAGTTTCCGATCAGTTGTATCACTGGAACTCAAAATCCAATGGCCTCCTGCGCCTACGCGAAGCTAAACAGCCTCTGCGTCGTGTCCTCCGACGGCTGCGGCCGAATGAGAAATGGTGTCAAGAGAAAGTGTGTAATCGTACGCGCCTTGTCGTCGTCGTCGACGGAGGTCTCACCGGCGACGGCATCGTACGAAGAGGGTCAGCTTGAGCGCCCAAAGTGGACGGGTGAAACCCCTCTCTCACGCCTTGTTGGAGCTCTCATCTCCTTCAAACCACTCTACTCCGTCCTTAAGCTCGGCGCCCGACAAGTCCTCATCAGGTCCCCCTTCAATTTTGGTCTTTATTTTTACAAATTTTCATTCTCTCTCATTGAAACATACGATTGATACAAGTACTTATTATTGACGATAAGCTAAATGAAAGATTACTAGAATTCAATTGTACGACAAATTAGTGAGCCATTAAGCTATCAAATCAAAATTTGGCACCAGTAAGCCAAAATTGTTGTTAAAAAATAGCAAAACCATTTTTGTTTTTCAAATTTGGTGGCAATTTTGTCTTTGCCAAATTTACCACATCAGTGTGTCGAAATTACACTATCCCCGCGTAGTTATATTGCTTATTTTCATATTTTTTGACACCATAGCAAGCTAAATGGCTTTGAGTTGCTCTAATAGGCAATAGTTAAAGATGCAATCAATGTCAAGAAATTAGAACGTTGATATGTGTTTTCCTTGTTGACATATATATGAAACACCAACACCGGGATACATATTGGACATGCCACGTGGTGTGATCCTTAAATTGAATTATTTTTTGAAGGGGGACATGCAGGGGGCACGACATGGACACGCATGTCCCACATATACACACTCTCATGATCTCGCTCCCTCCCTCACTATGTACATATACATTTATATGTATGTATGCAATGGCGACTCCAGGAATTTCAGTCAGTGGTGCCATCAATCTTATGAAAAAAATTTGCTTGTATTGTACTCCATCCGTCCCAATTTATTAGTCCTCTTTGGGAGTTCGTGCCACTTTTCAATTGATTATATCTCGTAAATTACATTGTTTTACGTGATTTTGAAAACATTAGCTTGTAGAACTATTTGGTATCTATCATATAAGATTCATATTGAATATAAAATTCATTATCAATTTAAAGTTATAACTACTTTTTATTTTTTATCCGATTAAAATATAACGAGGAACCAAAAATTGGGGACAGAGAGAGTATACATAAAAAACTTAAAAAAAAAAAAACATTTAATTAGGAGTACCATGCAAGACATTTTGTAAAGGAAAACCGAAAACGTAAGTACAACAAATTTTTTGGATCAATCGTTAGCTATACTTTTTATATACACCAACAAAGGACGTACATAATTACCACAGAAAGTTGTACAAGGAATAGGCTTTCTACTCTATGATAGGCTGCTAGCCTTTAGTCTGCACATTAGTAGCCTTTAGTAGGCTTCCTACTTGTACAGTCTGCAGACTGTGCACTTGCCTTAACCTTGTGGGTTCATTTGAGTTTTGGAAGTGGTGTCATGAGACTATTGGCTGACCAGAAAAAGGTACAAACATACTCTGTAATTCTTGGAAATTTTCAATCGAGTGGGTTCAACTGACACCACTAACAACACATTGGCGTCGCCCCTGTATGTATGCACTGGTATATAGTCGATGTATATATCGCCTTTGGTGTGAGTGTGTATATCTTACATATCAAAAGAAAAGTGTATATATCTACGTCTATAAACTGTTACTACATACATATATGATATATTCTGATATGTTGTTATTTTTCCATTCATTTATTTTTGCCGTGTCCGTGTCCATGTCCATTTTTTAGAATTCCCGTGTCCCGTGCCCGTATCCGTGTCAGTTTCTGCGCTACATAGACATATTTTTACAGGGTCACATATTACATTGCATTTTTATAATTTAATCACGGTCCTCCAAGGGCCATGATTTTCCATTTGTGAACAGTTATGGATATGTATGTATGCAAGTATGCATACGCAAGCATTAAAATATGGATGTACGAAATTATGATTTGAAGTTTGTATTTGGACTTGATTTTGGGGAGGGAAAGGAGTCTTGAAAATGCAATTGAGGGTGTGTTGTGATGAGCAGTACAGCAGAGAAAACGAACATACCGTGGCGGGAGATGACAAGGGAGATTCTGGAATCTGAGGTTTACAATGAGATGGACAACATTCAGGACTCGTCCATTGTCTACCCTGACTGTAAATTTCTCAAAAACTCAATCTCATGCTTTCTTTTAATTGCACGTGTTCCGATTTTGTTGAAATTTACCTCAAGTTGGAATTCCAGTTCTGCATCGTTAGTTGCATTCTTAGGCAAATTTTTTAGAAGGTATGTTAGTTTTTTGTATCTTAATTAGCAAGGGCTTCATTAAGGGTGAAGAAGAATGATATTAATGGTGTAGTTTGAGTGGTCCTTTTTGAAAAAATGAGATTGTAGGTTAATTTAGTGCTTTTCACAGAGAGATGAATTTCAGTGTGGGATACTTCAATAGGGCAATTGGGATTTATTGGGAAATTGCGATGAAGTTCTTCACTTCCTAGCGGGATCACTTGATTTAAGAACAGTGATTTGCAACTTTACGTGACTTGATGTTATGGAGTGTAACTTGCCGGAACCTTTTTTCATTACATAAATCTCATCATTGTTCTACTTGTTTCAAGAATTTATGAGTGAAGGTTCATAGTTGGGGCTTGTTGTTGTTAAATAGTTGTGGTTGCTTGACTATGAAGATTGTACTGATCTTTTTGAGGACAATAACATAGCATCCCTGGCTGATGTGGATAATATGGCGAGAGAGGAATATGGGATTTTCTGAAGGGATTATCCTTTGTTTAGAATCAAAAATATTTTTGGTTAGTAGCTTGTATAGTTGGGACAAGAGGGAGTGTAATCCTTCTCTTGTCCAATTCATAGATTGCTTTGTTCTTTTCCATTCTCATGGTATAGGGCCTTTTATTGTACATGGGCGGCATTCCCTTAATTCCTTGTTTCTAATATAATTAATTACTTATCAAAGGAAAAGATAGCATGCCTGGCTGATGAAATATGTCAATTTTCGATTGTGGCAGTGCTGCCATATTTGCTGATGTGGACACATTTTCTTCAATTTTTTCCAGTATATTGGGAGTGTTTGGGTTTTTGTTTTTTTTTGTGGTTAATATGGTGACTGAATTGTCATCTTTCTTCATCCTAGATGGTAGTTATTTGTTTGCTGCCCTGAGATGGTAAACATCAGGATTTAGCTCTTAATGCAATTCCCCAGTAAAAGCCCTTCGGTGTTCTTAGAAAATTGTGGGCTCTGGCATATAATGAGTATTACTAGCCGACCTCACTATTCGAACCCAAGAAACTTGCTCATGTACTGTTGCTGTGCACTAGCTGGCAAATGGTGAATAACTTTGTTTCTCTTTCACCATCTGGCCATGGGAGGTTATCTATAAAAGCTCTTGGTGTGGACCAGTTGGCAGTTGTGTTTTGATTCAGTTTGCTGCCCCCCTGGGGGGGGGGGGGGTGTTTCCAAAACTATTAAACGTGCCTGGAATGCCTCTCCAATCATTGTTGGTTTTGAGTTGGATGCTCCTTCCTCTGTGTGACGGTGTTGATAAGGAAAATGAAGTTATTGAAGATGGACGGAATGTATATATCACAAACAAATAAGAAAGATTTGGCAATAATTTTGTCTGACTTTTGAGGTTGCTGAATGCTGATGTATCATATTGCAATATTTTTTTTGCGAGAGAGCTTGATTAACGATGTCTTGTCTGCGTTGTGAACAGATTATCTCAACCCTTTCCATGCATATGATGAGGGCAACCTCTCTTGGCTGGTAATTTAGCTGTTTCTTCTCCTACATTAGAAGTTCTCGTTTGCGGTTGCGCCATCATGTATTTGCCTTTTTGTATGTGTCTGTCCTTATTTTTATTTTCTTACAATTTCGTTTCTACTTATGAAATACTCAAGAGCGTACAAGTAGAATGATGGTTTGTGCCATCTTCATGTAGACTTTTATCAACTATTTACAAGTTATTCAGGTACCCGTTTGTCTGTTCAAAAGGCTAAAAAAAAAAAAAAAGGGTACCTGTTTGGATGCCCGATAAGTTTATGGTTATGCAGATTGAAAAACAATCTTGGTTTTTGCTGACGGGGAATGGAAATTGGGATTTTCCTTGCAATTTATCTTCTTCTTTTTTTTTTTTTGAACGAGATTTAATTGAATTATACCTTTTATGTCGCCAAGACGTATAAAATGCAATAAAATTGTTCTCATTTATGCCATGCAGAAATAGTTCCGGAGTTTTGACTAGAGACGAACCTGTTAGAGTTTATAGATACACTATCGGAACTAATCAGAAAACTAAGATATTTGTGATAATTCTTTCAGAATTGGACATCTTAATGGCAGGCTGCAGCGGAAGCTGAGGCAGCAACAATGTCAATGGTGAGAAGAGCAATACCTGATGCTTCTTCACTAGATGAAGCAAATGAAATAGTTCGGGGAAATTGGCTCAATGCAATTGAACAACATCATCAGCGGTTTTCAGGAAACACAATGATTAGAAACATTCTTGATATCGGGTGCTCTGTTGGTGTGAGCTCAAGATATCTTGCTAACAAATTTCCTTCTGCTAAAGTCACGGTGAGTGCAGAATTTTCTCTATGGAGAAGTCATAAAAGAAAAGTTTCCTTGTGATATTTCTGCAAATGAAAAGTTTATCATGTGAAATCTTGTAGTGGATATTCATTTATCATCTTCCATCATAGTATTGCCCTTATTTTCGTTGTTCCCGTTTTGCTCATTACTCATCTCTTGAATGTTGATCCATCTGGTACAGGGATTAGATCTATCTCCTTACTTTCTTGCGGTTGCTCAGTTTAAGGAAAAGAAAAGCACCCCAAGAAAGAACCCAATCAGCTGGGTACATGCAAATGGTGAAGACACTGGATTGCCTTCCCAATCGTTTGACATTGTTTCAATTGCATACGTGGTATGTCAAGAAATCACAATTGTTTTTTGAATAGCAGTTTTGGAATTCCAATAGGTAGATAAACTATGTGTCTTTCAGTACGCTGTGCTGCTGAACCCAGCAGTCGCATCATCTCTGGCTTGTCATCAACATACAAGTTATAGAAAAAAATTGTCAGTAGAGAGTTGCTTTTTGCCGTTTGACAGGATTGAAATACTTTTCTTTAGAAAGAGATAACGGGTAAGCATCAAAATATTGTAAAGGATAAATTCCAGAAGTAGACATTCTTCGAAAACGAAAAGTTAATAAGGAGCTGGCAGATGTCCTGATGATAAGATGGGGAATTCTCCAGAAATTAGCATCACCCTCTTGAAGGCTTTTGCATGAAAAAGGGAGAATATCGATCATTCTCTTTTGCAAGTGCGAAAAGCGTTGGTCTATTAAACATTATTGAACTATCTTCTTATGAAGCCTCGCGGAAATAGTTTGTGTTGAGTTGTGACTGTTCCCTTATTCTGTATGCAGCTACATGAGTGTCCCACAAGGGCAATAGTTAATTTAGTGAAGGAAGCATTTCGGCTGCTTCGACCTGGAGGCACTTTTGCTGTGACAGATAATTCGGTAACTAGACTGACTATTATTTCTTTCCGATCATGAGATGAATTGTCCTGCTAAGACTAATTCGTTCTAACTACTTACATTATTCCTTGCTGCAGCCAAAGTCAAAGATCCTTCAGGTATGGTTCTCATTGTGTTGAAAGTTTCTTAACAATGTTTCCTTTGTGAATTCAATGGATACTGAGATATTAGCTTTTCGTAGAATGCATACTGTTAATATGGTTTTTCCATCTCCTATTCTACGGTATTATGCATATGAGTATGTCCTGGATTAATGGTAGTCCCTTCCTTCGTTATTGGTATCAGCTGGTGTCTCACGAATGTTACTAAATAGTAAACATATGTAAAGTTTTCCATGTGATTTTTCCTCTCATTTCAGACCCTCATTGTATGTCCTTTGCAGTAATAAATACTAGTTATATGTCCTCTCATTTCGGTCCCCAATTGTATGTTCTTAGATGGAATAATACTAGTGAAGTATCATATATGTCCTTGGATGGGACACTTTCATGCTTTTATGTAAATGTTAGAAGGTGGATTAATTTGCCAAAAAGAGACATTTATCATTCAAGCTTGGAAAGGCAGTTTGTTTGATGTGATTGGCCCACACCAAACTCTTAACCTTTTTGTTTTTGTTTTTGAACTGAATGCATAATTTCAGTTATCAAAGTACTGTGAAGTTCAGGTGTTTTTTTTTGCTTTGCCACACATTATGTTAATGGATCTTGGACTCGTCAAGTAAATGGAAGAGGAATGAGAATGGACTACTCATTTTTCCTTGAAAGAGAAATGGACTATGAGAGGAATTTTCTGTTGATTTTCTTCTGTACTGGTGCAGGAACTGTCTCCGGTACTTTTTACATTGATGAAGAGCACCGAACCATTCTTAGACGAGTATTACCTCACTGATCTTGAAGGGAAAATGAGAGAAGCCGGCTTTGTGAATATCCAAACAATTCTCACTGACCCAAGACACAGGACCGTGACGGGTACTGTTCCTTATTAACATCCAACGTTTTATCCGCTGGCAAAGAGCTCTGTTTGCTTCCAGAAGTACCATTGTTGTAGGAAAAGTGAAATGAAGCTGTAATCTTGATACCTTCTTGGAAACAACTGACGGAAATGCTAGTCTTCTTCTGTATGTGTCTGGCTATGTTAAATGGACTCGGATACAAATATCTGGGGCGGCTACATGTCCATGTGTTGAATTCATTCAATTTCATCTCAATGACGGGGTACGGCTTGAGGTAAATGCATATCTGTAGAAACAAGATGATTGATGAAGGTAAATTTATAGTAGCAAACTAGCAACCAGTTTTGAGTGTCTGTATGTATTAGGGAATTTCCACTTTTGTGTCCATAGACGTCTGCTGTTTTCTTGACTTCTAAAGCTCCATTTTGGGTGTGGTTTAAGACAAATTGTTGCCTGAATCTGGCTTTACGAGGAATGACTCGTTTTCATGTGCATGGTTGCGACCCTGAAAATGTGCGTAAGGGCTCGTTTGGATAGAGGACGAGGAGGGTGGATGAGAATGCACCCGAATGACTAATCCAGGCCCACCTCACGTCTTTGGTTTGGGAATGCATAATGTAGTATGGGAATGGAAAGGGGCAAATAGGTCATTTGCCTGATTTTTACATCATTCACCCACCCTTATCCTCATATTATAACTACAAAACAAACTAAATACAGTTTTATCTACTATTCTTACAAAATTATCCAAATCAAGTACTATTTTATTCCCCCTTCATAAATATCACACCAATGTGGGCCCACTTTCCATAAATAATACCACATACTATCTTATCTACTCTTATTACTCCCTCCGTCCCGCAAAGTTTGACACTTTCGGGAGTGCGTGCCATTTTTAAATTGCCTATATCTTTCAATTCATAACGTTTTATGTGATTTTCAAAACTTTGTTCAAAAGATCTAATTGAAATCTATCAAACGAGATCCATATTGCTTATATAAAACATTACAGATTAAAAGAAATAATCAATTTTTTCATAGGGCTGGAATAGTGAAAGTGACAAACTTTGCGAGACGGAGGGAGTAATAGAGAATAAATTGTTTACGGATGTGGCGGAACCCATTGGGGCCCCATGGTGCATTTTTTTTACAATAATCTGAGCCGTTCATCTTGTAGGGCCCGCAAGTAACGTATACACACTTAAAATCAGCTTGATCGGACGTCGATAAGTATTTTAAAATTAGATTTTAGTTTATAAAATGGACCGTTGTGGTCATTTTAACTTCAAAACTGTTAAGAGAATCTAGCCATCAGTTTTATGAACCACAATTCAATATTTTTATATATCTATTGATGTCCAATCAAAGTGATTTCTTTGCTTGAATACAGTACTCCATGAGTCTTACAAGATGGACGGTTCAAATTATCGTAACAAACACACCATGGAGGCCACCATTGTGATCCGGAAATTTTATGGTTTTAAGTTTATAGGTGATTCTGAAATTTTATGATTTCTGGATCATCCGAACATAACTCATCTAGCAGCCAATCGGGTCGTAAGAGTTAAAAATACTTTCTTGCCTAGTTCATTCTAGTTTGGAAAACAATTTTTTAATTATCCGTTTTGAGAACAATGAGATATTTTTCAAAGGGAACTTCTGTCTAGTAGGCGAAGGGAATTATTATGTATGTAAAGTCAAACGAGTTAGGATTTTAATACACATTTTACGGATAAAAATACATTTTGCGAATGTTAACATGGATATTAATAAAACTTTTCTTGGATATCGATACAACATTTACACAAAGCATTTTCCTTTTTCCGAATTCTTTTCCGGAAACAGTTTTAGTAATTATTTTTCTCGTCCCATAATTTTGATCTACTATGAATGGGGCCACCACCTTTACTCCCCTACATAATCAATCCATTGACGGGTGAGCTAAGTCGATCAGCTAACCACCACACCTTGTGGGAAAATTTATTTGTCCAATAATACATTTCTTTATCTTTCTCCTGTTTTGTTTATTGATTGATTAATAGATAAGCCAAAATACTACGGGTAAGAATATTCGCCTTTGGATAATACTACAGATGGCCATACGGGAATCAGAAATGTTAGGTACAGGGACGGAGCTAGGAATTTCACTACGCAGGGACAAATTTTTTTTCTTAAATACTTTGCAGGGGCAAGCCTATATAATTCAGAGGAAAAATTATTTTTTCTATATAATACTAGAGGTTTTTTTCCCTCTTGTAGGGGCGACCGCCCCTACTGGCCCCCCTCTGGCTCCATCCCTGGTTAGGTAGACACAATTTGGTACCCATAATGTACCCAAACACACACTTGTGTGTGTGGGTACATTGTGGGTACCAAATTGTGTGTATGTAGTGTTGCTGATACGGAATTGGATAAAGAATATTCGTCTTTGGATATCCGGCTTTCTAATATTGATCAACCATAAAAGAAAGAAATGTTATATTTTTTGCCGTTCAAAAAAAAAAAAAAAAACCATAAAAGAATGAATCGAGGCTGTATTTGGATTACTGGAATCTTGAGTTGGAACTAGAATAATATGATTATCGAGAATTAATTTCTTAAATTTTTTTTTGGGTAGGAATAAGAATATGATTATTGAGAATCAAATTCATAGGAATGGGATACCTAGAGTAATTTTAATTCGGTGTTTGGATTAATACAATAATTTTATGCGGAAAACAACTATTTCAGAAATTTATTAAAGTCCACATTTTCTTAATGAATGAGTCAAGAATCTAAGATTCTCCTAGGGTAAGGGCGTGATCAGATTCCCACTTAGTTAGATAATGTGATTCCTGGTTTAATATGTTGTCAGGAATCACAGTTTTATTCCTGTCTCTTATAAACATCGGAATCATAGAAGCATAACATTACATTCTCGTTCTCATTTCTCTTCAAGATTGCTGCCACCAAAATTAACCCGTGAGGGGGAAAACGTAAAGAAATTAAACAAATAAGATGCTTTCCAAGTGAACTTAACAAAATTTAGACAAAGTCCCCTGCAAACTTTTATATCTCTTGAAACTTGAATGGTAGTTTCAACTAGTAAACTAACAAACGAGAATTTTTTTGAATACGAACAAAAATAATAGTACTACTAGTACTAATCCAGATCAATCAAAGTTGACAAGATTTATATATAGGTTTGCCTTAGAAATCAATCAACAACTCTGCCAACTTGTCCCCACCTAATTGGTTGAACAAATCATCCTCATCTGCTTATTGCTTAAGGATTAGCTCTAGGAGGTAAGAGCAAGCCCAACATCTTGGGCAAAATTTTTGCCAAAAGAACTAGTGACAGTGCACATTTAACTCACATCACTTTCAACCCTCTAACAATACAATCTATTTTACCCAACCTCAATTAAAAAATTATTTATTCCTTTTAAAATAATACAAAAACCGCTGGACTTGCTGTTGATGAGCTCGGTGGTGCTGCTGATGAGCTCGGAAATCGTCGGAGCAGAAACAACCCCTGTTCGCTGGAGCAGAAACAGCCCTGTTCGCCGTCGATCGTCACAAAAAACCCACTGTTCGTCATCGCCGTCGATCGTCTCAAGCGTCAAAACCCCGCCGCCGTACTGGCTTCTGTTACGAAAACCCATTGTCGGCGTAGACAGATTCACGAAATCAAGGTCTCAAACTGCAAAGCGGTTGGGCTTGCTCTAAGCCATCACTGCAATAACGTCATCGCCGTCGCCGTCGATTCTTGCTGCTGCTGATCGCTATGGATGTTGGAAGGAGGGAGAGAGGGTGGGGAGAGAGAGAAGCGAATAAAAAAATGATTGCTGGTGAACAGTACTTAGCTGTATATAGCTAAGTACTGTACATGGGGGAAGGATAGCAAAACATTTACCTAATCTGCTGGAGCAGAAATTCTCCGACTTTAGTTAGCTTAAATAGCTAATATTCTCATTTAGCTAAGCTGTTGGGCTTACTCTAAGACCATGTTCTATCAAACCAACGGCTCAGAAGTTAGAAGAATCATCTCATTGGGTTTAAAAAAGTTAAATATGAGGAGAAATAGGCAAAACAAATTAACAGACAATTATGTTTTGGACAATATAATTTGCCTACTAGTCGAAACAAAATTTAATGTAGCGGTTATTTGTATCGCCCTCTCACATGATGTGAGCCATGAGAATAACTTCTTTGCGGACTGTTCGCAAACAAGGAGTTTGCATATCGAGCACATCTGCGCTGTCCATTCCAAGATCCAATGGCCCAGATAAACTCGAGGATTTTTGCTTTTAATGAGGTGAGAGAGTGGATTGATCCGGGCTATTAAATCTCGAAATGAACGGCGCAGATGTTCGGTGTGCAAACTCATTTTTGCGGAGAGTCCAAAGATAAGTTATTCTCATGAACTTATGTATATGCAGGTCCCATCTCATATGAAAGAGACGCTGCAAATTACTATTTGTAAATAAAATTTCTCTCTTGGGTGATGTACCCTGTCTGTTTTTGGTAAACATGGGTTAGAGTAAACTTCTCTAATCATCAACCGCCCGCAGACAAAGCAATATGTATAGGCCAAGAAAAACGATCCACGAGTTTAATTAAATTAAATATTTAATTAGTCAACTTCGAAAACCATATTGCAAGCAGCAAGCTAGAACTAGGGACTTGATTTTTTTAATCTTTTGGTGCAACGAAAATAAAATAGGAACTTGACTTTTTGCCCCGTTCCGCTAAAAAAAAAAGTTTTGTTTTAACTCAAAAACTATCTCATTCCACTAACAAAAAATCACTTAGTTTTTTTGCAAAACTAAAAACCAAAAAACTAGTTAGTGGAACAAGTTAGTTTTTTTGCAAAACTAAAACATCCAAAAAAACCAAAAAACCAAAAAACCAAAAAAACCACTTTGTTCACTTCACATTTCTAAAAAAATTTTCAAAAAAAATTCTTTTCCCATCTCTCATTTCTCCAATCATTAATCATATTTCTCTCTCCACTCATACCATTTTATCCAATCATTATTCTCATTTCTCCCTCTATCTCTCTCCAATTATTACACCTCTCTTTAATTATTACTTTTTCCAAAAAGTCATCCAAACACTATCTCAAAAATATTTCTCAAAATATTCTTCCCAAAACGCTCAACCAAACACAGCGCAAGTTAGTGGAACATCCCTTAAAATAACAAGTATAAAAGCATATTCTAATCAATACTCTCTCCGTCTCTTTTTAAGTGATCCTTATCGAAATACGTGTAATTTCAAACTCCTAAAAAAACATATTATTTTATATAAATTTTTATTTTTTTATACCAAATTAAAGTGGTCATTGAGTACTTTATTTTGGTGCAAAAAAAAAAAAAAAAAATTAAAAACGTTCTACGGAAGTACATTTTTTAACCTTCACAAAATACACATTTTCCAAAGGTATTACTCCCTCCGTTCCCTTTTAAATGATCCATATGGGAATACGTGCAATTTCAAACCCCTAAAAAACATATTTCTCTATATAACTTTTTAATTTGTTTTAGACCAAATTAAAGTACTCATTGCGTACTTTAATTTGGTGCAAAAAAAAATTAAAAATGTTATACGGAAGTACATTTTTAAACGTCCGAAAAAATATATGTTTCTCAAGTGGATCACTTAAAAAGGGACGGAGGGAGTGCTACTATAATATTCTTGATCCAAAATGTAATCTTTTATGGAAAAGTGTCATTTTAAATTTGAAACTTTTTTTTGTAGAAATATTTTTTCTAATTTTCTCACACCGTAGTAATTATTAAAGATCTTTTGAACAGTGCAAAAAAAATTTAAAATTAATTCTAAATGTACTTTTATTTGAGATTAAAGTTCTACGATTCCGCGTATAGAGCATTTAAAATGAGACGAATGGAGTAAAAAAGTTCGATAAACTGTTGTTTTTTTTTTGTGGGGATAAAATGTTGTTAAAGTTTTAAAAATATATAACAATGTGAAAAATGTAATAAATATATGTGAAAAATTATTAAAAAATATAAAAAGTAGATTTTTTTGTCATTCGTCATCCATAATTTATTACATAAGAGAACGAGACTGAATCCCGAGATGCAGTATGTATGAAGAATCCAAGAGCTCTACCACATGAGATAACCGAACCATTTTTTGTTTCCCTAAAAGAATAGAAAAAGAGTTTGACAAAATTTCCAATTACTCCCCAAACTGCGGTGAAATTATTAGAGAAGACCCCTCCAGTTGTCAAAACACCTCTGTTGTTCGATCTCAATCTCAGTTTTCTCTCTCAAAAAACTCTCTCTCTCTCCCTCTCTCTCTGCGATCATGAAGAAAGAACAGAAAGAAACCAGTGAGCTTGAAAAGAACCATGGCGGCGTAATTGAGAACGAGTACAATGAAGCAATTGAGCTTCTTCTTTTCCAAGTGCCTGAATGTTACGTTTATTTGGTAATTCCTTCCTCTTCCTCTCCCTGATCAACGTCTATCTCTCCTTCTCTCTTTCCATTCATGTGTATCAAATTATGTTAGGTGTTTATACCTGCGTTGCAATTTGTTTTTTAGTTTCTCGAATCAGTGATTTGTCACACTAATTAGTTGACTTCTATTGTCAATCAGTTGTTAATATATGTGGTATATTGTTAAGGTTGATAGTTGCGAAACAATCAGAGTTGGTTTGCTGATTTAGCCGCCTGAATAATAGTTTTTGAGTTTTTCTCCTTTTGCTATCCTCTCCATATTGCAATTGTTGCTAAAAGAAATAACTTAGGGTTTATACTTTATGAGGATTCAAAGCAAGCGCTTTCTTGTACTTCACTGATGAATAGTCTATTGAAGTTTTCTGTGAGTTCATTATGTTATATGATATGGTAGAGTAGGTATTCCAATGTCAAAAACAGTAAATCCATGTTACAAAGGTTTATGCTTGATGAATTGAAGAGCTTAAGAGTTGCTAGTTGCTACTTTATTTTGTAGATAGATCTAAAGTTCTCTCTTTTCCATGTGCTTTTGTATGTCGAATTGTTGACGTTTTTAACTTTTCGGTACCTTCCACAATCAGTTCTTACACATGACATCACAACAGCAGGTCACAACTTGGTAAACTTAAAAAACTTAATGCTAAGTTTCGCATCCTTATGTTGCATTGCCAAATTTTTTTGAACAAATAAAGTGCACAGATTGAAAGATACGACCTCGATTCATACTATTTTTGGGGGCAAGACGTCATATTTGGATATGTGGCATAACTTCATTGGGCGAAATGAGTCATGTCTCCTGTCTTTGTAAGGATGGATTACAAGAAGTTGTTATGTCAGCCTAATTTGATTTTATTTGTTATTCTTGCAGATACCACCAAGGAAAACTGCTGCTTCGTACAGGTTTCACTTTAAACTTTTGGCTTTGTAATATTTTGAACTCCCAATACTAGTGACAGTAGAAATTCGGTTGTTAAAGCAAATTATTTTCTCTTGTTGGTGCTGCCTGTCTTTGCTGTGAAAAAACCTGCATAGGACCTCATCTTGAGCTGTGGCTCTATAGAAGCCTTCATCTTAATAGTATTATTGTTTTTTGGCCACAACTTGGAAGGCAGAGTTCCATAGATATCTTTGTAAATTCTACGTATAGTGTCCACTCTCAGGTGGCCAATATCCATTGGCCTTTTGCTTATGCAACTGATATGGAACAAAAGAATTTAGGATGCGAAGTAAACTCACTCTAACAATAAGAAGATGAAACTCTTGATGGAATTGGGTCAAGTGGGTGCATTCTGGTCACTCCAATAGAAAACATGAAATGCTATGGAGACGAAAGAACAGTCATATTGAGAAGCGGTAACATGCTTGGGTGGAATGTTTCCACGTTTATCTCTTTACCCGGTGATCTCTTTCCCTTACAGTATTGCATATGAGTTCCTTTTTCCGTGAAGATGATATTGTGGAATCACATAAGAAAAAACATTACTTAGTGGAATTTGATCCATACCGTTTTGGGGTCAGTCAACTCACTACTCATAAGTCACAACTGTATCATCAAGGTCAAAGGAGAGTTGAACACCTATAAATTCATTAAGTGGTTCTCCTTTTATTTAAAGGATTCCTGTCATAGATATTGGTATATTTTTTGTTCGATGGGCTTTAAACTGTTATCAATTACTGTGTTCTCTGGATATTGTCCTAGTGATTTTGTAATGTCATAGGTCATTATCCATCCCTTGTAGATGTTTCACTTGGGATAGAGTTGCATATGGCATGTTGGATGTTGTTGTTGTTACTTTCATTATTTACAGCCCTCCATTTCTATTGTGTTTATTTTGTTGGAGACTGGTGCTTGTGAATTTATGGTTTTGCGCAATGAGGATATTTTAAGAAGAAAATGCATAATATTTTCCATATCTAAATCAAGTAGCTACTAGTTTCACATCTTTGTTCTTTTTGAGATCTATAGCCTCATCAAACAATGAAAGAATTTTATTATCTGTCCTCAATAATTTAAGTAGTTCCTCCTATTTTTTTGCTTTTAAGTTTTGTTAAGATCTAACCTAACTACCTAGTTTGTCCTGCTATCTTGATTCTTAAAGTCTCGGTCAGAGATTATCTGGACAACCTCTAATGCCAATCCCAATCGGCTAACAGCTTACATCTTACGCGTCTATAAGCTTTGTAGAATTACCAGTCATGAAATATAAGAATTCCTGTTATGCCAAGTGCCACTACAATAATGATTGCTCAGGAAACCATTTTGCTGTCTTATTTTGTCCAAGTTCATGTGCTGAGTATCAAAGAAGTAATTGAACTCAGCGTTTAAACTGCAGTAGAAAACCTCCCGTTTGCACATTTGAGAGTTTCCATTGGTTTCAACTTCTACTTCTCTGTAGGGCTGATGAATGGAATGTGAATAAATGGGCATGGGAGGGGATGTTGAAAGTTGTTAGCAAGGGAGAAGAGTGCATTATCAGACTTGAAGATAAGATAACAGGTGAAGCAATTTTGATTTAATGACACAAGTAAGAGCTGCAATGTCTGTTGCTTTCATTGATGATAATGTCTTTAAAATAGGCGAATTGTATGCTCGGGCATTCTTGAGAGATGGAGAACCACATCCGGTGGAGGCTGTGATTGATAGTAGCAGGTAATGTCTCTCTGTTACCACAAGAGATGTGCATTTTTACGTGCTGATTAGAACATTTCGCTGAACTGCAATATTAAAATCAAGGACTATATTTTGTGATTTAATCTAAACCCAGTATCTGAGGTCATTTCATTTCAATAATTCTTTACCTGCAGATACTTTGTTCTTCGCATTGAAGAGGATATTGGTGAGTTATGATGCTTACCTCTTTTCTCAAGTTCTGTTTTTTAGGAATTTCAACAATACAAAGAGTGCCGGTATGTTCTTGTCTAGGTATCTGGCAAGAGATTAGATAAGTTGTGAAGAACACTTGGCTGACATTATAAGAAAATAGTTTCATATAGAGTGACACCATGAATCCTGAACTATAATAACTAATGGCAATTAGATCTTGCAAAACCTCTGCTTGCATGACTTCTTTCGGTGCCTACAAATTCATTTTTGGTAAAATAATATATATGCATCTGCATTCTCACACATTAGCAATTCTATTGAGTCCCAAACTGGAGCAACATAGATTGTTGAGGTGGCGCTCAATTGGTCCTTTGTATTATTAGTACCACTCTTTTTTCGTAAGGGATTTAACCAACTCCATGTTCAGTTGCGTTAAAAAAGCTATGAAATCAACAAAAAAGGGTCTCTTTTGTTGTAATCTGATGCGGGAAAGCTTCCTTTTCATCAATGCCCTAGCCATTTGTGCCATGATTAACTTCTTTCTGACACTGGCTGCTAGTCAAATAGAATACAAGTCAATTACTTAATCCATCAACTGTTTTTCTCTTAAATACTTCCATGGTTGATAGAAAGGCAGTTCCCATTTATAAAAGGAAACTAGCCACAGAAAGTAAACATGAAGAGAGAAAGTGTGATTATGGTTCCAGCCTTATTAGAGTTTTGTGTTATCATTACTAGGGTAGAATTGATGACTGGGCCTTTTTCACTATTTCCTTTAACGGCAATTGATGACTGGACCATTTTCAGGTGGCCGCCTCCGCCATGCTTTCATTGGCCTTGGTTTTCGAGAAAGAACTGAGGCCTATGATTTCCAAGCTGCCCTTCATGACCATATGAAGTATTTCTTCCTTCCATTCTTATCCACGTTCTCTCTTCTTGTCATTAGCTGTATATTGGCTTATCTTCTTCCTATGCAATTGGATTTTAAAAAGGAACTTTCATCACGTAAACTTCCAGCTAAGTATCTGCCGTCTTAAACTGTTTAAAGGTACCTAGACAAAAAGAAAACTGCAGAAGAAATGGAACAGCAGTACCAGAACAATTCAGCAGTCGATTATAGTTTAAAAGACGGGGAGACTATCGTAATCCAATTAAAGAATGTAAGGGCTGGCCATTTTCCCCTCTTTGTGAGCTTATTAAAAGTACGTCTTTGATCTGTATTCTAATATGTCATTGACCTTTCGGTGTCAACAGAAAAGTGGCCAGTCCAAGTTTTTCGAGCAGGGTATAAATAATCTATCTCTAGAGGAAAAGGGAAACCAAAAAGTGTCTGCCATAGCTATCAAACCACCGCCACCTCCACCAGCACCACTTTCACCAGTTGCTGCTGTGATGTCTCCCTCAGACTCACCATCAAATTTAAGTCTTGACGAAACTTCTGGAAACAAAGAACAATCTAAAGACGCATATTCTCTAGAAAAACATACGGCACCGGATTTACCAGACGACGACTTTGGGGATTTTCAAGCAGCTGGGTGATACGGTCTTTGTATCCGTTTTACTTGTTTGGAAATTTTCTTATGCGTTTAGCTTGAGGTTGTGTACATGACCGTGTTCAGATTAGCATCACTCTTTATAAGAGTAAGCTTGCTGCTTGATTGCAATGCATTTCTTTTCGCTCTATATGCTTGTGTTAAATTGTTGTTAATATGGATCAGTTAATAAGTGTTGTCAATTTAATGGAAAACATGACGTAGCGAGTTTCTCATTCCTATTTTAGTAATGCTGGTGACACTCAAATGTGTCCCGCGCGCACACGCAAACGAAGGATGGGGAGCCCACACACTCTGCAGAGTGAGAGAGGGGCTCGGAACCCATAGACGACCGAGGCAGCACGGTCCTCCATCATCTGGCCATCAAGGGCAATGCAATTGCATAAGAAAGTCTACTTTTAGCAGTTCTTCTGACCGACGAAGTTCTTATGAGAATGTCCAAGGTAATGCTGCCCTGCATGAGGTGATGAGGTCCAGGCAGAAGGAAGTGGCGGAGCTCACGTTGAGGAAGAAATAGAGCTGGGTTTTGTGTGTAACGATATGAACGAGACGCCTCTTTATCTTTTTGCTGCTTATGGTGAAGTTTTGGACGGTTTTGACAGCAGGAAGAGGCACCTCTACCGATGAGAAAATAACTGGAACAGACCAATTTGGTAAATTTTTGGGCCCATCTCGATGGCTGGAACAGTTCATTTGTAGGACTTTTCGAGAACATCAGTTGTGCTGAAAATTTCAAGACGAGGTACATTTTCTTGATGTTGACTTACTACGATAACAAGCAGAGAATGCCTCTTTATGTTGTGATGTCATTCTCTCGGATCCCTTTAATCTTTGTAATCCGTTTCCAAAGATTAATAAAATCTTTTTTTGCCGTTCAAAAAAAGCAGAGAATGCCTCCAAACATGTTTCTCACTATGGCCATTCTAATCGGCACAATCAATTTTGCAGCCCATTTTAGTCTTCCGCGAGGCTTCGAATATAACACAGGCTTACCAAAGCTCCTCAAAAGCAACAGGCAAGAAGTAGGTAGGTAGGTCTTTTCCCTCGCAATTCTCTCACTGGCAACTCTTGTGTTAACCCAGCCAGTGACTGACTCCATGAATATATGAGCATGGGGTAGACTTAAATACAACGATAATCTAGAAAAGCAACATTACATTAATTAAATTTATTTGTGCTCTATTTTCAACAAATCACGCATAAAAAGCTCAACTAAACCTTTTAATTAATAACTAAAAGATACCTTACATTGATGGATCTTTTCAGTCTTCCCCCCTCCCCCAAATAAATTGTAAATAACTACATGAGATTCTACAATTGCATACGGCAAAATTTTATTTTTTGGAATCATTGCGTATAATCTCATTATCAATAAAACCTAACGTTTCTTTTTCAATATATGTGACAAGCAATTGTTCAACTACCGATCTTCCATTCAGTTACACAATTTACTCTTTACGTATTCCATCGCCAAAAAGGCTGTGTTGTGGTTTTTACTTGCGTAGTATTGATGATGAGCCAATTAGATTTAGCTAAACGACTAAACTGTAACTTGTAAGGGTTCAGAGCTTTAAGGAATTGGTGATCTTGCTATAAAGTTGGTGGAGACAGATAAGCATGTCATATATAGATTCGTGTATTTACTTGTGACATTGGTGTTGACTCTTCCTCTCACTCCTCCAACAGTTGAAAAAAGTTTTTAGCAACGAATTAAGTACACGAGAGCAATCTATGCAATCGAATGAGTGATTAGTGGATGAATGATTACTTTGTTACTTGTATTGAGAGTGATCCATTTGATACTGTTGATAATGAGGTTATTATGCAACGGTTTCAATATATGAAAACTCGTCAAGGGTAATTGTAATATCTTAAATACTTTGTTGTTTTTGGATGGCTTGTTGGGATTAATAGATAAACTTTTGTTTATATGTAGTTGTGGTTTCTAGAGTTGGTATAGTGTAAGTATTTATGAACACCCTTCTAAGAATTCTCAGAACCGCCACTGATGTGTTGAAGGCTTTAATAGAAGGCAGTGTGTTAGGAACATGTGTGAAGGATGAGTCCCACATCGGATAAATAGAAAAAGAGTTGGACCTTAATATACAATTGGATGACTAACCACTTACAAGGCTTAGCCTTTTAAGTGGATATGGGTCATTTAATGTAGGCCCAACGAATGTGGCGGACTCCTTGGATACTCCCCAACGGATTGGGCCTGCGCACACGGGAAGAACCTCAGGCGGATCAGACTCCTAACAAGTGGTATCAGAGCCGATGGCTAACGATCTATGGGCGGACTCTCCTGGAAGCATCGGTGGTTGTGGGCTTGCACGGAGACTCTCGGAGGAGCAGGAAAAATTCATTGTAACTCTCGATGGAGCAAGAAAATTCCTAATGCGTGCAGCAAGTGGCTGGCAGCAAGGTGGCTCTCGGTGGAGTTGGTACTCTCGATGGGGCAGGAAAAATTCCTAGTGCATGTGGCACTTGGCTGGCAAGCAAAGGTGGCTCTCGTGGAGTATGGTGGCTCATGATGGAGTGGGTGCGGTAAATAAGCCCTGGTTTGGACACGGTGTTGGAGATATAGATCAAGAATTAAGGGGGAGTCAAGTGGATTAGATCGAGGGGGAGCTAGGCTCCATGTATGGTTCACACATGAGGGGGAGATTGTTAGGAACATGTGTGAAGGATGAGTCCCACATCGGATAAATAGAAAAAGAGTTGGACCTTAATATACAATTGGATGACTAACCACTTACAAGGCTTAGCCTTTTAAGTGGATATGGGTCATTTAATGTATATTGGGCCCAACGAATGTGGCGGACTCCTTGGATACTCCCCAACGGATTGGGCCTGCGCACACGGGAAGAACCTCAGGCGGATCAGACTCCTAACACAGTGTTTTGAGAGAAAATGATACCTACACAAATGTACATACACACAGAGTTTACGAGCCTACGTGGCTCTATCTGGCAGAGATACATCCCTAGGTCCTGAAAAATTATTCAATGCCCCTGGGGCATTGCCATGAGGTGCTCCAAGGCCCTTTCCACCACACATTTATGTGAGGTCCATGGCAAAGTGTGTAGGCCCCACACTAATGTACAGTGGAAAGGGCTTGAGGCACCACATACGTGGCAGTATAATTTGTTTTCAAAATTCTTTCAGATTATAGGCTCTTGATTCTAAATGAAATATTGAACTATTAGATCAATTACTTATAAATATCCAATGGGCCTGATTTTTTTCAAGACCACTTGAATAATTATTTAGCAGTTCAGATCATTTGTGTGGGACCTTGATATTGGCCCCACAAAACGAAGTGTAACGAACTAAATTGGAAGTCCATTACTAACCCCCAAAATGATGTCGTTTTGAGGGCTTCCGTGTTAAGTATTGGACGACAAATGGATGTAGGCGGGAATAGATGACGGAGTGACAATGTCAGGGGTCTAATTGACGTTCATTGAAGTTTAGGTGCTTAAGGGACATTGAGTGCAAAAGTCAGGGTTTTTTTTGAAAATATTCCCACCCTACAATAACGTGCAAGGCCCACTACAAGTCTACCACATAGCGTGTGTATAAAATTGTGTATGCAAGTGAGTTTAAATTTCTAATTGTTCAGAATGTTCCAAAAAATTATAAAAGACCCTACTACGTACTAGATGTGTGGAGAATTTTAAATAATTGTTGAGACATGATGAAAGAAGAGATATTTTTTCTAGAAAGATTGTAGAAAAGAAAATATGAGTCATTGGATCAACATGTTCATAGCCGTCCCTTGAGGGGATGGATTGCTATAAAAGGCAAAGAATGAGGGCAACACTCGTTTGTTGACCATCCTCAACACTCGTTTGTTGACGCGTAGACGGTGTCATACTCATCGGCTTTGTTAGACCTTAGAACAGTTTCCAGACTAGCACACTTTTTGCTCTTGATTGAGGGGATGGATTGCTATAATGTTCGTGTGAAGGAAAAATTAAAAGATGTTCATTTGAAGGCCACGCGCAATCGCTTAAGAAAGAAATCTGTAAGTCTTTACAGAAAGGTCAAATTCAAAGTTCTATGAAGTTGGTCAAGTAGACTATTGCAATTGAGGGCAATAAAGGTTTCTTTCGGTCCCAGTGGATTTTAGTACAAAGCCAAGGTTAGGGGATGTAAACAAGTAAACTTCATTTTAGCAAATTATGAATTCTAGAGAGTTGTGTAGACACATAATACATGAATGATGTGGTTCATATATTTAGTTGAATAGTCTCTTGAAGTATTCATGTACGAAGATGAAGGGTCACAAATGTAGAGATTCATATATTTGGCTAGGTTCATGTTACTAGGAGCCTATAAATACCTATGTAATTAGATAATAGTGCGATGAAAAGTGGAGATAAAGGAGTGAGGCTAAGTAGAGTTAATGAACTACAACAAAGTAGTAAAGTGTGATAAAGATTATTAAAGCATATTGTACGTTATCTCCTCCCTCACATCTCTCCTGCTTGTTTAACTGTATTTGATTCATCACAGATTTCCAACAGGGACGGGGGTTGGGGGAAGTTAGCAAAAGTAGATAATTGATATGTATCATGACTTGAAACTTGCGTCAGTATGTTTTGCTTGATCCTTACTCATACTAACTGGTCTGAATGTAACACTTGAATCTTTCATATTTTTTGAGTTAATGCCTTTCTTTTTTGACAAAAACTTAATTGAGCATTGATGATTTCAAAGGAAACCCAAAAAAAGAAAAGAAAAGAAAAGAAAAGAAAAGAAAGAGGACAGACATATCGCATCTTCTACTCCATTTCACATTTACCACATATCTTGTAGATCTTTATGAGCATAAAAATACCATCAATCTTTTGTCGCAACTTCTACTCCATTCCAACAAATCCACATCTACCACAAAGCCCAGCACATTTGCTTCCCCATTTTGGCCCATAATCTGAAAACAAGTAGGTAAAGCATTATTCCATACACCACTTTCATAAATAAAACAATGGATGCCTCTTGTATACATATCTTTATCATTATAATGAAGAGCCCTCCCCCTTATATATATATATATATATAGGTTAAGCTTCACATCCGGACTTTTCATTTCCGGACCTCATGATCCAAACATTTTTTTGACGATCCGATCCGTCCAATGTGTTCAGAAGGTGTTTTCAAGGGTCCTTGTGGAAAATCTTCAAAAAAAAATACCGGGAAGGGCTTGATCCAAGCAGTTTTCGCAAAAAATATATATTTACATTTTTTGCGAAAACTGCTTGGATCAAGCCCTTCCCGGTATTTTTTTTTGAAGATTTCATGCGTGGACCCTTGAAAACACCTTTTGAACACATTGGACGGATCGGATTTTCCAAAAATAATTTGCAACACAAAAAAAACCCATTTTTTTTCTTATTTCCGGGGGTGTGGATAAGAAGATTTCCGTATATATATATATATTAATTTTTTTTTTATGCAGATGTCAAAACTTTACTAGAGAATGCGTGAGGAAGGCTAATGAGAACAAAGAAGAGAGAAAGAGGATCAGGAAACTGAAGAAGAAGGAGAAAGTGCTTCCATAGAAAACCTTGTAAGTTCACACATTGTGCCCCATGCCATCCAGTTCCTTGCGAGGGATGACTTCCCAGAACTTCAGGTCTTGTAATACTAAAGCACTCTTACTTTAAATTTGTTGCAGTTCAAGACAGCTAAATCAACAAAATTCTTGTTACTAGGAATGTATTGCAGTTTCAGGCTGCCGTGGTGCTGTCCGCCATTACTTATTTTACAAATGATGTTAGCGTGCTTGGTGGTCGACCAAGGAGCTATGCGTTTTGTAGTCAAGATCCTAGATTCTCCGAAGAATAATACTCGCGAGGAGGTAACATGCCAAAATTCGTTTATTTATATTCTTCCCACACAATCTTTTATACTTGGTTTTTTTGGGTTCGAATGTTGTATACTCCTTTGGATAGTGTCTTTGGATTTTGTAGATTCTCTAGGCTAGACCAATTAGTTCCTTTTTATTTTTTTTAGTTGCTTTTTGCTCTTGATTGTTTTGGAGGTTATTATGGTTTAACCTCCTCATCTCTTGTGAAGGAACATGCTCTTTCGAGGTTTTACATAACACCTATTACTTATAATTAGGAATAAAAACCATTTGGGATGGGATCAAGTACAGAAAATGGTAGATCACACGTTATCTAACTTTGCACATTTGGATTATGCATCACCAAGGGTTTTTTTTTTTGTATTTGCTTTTAGTTATATAGGATGTACGTCATTGAATGATATTGCTGGTGATTCGCCTGAATGCTATTACATGGTCCTTAGCCTTGTGGCTTTTCCTCATTTGCTAGCACTGTTGACCGAGGATGTCGAACCATCAATGTAGAGAAAAGCCATGAAGGCATTGACAAATTTTTGCATGGGCAAGCCACAAGCCCACAACCTCCCTATTAACAAGTTTGTTGATATGTGAGTTACACAAACACAACGCTCGCAACATTCAAGTCCCTTTCAAGACCGAGTCTATGACAGCCGAGGTCGTCACTTGTGCCAGTACCCTCGTCGGTCTCTCGGACCGTCTCCTGATTCGGAACCAGAGAGCGCATCTGTTGAATCCGTCGATTCAGAGGTACAAAACCCTACCTCCTTCTTAACATTCATCTCCCGAAAAACCTCATCCTTAAGATCAAATGCCAGAATAACACGAAATGCCTTTTTTCCCACCACCCAATGAACATGCCCCTTTGCAAACACTACAGATCCGTTATGTGCCATGCGGGTACAATATGATCCTCAACCTTCCTCCAAGAACCCCTTTTCAGATTATAAACCTCAACTTCATGCTTAACTTTCCCCATAAAATTTCGACGATCATCGGAAAAGTAAACAACTCTAACAACCTTATAGTCATTATCAAACTCACAAAACTCAAATCCAATAACAGCATACGAAGTAGTCCAGCCACTTAAACTATTGGAAAAACAAGAAAAAGGTAGGGTTTTGTACCTCTGAATCGATCGATTCAACAGATGCGCTCTCTGATTCCGAATCAGGAGACGGTCCAAGAGATAGACGAGGCTGCTGGCACAACTGACGACCTTGGCTGTCATAGACTCGGTCTTGAAAGGGACTTGAATGTTGCGAGCGTTGTGTTTGTGTAACTCACAAATCAACAAACTTGTTCATAGGGAGGTTGTCGGCTTGTGGCTTGCCCATGTAAAAATTTGCCAATGCCTGCTTGGCTTTTCTCTGCATTGATGGTTCAACATCCTCAGTCAATAGTGCTAGCAAACGAGGAAAAGCCCCAAGGCTAAGGACCATGTCAAGGCATTCAAGCGAATCACCCGGGATATCATTCAATGCCCGTACATCCTATATAACTAAAAGAAAAGACAAAAACCCTTGGTGATGCATAATGCACATGTGCAAAGTTAGATAATGCGTGATCTGCCATTTTCTGTACTTGATCCCATCCCAAATGGTTTTTTCCCCCTAATTGTAAGTAAAAGGTGTTATACAAAGCCTCAAAAGAGCATGTTCCTTTACAAGAGATGAGTATGTTAAACCATAATAACCTCCAAAACAATCAAGAGCAAAAAACAACTAAAAAAAATAAAAAGAACTAATTGGTCTAGCCTAGAGAATCTACAAAATCCAAGACACTATCCAAAGAAGGAGTATCCAACACTCCAACCCAAAAAACCAAGTATAAAAGATTGTGTGGGCAGAATATAGATAAACGAATTCTGACATGTTACCTCCTCGCGAGTATTATTGATCGGAGAATCTAGGATCTTGACAACAAACGGGAAAGCTCCTTGGTCGACCATCACGCGCGCTAACATTATTTGTATAATTAGTAATGGTGGACAGCACCGCGACAGCCTCAAACTGCAACACATTCATAGTAACAAGAATTTTGTTGATTCAGTAGTCTCAAATTGCAGCAAATTCAAAGTAAGAGAGTGCTTTTTAGTATTACAAGACCTGAAGTTCTGGGAAGTCATCCCTCACAAGGAATTGGATGACATGGGGCATAATGCATGAACTTACAAGGTCTTCTATGAGAGCACTTTCTGCTTCTTCTTCAGTTTCCTGATTCTCTCTCTTCTTTGTTCTCATTAGCCTTCCCCATGCATTCTCTAGTCAAAGTGTTTGACTTCTGCATAAAAAACATATATAAAGGGAGATGGGTCTTCATTATAAAGATAAAGACGTATATACAAGAGGCGTGCATTGTTTTATTTTTGAAAGTGGTGTATAGAATAATGTTCTAGCTGTTGGTTTTCAAATTATGGGCCAAAAAATGGGGAAGCTGCGACAAAAGATTGATGGCAGCTATATGCGCATAAAGATCTGCAAGATATGTGGTAAATGTGAAATAGAGTAGAAGCTGTGACGATGTCTGTCCTCTTCCCTTTTTTTTTTTTTTTGGTGGGGGGGTTCCTTTGAAATCATCAATGGTCAATCAAGTTTTTGTCAAAAAAAAAAGGTGTTAACTAAAAAAAATATAAAAGATTCAAGTGTTACATTTAAACCAATTAGAATCAGTAAGAAGATAAGCAAAAGCACTCTACTGATTTCAAGTCATGATACATATCATATTTACTTTTGCTAACATCCCCCAACCCCCGTCCTGTTGGAAATTTGTGATGAACCAAATACAGTTAAACAAGTAGGAGAGACATGAGGGAGTAGATAACATACAATATGCTTTAATAATCTTTATCACACTTGACTACTTCATTGTAGTTCATCCACTCTACTCAGCCCCACTCTTTTATCTCCACATTTCATCACTATTATCACTAGATTACATAGGTATTTATAGGCTCCTAGTAACATGAACCTATACAAATACATGAATCACTACATCCGTGACCCTTCATCTTTGTACATGAATACTTCAAGAGACTTTTCAACTACATACATGAACCACATCATTCATGTATTATGTGTCTACACAACTCTCTAGAATTCATAATTTTCTAAATCAAGTTTACTTTTCTACATCCCCCTTTCACCTTGATTTTGTTCTAAATCCTCTGTGACTGAAAGAAACCTTTATTGCCCTCAATAGCAATAGTTTGCTTGACCAACTCCACGGATGTGAGAACCTTGAATTTGACCTTTCTGTAAAGACTTACAGATTTCTTTCTTAAACGTTTGTGCATGGCCTTCAAATGAACATCTTCTCGTTTTTCCTTTGCACGAACATTCCATCGGTCTCCATTCATGAATTTTGCATATCTCTGATCTTGCGGATAAAAAACCTCATCCATATTTGCCCAACCAGTGTCAAATGCATAATTCTCCAAATCTGTTTGTGAATTGCAACTGCTAGGAATCTTATCCTCTTGACTTCTATTCTCATGCTTCAGTAGAGTAATTTTGCAAACAAATTCACATGGCTGAAGTCCATAATCCTTAACTCTATTGGTCTTACCACCTTCATTTTTCTCATCAATAATTTGTTGAATCTTGTCGTTTTCTTTAACCTTCCGATGTCCACTTCCTTCCTTTGATTATTTTGAACTCTGCCACCCTCTTCTTGTTTCATTACATCCTCTTCCTTTTCTACATTCTTTGATGTCTTCAATTTCTTTTTCTTCCATTGATTTCATAAGTTCACCATTCATATGATTTTCATGTCTACTTGCTTGGCTACATTTTTTTCAAATTTATTCTACTCAATTGATTCACTTATGTAGGATTACATTCTCCAACACCTTGTGGCACACCTTTTAAAAACTCATCCTCTTTAAAGCATTGGAGCCAATATTCTTTGCCTAAGGATTTTCCTCCACAATTAGAGGTGATGCAATCAAGCATCTTCCAAGCTTTACATGGAGATATCATTTCTCCAATGTCCTTCCATATCTCTTCGTGAATTGCCTTCTTTAAAACTCCTTGTGCTTTCTCTTTTTTCCTTCACTCGGATTCTCCTGGCAAATCAGTTGTTGGCTCTTCTCCAACAACATCCCATAAGTCACATGGTTTGAAGTAGAAGATAGCGTAACCCACATTCTTTTGTAATTTGAGAACATTAATTTCTCGGACCAAAAACACATAGGGGTCTCCATTGTCATCAACCAATGATCAATCACCACTTCTAGGATCACTTCCAGGATTGCAGTAGCTTTGATACCAATTTGTTGGAAATCTGTGATGAACCAAATACAGTTAAACAAGTAGGAGAGACATGAGGGAGGAGATAACATACAATAAACTTCAATAATCTTTATCACACTGGACTACTTCGTTGTAGTTCATTCACTGTAATCAACCTCCAATCTTTTATCTCTACTTTCCATCACACTAATATCGCTAGATTACATAGGTATTTCCAAATACATGAATTTCTACATTCGTGACCCTTCATCATCGTACATGAATACTTCAAGAGACTATTCAACTGCATACATGAACCACATCATTCATGTATTATGTGTCTATACAATTCTCTAAAATTCATAATTTTCTAAAATCAAGTTTACTTTTCAACAATCCCCACCCAAGGGTGAACCTTTTAGCAAGTTACCCGCCGACACTATTGTAGAAATTTGTTCATGGCTCATTGCCTCAGATATTTGACAAATGAATATGGTCTATAAGAGGTTTTATTATGTTCTATCGAGATGAGATTAAATCAATGTCCATGAATGTTTCTTCAAGTAAATGCTCATAATATTGTCATTTTATGCTGTATTTTAAGACTGATCATGCTACTACAAGAATCAGAAACAGGGAAGTGGTGGGATGCCAAGATCATATGTTTTTAGGAGTTATTCGAGTTGCTCTTGTTCTGTTTCATGTTTCTCAAATGAATAAGAGAAGTGGTGGTGTGCCACAATCATATGTTTTGTGTTTCTCAAATTGTTTAAGGTATATATGCTCTTTATATTGTGTATGAAGTCGGATCTAAACCGAGAAACACGATCGCGATCCCAGTTTAAAGCGTACCTAGAGGAGCTTGTTGGTCAAGGCCATCTTGGGGATACATAGATCAAGACTAGACGAGGGCCAAAGCGGTAGGAGGACAACAAAATGGAGATGCCCAGGAGGAAGAACTCATTGAGGTTCATGTGATTCACGGTTTAGTAGACGCAGCAACCAAAGCAAAGCTCAAGACCGAACTTAAAGCCGCCAATGAAGCCAAGGAGATCATCTCGTAGGACCACCAACCAAGAAACTACGCTCGAACAATAGGAGTAAATGGCAGATTACTTTTACCAAACGTAACCTCGATAATGTTTGGCTCCCACACTGTAATGCCTTGGTGGTCACAATTTGAATCGGGAGACGTAGGGTTCTACGTTCCTAGCTAGTCGATCAAGGGAGTTCGGCCGAAATCATTTACTACTCGTTTAAATAGATGGGTTTGACCGAAGCAGACTTGGAGCCTTCAACAGTGCCCCTAGTCAGCTTCACCAGGGCCCCCATTTGGCCACTTGGAAAGATTAGGCTCCCAATAACGGCCGGGACATAAACAAAAATAATGGAATTCGTCATCATACATGCTCTGGGCTTGTATAATGCCATTCTAAGCAGAGGTTGGATTCACCAGATGTAGGCCATTGCCTCTTCTTTTTTACTTTTTTTTGCTAAGCAAAAAATTATACTCCCTCCGTCCGGATTTGTTGGTCCGTTTTGGGGATTCCAACTTTTTTTCCATTACTTTTTGTCCACTACTTTTTGTGTAACTTTTCCATATTTTAGCCTTTAACTTTTGAAAATGGACAAACATTTTTGGACTTGAAAAAGTATGTTTGTGGACCAACAAATCCGGACGGAGGGAGTATTTATCTTTGAAGAAAAAGCTAAGATTGAAGGGACAAGGGCACATCGGCGAAAAAATGCCACCCAAGACCCAACTAGCCAGGAAGGCAAGAAACCAACCAAAACTAGAAACACCCAAAAGAGATCAAGATATACCTAAAGACCCCAAAAACTCCAAAAAACAAAGAGACCCAAAGCATAGACCCAAAAAAACAAAGAAAGCTAAAACTCCAAAGAGAGAGAAGCAACATCCTCCCCATAATTCTTCAAAGCTTTCTCCCTATCAGCAATTTTCTCTTCTTCTAATTCAACCAATTTCTTCAAAGTAAGGTCCCCCCCCCCCCAAACACAACTCCAAGTTTAGCAACATCATCGTCTTATGAGCATTCTTGAATAATAAAGAATTTCTATTATGAATGCCAATGAAAGAAATAGAAGAAGAAGATACCTCCTTAGCTTTGTGTGAAACTTTGGACGCCTTAATACCGAACTATGAAATGAACTTCTTCTTCCTAATCTTCCTCTTGGATCTATTTACTCTCCTTTCCATCTTTAGGATAGCTCCGTGGGTGGATCTCTCCCCCGAAAAGCATTGCCTGGACACCTTAAGACCTAATTTTTTCCATTAGTGCTAGGACTAGTAATTGAAATGCTCTCATCCAGGATAGAGACGGCCTTGATCCCATCTTTCTTAGAAACCTCATCACAAATGCTCTCCTTCGAAACCCCCTCTTGAAATTGATTGTCTTTTTCTTTGCAGATACATTTGCAAGCAGCCCTCATCATAGGAAGGCCGTGGCTCCATGACGCTGGTGTGGTCCCCTCGACGTTGCACCCAAGGATGATATTTGTGCTAGGGAACCTAGTGATCTCTATACTGGGCGAACCTGAGATCACCATGTCGAGCTTGTTAACCACAATTTGTTTTTCCATTACCCGTATAGGATACAATCTTCCATTAATCTCCAAGTTGATAACTTGATCAATAACACCAAAACTCTTAGTTTCGATGTGCACTCTACCTGAGGAGAAAGATGAACCTCTTCTTACCACCAAATGGTTCGGTTTATTAGTTGCTTCGACAAAGAGGACCTGGTGGGTAATTGGATTTCTCCCAAGGCGTGCTATGTTTCGGCTATAAGGGGAAAGAACAAGCCATAACGCATACAATGGGTTGAGGTGACTGAAGGCCCGATCATTCGAAGATGTTGGCTGACCTGTAGAAGAGATTGTAGAAGACCTCATTTCGGAAGGGCTCGACCTATTTTTTCTATCGGCTTCAGTCTTCCGGACAAGTAGAAAGAGAAGTTGGTTCAGTTCTTAAGGAGCAATATTGAAGTTTTTGCACGGATTGCGTATGAAATGCCTGGGATTGACCCAAATTTCATATGCCATAAATTGAGTGTTAGACCCAGCCAAGCGACTAGTGGTTCAAAAAGCAAAGCGCTCGACCGCGTTGCACGTCAATGCCGTATTTGAAGTAGTTGACCATTTGCTAGATGCCCATGGTATCAAAGAAGTACAATATCCAACGTGGCTGGCTAACACCGTAGTTGTGAAGAAAAGAATGGGAAATGGCAGGTGTGTAGATTATACAAACCTTAAGGACACCTCTCGAAAAGATTGCTTTCCAGTACCAAGGATTGACCAGCTCGTGGATGCTATGGCTTGTCACGCCTGCCTAATTTTCATGGATGCATACATGGGCTATTACTAGATTGCCGTGCATGAGCAAGATCAAGAGAAGATGACATTCCTTCATAAAATTTCAAGAGATTGATTAGTCTCCAAGGCACCGAAATTCTAGTGAGAGAGAGTAGCTTGAGAGCTCTAGAATCAAGAATATTGTTCTTGTGAGTGCTAGCGAGCCCATTTCTCCTAGAGTTGGTGTATGAGAACATCAATCCAAGGAGTGGACTAATACCGTTGCCTTAAACTTTCTTTGTGTACTTGGCCTTTTCGTTCACCCTTCTACGAATCTCTCTATTCTCGAATGATTGTTGGTTATTGTTTGCCTCTCCAAGTTGAATTCATTTGACCGAACCAAGAACCTATCCTACAACAATAATGCAAACTCTTTCTCTATTAGACAAAATCTATTGATAATCAAAGAAAATCAAGGAAACGTCACAGGCAACGGAGATATATGTGATGGAGTTACTCATTCTCAGCACAACATTAGATCCTTGAGAGCCGGGACGACTATACACCATTTAAATTCGAAGATATTCGGAAGTTTCTTGAGAAATATTATACTTCTGATTTTGCGAAGTTGGAGAAACTACATTTGAAATTTTGAAATCTAAGTACCGTCAACTAATTGTGTCAAGTGGTGAACAAACCAGCAAATTTTACAATTTATCCTCTTGTTTTTTTTTTTTTTGAAGAGCAAAAAATAATAATATTATTAGCCTTTGGCAAGAGTACAAAGATTATGAAGAGGAGTGGAAGTGGAATCTGAGCAACCTCCCAAACCAAACCAAGTTGGCAAGGTGCCAACAGAGATAGAGAAGAGAAAGACCTACTTGATAACAAAAGACAAAGTTACGTCTTACTTTGATCAAAGAAAACCAAAGAAAGCTTTAACATCACCAGAGGAAAACAGAGCTTGGCATCACAGATTGAGGCAGCAGTCCCAGCTTTGAAGTCATTTAGATGGATTCCAAAATACTTTGGATTCTATAGATGAAGTCCTCCACAGAGCACTCGTCACCACCTTCACCTTCTTTTGTTTTGACCTAGAGTGCCACACGAGTTTTGATAATCTCAGCAATTTCATCTCAGACTGGAGCTTTTCCATCAAAGACACACGAATTCCTCACACGAGTTTTGATAATCTCAACAAATTATCCTCTTGTTGTCTGATTGTTTAATCTTGTATTGACGTTGCTCATGTCAAAGCCTATGATATAGCCTGCTCTTTTAGCATTGAAACTTGTGAGCACTAGACTGCTCGATAGCATTCTAGATGAAAGTTTGGACCAGAATTTTTTTACCACATGTATTGGGAAATATATTGGTAGAGCTTTTGATGCCGATTCTATTGTTGATGCTTTTAACAACCTGAAAGAGAAACCAATCACAACTCAAAATGCCTCATTTTAGAAGATAGATCAAGTTAAATTACAATCTTTTGCACTCTACAGGCATATAAAAAACATTGTTTATTGTAGAATTTTAGTATGATGTTTCAACTTTTTTAAATCGAATTAATGCTCATAGTGTAGTTCATCTATGTTTTTAGTATACATGTTCACCACCACTAGGTAAAGATTCTGGGTCTGTCACATACTCAAAAGCCTGCCTGACAGTGTAGTCTATTGATTTGATCAACATAATCTATTATAGACTTGAATTGACTTCCCTTTTTTTGTTTTTGGAATTATCGGATGTTAAGTTTAGTGAATCAGAATCTTGTACTAATGTGCAAATCATTTGTTGACAATGCATTATCACATCTTTCGTTGATGTGTTTTAGGCTTTGAGCTTGCATAAAATTATTCAGCAAAAATAGATTGATGTGAAGGACTACTTCTTGCTTTGGTGAATTTTTCTGATAACAATCTATGGACAACAAAACTTTGACAGGGAAAGTGAGTGTGGCTGACACCACTCAAGAGATGAATCTCATCCATGAACTTCACTTTCTATATATGCACATTTTGTAGTCATTCGTCACCCGTTTTTGTTGTTAACCGGATATTAATGTATTGCTAATTGTGAGATTGAGTAGTTATTCCGTCAATGTATCTCGATGCAACTTTCGAGTCCAACGCTGCTGGCAATGAAGAGGATCCACAAGATATTAACAAAGCTGGTTTCACCAAATTAGAAAGGTCTTTCATCACCAAAATAATTCTAGGTGTGGTAACTCCTCTTCATGATCTTCTTATTATAGTCTTTTTTAGGCAATGGAAAAGATTCTTAATATTCATAGATGTTTAATCATATTGAATCTATATGCATTATGTTTTTTTATTTTATTATGTTATGCTTTTTATACCATCCTCATTATTTATGTCTTATGTTAGGTTTTTATTTGTTAAAAAACATTGACGATGAATTCAACAGCAGTTCTTGCCAAGAACATCAATTAATAAAAGACATACTTTTGGCATGTGGTTTTTGGCATTCTGTACTCTGTAGATTTAAGGGTTGCCCTACACTTGATATCAATCAGTAAACCACTAGTATCTCTCACTTATATCTAACACTATAGCGCTACAGTTACTTTGTTAAGTTTCTTTTGGGAAATTGGTTCATTCCAGTTAGCACCGATCATGCAAGCGCGGATCAGGCATTGTTTAGAATATAGAGTTGAAGGCTCTGACTTGTCATGCTCCAGTGTCTGATCTCCCCGGCAATATTCTTTCCTTTTCCGCTATTGGTGTAGTTTTCAGTTTTTCGAATTCGTCCACTGCCTTTGCTATGTTGGTTACTTTGAGAATAATTTACCTTAATCTCCTCCGGATTGATGATTCCACATCATGTTTGTGTTTCGGCAGCAAGTAAAGAACGACTGTTATCCACATTTATGGCGCCTTCATAACTCTGATGGAAGGTCAGCAGACGAATTATTTGAAGAAAATCACTTAGATCTACGCAGACAAGCCGAGAATGCAGCCAAGTACCTGAGTAGCAATGGAGTAGTGTTGACCATTCAAATTGGCACCATCAACTTTGCAACTCTATTTACCCTCCCAGGTGGCTTTGACCAAAACACGGGCCGACCAATGCTCCTCAAAACAGATGCGCAAGAGATGGAGCTCTTCATGGTTTACATTGTGCTAGTTGCTTTTTTCTCGGCTTATTTACCTTTTTAGTCCCCAAAATATTCGCGAAATGTCAATTTGGTCCCCAATATTCAAATCGTGTCTATCGAGTCCCCAATGTTCACAATGTGTGTTTAAATGGTCCCTGTGTCTAACTTCGTCCGTCTTCTCCGTCAAATGCAGGGGTAATTTCGAAATTTCACCCCCAAAACACCATCTTCACCCCATTTCCTCTGATAAACAAAAAAACAAAAAAGAAAAAAGAAAAATGACATTTCTCTCCATTTTCTTTCCTTTCCTTTTTTTTTTTTTTTTTTTGTTAATTCCATATTTCCCCCCACAAATCTACTACGCACCAGAGAGGCGAGAGAGAGAGAAGGTGGGCAATGAGAGATGGTGGGACTGAGCATAGTACTCGAGTCCCATAACAACAAGAAGAAGTATGAAAGGAGCGGAAGAAGGCCGACGACAGCGTAGCGGTGATTTCTCGATCTCCGGCCGAGATTAAAGGTAAGGGCTTGCAGCCCCGTTGATTTCAAATTGATTTTGAGGTTGGGGTTTCAGAAATTTTGAACTTTAGGGGTTTTCATATTTGCAACTAAGGGTTTCGAAATTGTGGGTTCGTGTTATTGTGGTTTTGGTGGCTGCGTGGTGGTGGTTGAAAGGGTGATAGGCAGTCGATTGGTTAGAGTTTAGGTTTTCACATACTGTGACTCAAAGGATCTTTTGGGGTTTGAATCTCTCGGTGAATCCGGGTAGATATAGTCATGAACAGACACAGATCTGCTACTGCGTTCGTTGATAATCTTCCGGAGCAGATTAGAAAAATCTGGGTCTATAATCTCTTCTCCAAATATGGGAAAATTAGAGATATTTACATCCCAAACAAAAAGAGTAAAATTTCAGGGTATGGGTTGAACTCTAATTCATCCGGTTTGTAAGGTCTGGACTGGCGATTGGGTTTTTTTTCTTGGGTTTGTTGAGATCTAGGGAGGGGGGAGGGGGTTCGAGGAGTTTGCCTTGGTTGTCACCGGCGGTGAGGGAGGAGAGGGCGAATGGGCCGAGGAGGAGAGAGAGGGCGAGCCAGAATAGGAGGGAATGGACTGAGAAGGAGAGAGAGGAGGTGGCTGACGGTGGTATTTGGGGCGGGAGCTTGGGCTTGGGAGGGGAGGGGGGAATGGAGGAAGAAGAGGCTAGAGAAGAAGACTACTCTCATTTTTCTTTTCTCTTTTTTGTTTTTCTTTTTTTTATCAGAGAAAATGGGGTGCAGATGGTGTTTTGGGGGTGAAATTTCGAAATTACCCCTGCATTTGATGGAGAAGACGGACGGAGTTAGACATAGGGACCATTTAAACACACATTGTGAACATTGGGGACTCGATAGACACGATTTGAATATTGGGGACCAAATTGACATTTCGCGAATACTTTGGGGACTAAAAAGGTAAATAAGCCCTTTTTTCTCTTTCTGTTCTCTAGGGGCTCTAATGTCAGTCCCGCTATCACGGTTTGAAACCAAAAATTTTCACATCTCGATACCGCTGAAACTGTTTGTTTCCAAAATTTCCATTATCTACTGCACAGGCTCCACCGTACCATTGCCGCGTTTTGGCAGGGCTATCTTCTTGAGGGTGAATAGGACCAGCCTTATCCTATTTTTTTTCTTTACTTGGGGTCACCGGTTCTATGGTTTTTCTTGCCCTAATGATGGAACTTATCGTTTCGTTGTTCGATTACCTGTACTATGTGATTCGCAATCAGCTAGCTTATAAAAGTCCAGAAATGTGAAGACTCAGTTGGATTAAAACTCATTCTGGAAACTCAAATCGTGTTGTAGGATTTTATTAAACCTTTTGATCTCAAGTTATTCAGCTAACTAGCGCTTGTCAAATGTGGCGCCATTTGGTGTCATTAATTATTATGTTAGATGAGACTTGTTGATGCAAACTATAGACATGCTACGTGTTATTTTTATGAGTAAATTAGATCTCCTGAGGTTTTTGACCAATGCGCTGACATTCCCTTTGGTTCTAGAAATTACGAGGCTACCTCTCTTGCTTTACAAATTAATATACAACTACACTGTTGCCGTTAAAATTAGGGTAATAGTGTTAACTTTGAGAATAAAAAGACCAGTGTACCCTTCTCGCAATTAGTTAAAATTGCAATTTATAACCTTTTGCAGTCAATTAAATCAATACATATTATTGTAGTATAAACATATGCAAAGTATAAAGATAAAATTATTTTTCGAATGCTAAATAAGATAAACACCACCAAATTTTAACTTTTTTGGACTTTTATTATCATTGATGCGTTTAATTTTTTTTTGTTTACTTCTCTGATTTATACAAATCTAAAAATAATAAAATTTGCTAGAAGATCCAAAAAGAGTAATCTAACGACAAGAAAATCAAAACTGTATCTCCGTTAGATTTTTCTTTTTATCTTTAGTGTACTTTTACCAAACTTAATTTACTTTTTAATCTAATTTTATGGTTATTCTTTTTTGGTTAAAACTTAAAAAACATTAAATTTTGTCCAAATGTTGAAAAAATCTTTTAAGATGGAGAAATCAGAATTCTTAGTTCTTCGTTTTTGTTGTTTGGTAGTTTGTTTTACCAAAACTTGGTCTGAATGTTCTTTACTTTTTCTTCAATTTTCCTTATGGAGATTAAATTAACATAGCAAAAATGACCTTTAACTAGGCCTGTCCGCGGATTGGGTTGGTTCCCTAACTGATCCATTCGTCTAGGATTGTCGTATTCTCCATCTGTGTTGGAAATCTGTGATGGGCCTAATACACTTAAACAAGTAGGAGAGATATAGGGGAGGAGATGACACCCAAATTTGTGATAAAATACTTCAATACTCTTTATCACGTATGACGACTCCTCGGTAGTTCATCCACTCTACTCAACCCTACTCTGTCTTCTATTATCTCTCGCTACTTTCCATCACTAGATTACATAGATATTTATACGCTCCTAGTTACATGAACCTAGCCAAGTACATGAATCTCTACATCGCGACCCTTCATCTACATACATGAACACTTCAAGAGACTATTCAACTACATACATGAACCACATGCACCATTCATGTATCATGTGTCTACACAACTTCCTAGAATTCACAACTTCCTAAAAATCAAGTTTACTTTCCAACAATCTGCACCCATTCATGAGTGAGGTAATGGTTGGGTCGGATCGGTTGCGGATTGGGTAGATCAAACCCGAACCAAATCAGCCAAAACTAGAATATTAAGATCTGCATCCATCCATAACATACCTTGGGTGTGTTCGTGGACGATTCGGCTTGATCGGATTTGACGGATCGATGGACCTGCTGGTCACCCCTACCTTTAACTACAAAAAGTTCACTATGGATAAGCAAATGACAAACTTGGTACAAACTTGTTATAGACTTGTGATATCCACTATCATCAAATGATGAGTTAAAATAGTACTATAGTGAAGTGGGAAAAAATTTAAAAACTGCACTATAGGTTAAAAAACATGATACTAATAGTTAACGGGGAAAAGTTTTGTGAAAAGATAGAGAAATTCTCCCAGGGCCGATAATGGCTACCGGGAAGATCTGGGACACTTGCAGGATAGTTTTAAGACTAAAAACATGTTTGGGAGATCGCAAGGACTCCACTGGAGAAAGTTGGAAAAATTCCACCTGGGTTGAAAATGGCTGTCAGGAGGTTCTGAGATGCTTCTACAACAGTTTTGAGAATAAAAACGGGTTTAGGAGACCCTATGGGTCATTTTGGAAGTGTTAAAAAATCTCCTTGGGGGCCGAAAATGGCTAACAGAAGGCTCCGGGATGCTTACATGGACCCCAAGGTTTTTGGCATGGTACGTAGTTTGGGCTTGGGTAATTTTCTTCCTCGTAAAGTTTCAGCTTCAATTCTCCTTGTCAACAATTATAGGAGCAACTTCACTCCACGCATAAGCGTATGAAAAGACTGCGCAAGGGTTGTAGTGATTGTTTCAAGTGCCCTCAAGCTAACTAGAACACCCTGCATTACACAAAAAAATTAAAATTAAGATGGGTGGTCACCATGGGCAATGATTTCGGGTCTCTCCTCATGTCAAAGTCGGTACTTTTACATATGATGAAGTGGGGGAGAAAAATGGTGGGGCCAAAATGGTGATTAGAACAATTTTTCTGCACATCACTTGACTTTGGGGTCTTGGTCATGCTTCAAATATAAAGTCACAATGTGGTAATATCACTTTAGAGAATGAAGACCACATAAGAAAAAGAAAAAAGAAAAGATAATAAAAACTAGTAAGTGGTTAACGGGGCCGTGTAATCCATTAGTGCCTTAGTGGGCATTGCAAAATGTGGGGTAAAAGAACAAAATGTGGGGTAAAATTGGGTTGAGTTAGCTAGGGAAAATCTTGTAGCATTGGGTAGGCCAACCAAAATAGTGTATGAATGCGTATATACAACGTTACACCTAGACCAATAATTCAAGAAAATAATAATATAATTATTTATTAATAAATATTTTCAGGAAAAATAATAAAATAACCAAATTTTTATTTATTGAAAATTAGAGTTATTACAACAGTTGCAAGACTAAAAATATAATGTTTGGGAAATCGCGAGGACTCTGCTGGAGAAAGTTGGGAAAATCCTGCTCGGTGCCAAAAATGGCTATCGGTAGGTTATGGGATTGGTAGGTTATGGGATGCTTCCACAACAATTCCGAGAATAAAAACGGTTTGAAAAAAGTTGAAAAATCTTTTCTGTTGGCCAAAAATGACTGATGCGAGGCCCTGAGATGCTTCCGGATGAGTTCCAGGAGTTGAAAACATGATCAGGAGACTCTAAGGGTCCTTTTGGAAAAGAGTTCAAAATTTCGTCCAGGGGCCGAAAACGGCTGAGGTCCTGAGACGCTTCTAGATCAGTTCCGAGAGTTGAAACATAATCGGGAGACTCTAAGGCTGTGTTTGAATGACCAGAATCTTGAGTAGGAATAGAAATATGATTACCGGAAATCAAATTCATGGGAATTTTCTTGGGTAGGAATAGAAATATGATTACTGGGAATCGAATTCCTAAGAATTTGATACCAAGAGGAATTGCATTTCGGCATTTGGATTAATTCAACAATCTTACATGGGAAACAATTATTTTGAAAATTTATTAAAGTCAACATTTCATTTTCTTAATGAAGGAGACAAGAATCTCAGATTCTCATGGTGTAAGGGAGGAATCAAATTCCTATTTAGTCTGAGAATGTGATTCCTGGTTGAATATGTCATCAGAAATCACGTTTCTACTCATGTGTCTATCAAATGTCGGAATCAGAAAAGCCTGGTATCACATTCCCGTTCCCGTCTCTTCCAAATGTTGGAATCATGGATAGAAGACACCACATTCCTATTCTCCCTCGGGATTGCTGCCATCCAAGCTGAGCTTAAGGGTCGTATTGGAAAAAAATTGAAAAATCTTGTTTGGGGGCGAAAACGATTGACGGAAGGCTTCAGGATGTTTAGAGGGGTGGGAAGGAAGGAAGGAAGGAAGTCGAACATTCACTAGTAAATTTAGATGGGTAGGAGCCCAAGGTATGGCCTTATGGCCGTTTGAGCTTGGGACTTGCTTCCTCCTTAAGTTTCAGCTTAAATTCTCCTTGTCAGCAACTATAGGATCAACTTCACTCCACGCGTAAGTGTACGAAAAGGCTGCGAAAGGATTGTAGAGATCGAATAGTTCAACATGTGTTCAAGTTAGCTAGGGACACCCTGTAATACCAAAAAATAAAATTAAGATGGGTGGTCACCATGGGCAATGATTTCGCGTGTCTCTTCATGTCAAAGTCGGTACTTTTACGAATGAAGAGGGGGAGAAAAATGGTGATTTAGAACAATTTTCTGCACATGACTTGACTTTGGGGTCTTGGTCATCCTCAAATGTAAAGTCACTTTGAGACTAAAGACGACATAAGAAAAAGAAAAAAAGAAAAGACAATGAAAACTAGTAAGTGGTTAATGGGGCCGTGTCATGGCATTGCAAAATGTGGGGTAAAAGAACAAAAATGCTTACGTACGTGTAATAGCACCTCAACCAATCTCTTGGGGTCAGGCCACAAGATATTCTTTTGTAAATTTTTTAGTTCTTGCGTGGCCTACCTTTAATTGGACTAAGGAGGGGATTAATTGACGTGTGCATAATTTGGACTGGACACCCGGCCCAAACCGCAAAACTAAAAAAATAAATTCATTCCATCTAGCAACTTTCGGATGATAGTTATTGAATAAGAGGAAAAGTACTGAATAATCTAAATAAAAATATTGAAAGAGACTGTGAGACGAAATATATGATGTTTTCTCTAAAAAAACATATTGGCAGTGTTCGGTTGGGAGTTTTGGGCCGGTTTTGGCCCTGTTTTGGTTTTGCTTACATCATCATTTTCCTCATTTCTCTATCTATCTCTCTCCACTTATTACACTTGCTTACATCATCAAAACTAAACTAAACCTACTAACCGAACAAGGCCATTCTGATCTGCCGGTTAAGAAACAAAACAAACAAGTTCTTGACCTTTGGGAAGTTCATCAAACAAAATTTCAAAAAGAGAAAGGAAACGAGAAAAGAGAGCAAGACGTTCAGCCAAAGCCGCTACGATCTTATCTAATTACTCTCCCATCCTAAAATGATAGCCCTACGAAAAAGACGTGCAATTTTCAAATCAAAGAATAAAATACTTCTGTGCATATTTTTTTCGAAAATTTTCACACTAAATTAAAGATTAATCGAGATGTTCAATTTGTGCAAAGAAACTCGAAAAATCACATAGGGTAGTACTTTATTTTTTTTTGTTTTCAAGTCTACAAGGGTCAACTGGTCAGGCAAAATATCAGCTTGCCTAAAACACCAACACTCTATTAAAGCGCAGTTATCAGCAAATTGAGCATTACCATTCCAACCACCACATGAATACTATGGCAGTGTTAAAGGCATTCTTCCTTTTCATGCACGTTGTTTTTCTGTTGGGCTTGCATTGCGGCTCTCCTTTCATATCCGGCTTCGTGCAACGCGGTAACGTGACTGACCGTGTGGCCTTGGTTGCATTCAAGGCTGCAATAACCAGCCACCCCTTTGGAGCTCTGAACTCATGGAATGAACCTACCCACTTTTGTCAATGGGTTGGTGTAACGTGTGGCCGCCGACACCAGCGGGTCACTGTGTTACGGCTTGATAATCAGGCACTAGGTGGGTCTCTTTCGCCTCACATTGGAAATCTAAGCTTTCTCAGGGTACTAGTGTTGCGTAACATTAGCTTGAGTCATTCAATCCCCCCTGAACTTGGCAGCTTGCGAAGACTGCAGAAAATGTCGCTAGCCAATAACACGATTAAAGGTGAAATCCCGGCAAATATTACGGGTTGTTCTAACCTTGTTGTCCTTGAACTTTCTGGCAACAGGCTGACAGGAGAAATTCCTCCAGAGCTCGGTTCACTGACTCTTCTGAAGGGGCTGTATGTTGGAGAGAACAATCTAACAGGAGGAGTGCCTACTACCTTTCGGAATCTATCTTCTCTTACAACTCTTTACGCAAATGGTAATCTCATTAGTGGAAATATACCAGATGCTCTGTGTCAGTTGAAAAAGTTGGAATATCTTTCGTTGGCAGGGAACAATTTTGTTGGTACCATACCTTCTTGTATCTTGAATATATCTTCTATCATATTTATTAGTGTGATGCAGAACCAAATTCAAGGAAGCCTTCCCTCAGAGTTAGGAAATACTCTTCCTAATCTCGAATTCCTTGCACTTGATGACAACTTGTTAACTGGAACCATTCCTATTTCACTATCTAACGCCACCAAACTACATATCTTTGCTGCTTCATCCAATAAGTTGACTGGAAAACTTCCACCTCTTGAAAAGTTGAATGTTCTTGAGGACTTGGGATTACATTCTAATCACCTGGGAACAGGGGAAGCAGATGACTTGAGATTTCTCGACTCTTTGATAAATGCCACCTTTTTGCACTCCCTAGATCTCAGCGAGAACAATTTTGGAGGGAGGTTTCCTGAATCCATCGTCAATTTCTCCACTGATTTGTATATGCTAAGCTTTTTTAGCAACAAAATAATAGGAAACATCCCGACTGGGATAGGGAATCTTGTCAATCTCAATGTTCTTGATGTGTCCATTAACCATTTAAGTGGCAACATTCTTGCTGATATCGGGATGCTTCAAAAGCTGCAGCTTTTGAGGCTCGACAATAATAAACTCCAAGGCGAGATCCCATCATCTTTTTCAAATTTGACTTCGTTATTTTATCTCAATGTGTCTGCAAATAATCTTTGTGGCAGCATCCCTTCACAATTAGGGAAATGCCAATTTTTGCAGTTTCTAATTCTTGATCATAACTGTCTTAATGGTATCATACCCAAAGAAGTTAGCAATGTCTCATCATTGTTGTTTCTAAACCTAGCGTATAACAATTTGAGTGGTTCCCTTCCATTGGAAATTGGACTTCTGCAAAATCTAGAAGTACTGGATGTTTCTGAGAACATGTTGGTTGGCAATATTCCAAGTTCTTTGGGTAGTTGTGTAATGTTGACATCACTATACATGGAGGTGAACAAAATGTGGGGCATCCTTCCTTCAACTTTAGGTAATTTGAGAGGTATAGAGGAGTTGGATCTTTCTCACAACAATCTCTCAGGAAAAATCCCTAACTACTTAGATGGCTTTGTCTTTTTAAAGAAACTAAACCTATCATTCAATGATTTTGAGGGCGCAGTACCAGAAAGAGGTGTATTTAAGAATCAAACTGCCATTTCTATTGAAGGAAACAACAAGCTCTGTGGGGGCATACATGAATTGCAGCTGCGCAGTTGCAACTCCACGAGGTCCAGAAACAAAGGATTTACTCTTACCATGAAATTAATTATTTCAATAGCTTCGGCTGGGTTTCTAGGACTGCTTATGTTGTTGTGTTTCCTTTATTTGTGTCGGTTTAGAAAGACAACAAACGTACCATCCTTCAAATTCTTAGGAAACTCATTTCTGCAAGTGTCCTACCAAAGTCTACTTAAAGCTACCGATGGCTTTTCTCCAGCCAATTTGATTGGTGTGGGTAGTTTTGGTTCAGTATTTGAAGGGGTCCTTGACGAAGGTGGAAAAGTCGTTGCAGTGAAGGTACTCAACCTTCAATTCTGTGGTGCTTCTAAGAGTTTCATAGCCGAGTGTAAAGCTCTGAAAAGCATTAAACATCGCAATCTTGTAAAGATTGTCACAGCATGTTCTGGTGTTGACTACCAAGGTAATGATTTCAAAGCTTTGGTTTATGAGTTCATGGTGAATGGGGCTCTAGAAGAGTGGTTACATCCAAATGACAACGATGATGATTCACACGAGGAGTCGAGGAGATTAAACTTCGTACAGAGGTTAAATATTGCAATTGATGTTGCATCTGCGCTTGGTTATCTTCATCGTTATTGCTCAGAACCAATAGTGCACTGTGATTTGAAACCGGCCAATGTTCTTTTGGACAAAGAAATGATTGCCCACGTTGGTGATTTTGGATTAGCAAGGTTCCTACTAGAAGCTACTTCTAGTTCATCTGCAAATAAATCAAGTTCCATTGGCATAAGAGGGTCTACTGGGTATACTGCTCCAGGTAATGTACCTCATAATCTCTTTAAATTTTCATTTTAACCGTCACCTAAGACATTGTTTAGAGTTGATTCAAGTATCTGTCATAATTGCTACTTCAATCACCTAAGACATTGTTTAGACTGGGTATACTGCTCCAGGTAATGTACTTCATCTAGCTTTCAAAAACGTTATACCAATGCTAGATGTGAAGTTTCCAGTTTATTACGAAAAACAACAAAGGCGTTTGTTGTCTAGGATATTGAATAGGCAAGTAAGCATAAAAAGTAACCAACTAAAATGATTTGTGCTCGTAACTTGATCAGTTTCTTGGTTAAATGTACCCTCACTTTTAAGTATTCCATAGAAATTGTCATTTATTCTTTTATGAAACTTATAGTCCCTTTTGAGTTTGAATTTTATTTTTTGCCAAGAGGGGCTGATGTATGATAACTACAAACCTCAGTAGCAAGACTAGAAGTATAGCATGTTGTAGTGTGTGACATTGGACTTTGACTCTAGTAATAGGAATTACAGAGAATAGAAGCTAATCCTTATTTTGCCAATGCCCATACAATCAAGTTATGCAGCTAACTCATTTCGCAGTACAGGGATTTCTTTGAGGGGTCTAAGCAAAAACCAATTGGCAATAGGTGGAGAAGCCTCTAAATGACATTAACCAAGCTTATGTGGCTTAGGCGAGCGATCTGAGATAAAGTCTAATACTCCTCACATGCATCCCCGGTAGCATGGGGGAGCACATGGAGGTATGGACTGAGGTGGGGAATTGACTCGGGCAGAAACTTGACCACATAAGGTGAGGTCACCTTAGATCTAACGCTGATACCATATTAGATACCGGAGGGTTTCAACCTAAAACCAATTGGCTATAGGAGGAGTACGTAGCCGCTAGATTATATTTCTACATTATGTTCACAAGAATTCATTAAGTTGGTTTCTAATTACCCTTTCTAGCTATATAACCACAAGAAGCAAATATCATTATTACACAGATTAGAGACATAATTGTAAATTGTTCTTCACATTACAATGCCATAATTGATATAGTCTCGTTCATGTAATAAAGAGTATGGCACGGGAAATGAGGTGTCAACATCTGGTGATGTGTATAGCTATGGCATCCTTTTGTTGGAGATGTTAACTGGGAAAAGACCTACTGATAGCATGTTTACCGATGGTTTGACTCTCCACAACTTTGCTAAGATGGCTCTACCTGAACCACTGGAGAGCATTTTTTATCCAACATTGCTTCCACAAGGACAAATGGGGGAGGCAACCACAAGTATCTGCAGCGTCGAAAATCAGAGCTCTCTTACCAGTCACAAAATTCACCAGTGCTTGATTTCACTACTTGAAGTTGGAATTGCATGTTCGGAAGAACAATCAACAGATCGACCAGACATGAATGAGGTTGTCACTCGGTTGCATAAGATCAAGAACACTCTTCTTGGAAGTGGAGTACGTGGAGGGAAGATCTAGAATTGCAGTGTGATCATGAGTAGGTATGGCCACGCTTTCTTACTCACTTAAGAACAAACGTGCATTTTGCACTGAAACCTTCAGATTTCTTCACTAGCCAAGCTAATATTAATTGGTTTTCTCTATAGAGGCTTAAATACAGAAGGAAATCCACTACTACTCTACTTGACCTAGGTGGTCACAATTTACGAATTTGGAAATAAGGTGTGTTATCTATGCTAGCATTAGCTACCCCAGAAGGAGACGATTTCTGTTCTAGACAGCTGACATTTTCCGTTACGAATAAAAACGAATGCTTCGTCAGTTATTCATTCAATTTTTTCTTCATTTCAGTTATTCATTCAATTTTTTCTTCATTTATTCCGTTGCCTTGCATTATGAGTCACTTATTTGAAAAAGTAGCAAGAAAAGTAATTTCAAATCTCCTGTAGCTAACTATTTGTCCTTGTTTTTTTAAACTCTCATTTCATTGTATTCCATCCAACAATTTTGTGATCTAATTGATACTTTTTTTTCTTGCACTAGGTTTCTGAGGTGTAATTGGTGTTGAAGTCTGAAGATACTACTTGACTCAACAGCTGTGTGATGCTTCATATAGCTTCTCCTTTGTGTTATAGACTTACAGTAGTATACTGTACCGTAATTTCCAGTTCTTCTTCTTTAACTTTTTAGTTTTGTCTCAATTTCCAACTTCCCTCATAAATGTACTTGAATAAGGCTATTTGCTAGTTCCTGTCTTAACTCTTATGTTCTGTAGTTTAAGTAGGCTACGGATTCCATGGTTTGCTCATACCATTCGGCCTCTGTTACACTACTCTAAACAGTGTTATCCTAATGTGGTACTGCTTGTAGCCTTTCTGTTAGGTGGTTTTTGGAACAGAGGGAAAGTAAACTAAGCAAGCTGTGATACATTGAATGGTATGTCGAAACAAATTATACACTACTCTTATACTTTGGGTCCAGCAATTTTATTCTGTCGAGATCAAGAAATGCAGTCAGAATCTGGAATGCTCATCTGTTTCAAATTGGAATTTCGAAAACAGGTAGCTGTTTTCTAAGGTACTAGAAAATGTGACTTTCAGGCTCTTCAACTTCGCGCCGCCGTCTTTTTCTAACTTCACACCAATGTCTTTTGCTTTGGCTATGTGTCATAGATACCATCCTATACATGCATGCATAGCGCTAATACCTCCTATGTAGTATATTAGGACTTCAAACAAAATTTAAAAAAATGGTAGTATAAGGAGGTTATGACTCGCAGATAAGAAATTTCATATATCGTTAGGGAGGAACCTAAGAATAACGGACCAATGCTTGCTGTAATTGATTGCAAATAGTCTATATCTGTCTCATCAAACAGAAATAAATTTATCCTGAAATAAATCTCAAGCTGCTCTGGAGGTTGGAAAGCTGTCTGGGCTTTATTATGGTGTGAATGGATGAGGAAGCTGTTAGCAGCATTGTGGCCGATATCCTCCTTCTGGATCTATTGAGCTCCATGCCTAAAACGGAAGGAAGGGACAATGAATTTGGTTTTTGGCAAGGGTCAAAATTTATGCCTGATTTTTCGTCTGTAGGTGTTCTCTTTTTGTTTGTGTTCGAGTTGGCTTCTGCGAGCTTAGCGTGTTTTTCTTGTGCTTTTTGTTTCCTGGGGATTTGGCATTTAGAGTGCTTTTTTTCTCAGTTTCGTCTAGTTGTTCTTTGCTAGTTCTCTTCCTTGTATTGCTTTTCTTGGATCAATGAAAGCTCTCTTTTTCAATCAGAAAATTTATCGCATGGTAAATAGCAGAAACAACAAAGGATGGTTACAAAGTACCTTATAGCATTTCATACACAATATAGGAATTGCACTCGACTCCACGCTGCTTGCTCGTTATATGATTAATTATCTAAAAGTGTCGGACAAAGATCCCATTCAGAGAAAAGGAACCATGTAACAGATCTACGTAAAGTTGCAAAAGCACCCAAAATATTTAAGTTAGCAGGATTTAGTTTCCCCAACAGCATTGCAATGAAATCTGTATGCTGAACATAGACAGAATTTCAGGGATCGAATGCACCTTTATGTCATTATCAATAAAGAGCAGGTGTTGATAGGAAGGAGCAATGACACTATACAGTAGACATGCAGCATTGCATCTCCAGGCGTGACTCGTGACACAACAAAGGATGGACGAGCAATTCTTATCGCGTCAAATCATGTGCTTTTGTACAAACTTGGAGCTCAACCCAACTCTTTATCTGCCTCCAAATGTGGCAGTGAGTGTCCAACGGTGATCAAGTTGCACATTTGAAAGTTCACATTTGTTTCATACCTTATCATATTCTGGTACACTTTCCATTTCAATAAGTAGACCAGAGGCAGATCTCAAATAAGTAATGGTCACACATGCCCCTTCTCAAGTTTTATGGATTTTAGATTTTAGATGCACCTATAATAATAAAACATAGCTTTTTTCTTTTGCCCTCCTGATTTAATTTTCTAGCTCCACCATTGCTGCTAGTATAATCCCGGCCTACTCTAGTTTCTTTCTTGTTCTCCTCAAGAAACAATATTTCGTTCCATTTCCACCAAAACAGAAGGAACATTTCTATTTGTTTGGTTATCCCCCACGAACCATTAGTGGAATCTTGATATACCAATGTCTCCACGGACGTGCACCAAAACGGCACCGAAACTGAAACAAGCAGAAAGAATAAATAATACCCCTACTATTTTACCTCTCCTCACTATTTTATAAAACTAATGCCGCATTCAATTGAGAAAAAAAAAAAGAGTTAGTTGAACCAAGTTCTAAACTTCTAAAGATGGATCAGAAGCAGATAATTTCTGGAGGTCCAGCCGCTACAATCTGTAGAGACAACTTGGTTCCCCACCACTCGAGTCATCAATTAGATAGCGCAATTGATATACTGAGGCTGGAGGTTGATCATAATGGTCTGGGTTTTAATCCTAGTGGGGATGGTAGCCGAAATGGTGGAAGTGCCACCGGTGGGGAGAGTAGCCGAAATGGCGGAAGTGCCACCAGCCCGTACTCGGACTCCAGGTTGTTTTACCCCCGAGATGGGGCAAACAGCTGGTGGAGGACTGGGTTTATGTGGAAGAACCGCAAAGGTGCAGACTTCACGAGTGGGCCACTTTTAAAAAGATCGTTTAGATTGTAGGCTAGTTAATTTCCGAGTGGGTTTGGTATGCCAGACTGGAAGAAGCTGGACATCAAACATATGAGATTATGGAGATGGGTTTTATTGGTTTCATAATTTAGGCGCACTATCTTGCCTGGTGGGGCCAAGTACAGAGCCACTGGACGTGGTTTCATCGCACGACATGACAGATTCGCAGAAAAGGATGTACTCAAGGAGCCATTTTGCAAAAGCTCTGGAAATTTTGACACTGCTTATTGTTTATAGAACTTATGGCGCGAATGCTGATCCTACTAGTTATATGCTTCTCAGTGCCTCAATCAGTCAATCTGGTTTCTAGTGGTTTCTTGGTTGTTTACTCCCTCCCTTTTTTAATCCTTCTGAATTTGAGTGCCAGAAGATTGTGGAAGACTTGGAGGATTGGATTGGTGTGCCGGCAAATAAGAGCTGGGAGTCATGGTGGAAGGAGGAACAAGAACACCTGCAGCACACGGGACTATTGGGCGGTTGTGGGAAATTGTACACAACCCTTTTGGTAAGTGTATGAGCTCCTGTCCCCTTGACATATATGTTTCATTTAGCCTTTTGGGTCCCCGCTGTTAGAAAATTGAATAGACAGTTTTTATTGAAATATGTAATTGATCTATATAGAACATAACCCTAGCATGTCTTTGCAATATTTATTTTTTTGCTTTTGGTTTTTCCAGCAGTATTTGGGAAATTATTCTATCCAGATTCTAGGTGCAGAGAGGGGCTGAGGAGTGGGATTCTGAGGTTGTTTGGGGTACTGATTTTTGTAGGGGTAAAACTTTTGGTTCCATGCTAAATTCAGGCTGGCTTTGGCTCCAGAAGTTTATTACAATATGGATTGAAAGAAATTCCAGAATTTTTGGAGGAATTCCTAGGAGTTCTATGGATGTTTTGCCTTGCATTGATGAACATATTAGGCTGAGAGTTTGTACTTGGCCAAAATTTCCTATTAATACTCATGAGAACCAAAGACTGTGTAGTCTATGGCACACATCAAGTAGAATTTTGGGGACTGATGCTTAGTAAAGTTTAAAGTGGTTGAGGTCGCTTGAAGTATTCCCTTTTCCTTTGTACAGCAGTCTGTGTTGTGGGTGTATTACCCCGTTTTGTTTATTTTGATTGGTTGGGTATAAAATGATTCATTTACCCAAAAAAAAAAACACTAGCATGTCATTATAAAGGCTACAAGACTTCATGACTAAGAAACTTAGACAAAGTAGGAAAACATGCATAACAAGGAAGCCTAGATTAACTGAGAAACGTGAATAATTTACCTAGACTAAACAGGAAACACACTAACAAACCTAGAAAATATGGTAACATAATAATTTCTAATATTATGCTAACATCTCCTCAAAGTCAAGTAAGCCTACCAACTTGAGTTTGAAAAAGAAATTAGAAGACAGGAGTCAAGAGAGAGAACCAGGAGAGAGAACCAGTAGACAACAAGAGCCAGGAGCGAGAAATTAGGAGCGATGAGGGTAAACCAAGCGAAACCAGGAGCCAAGACAAATCTAGTGTAAAGGCTGAAAAGAGCGACTACTTACATGATGTGAGTGCCCGGCGGATGGCGGCGAGGCTTGGCCGCCCGCCAAATAGCGAGTTTCCCACAGGGCCTAGATCTTATAGTTCTAATACCATGTTAGAAAATTGAATAGATAGCTTTCATTTATGTGTAATTGATGTATACAAAACATAATCCTAGCATGCCTTTATAAAAGTTACAAGACTTCGTTACTAGATAACTTAGACAAAGTAGGAAAATATACTCCATAACAAGGAAGTCTAGATTAACTGGGAAACGAGATTATGGTAAATCTAGAAAATTTGGTAACATAACAATTCTTAATATTATGCTAGATTTTCGCAAAACCTAGGGTCTGTTTGGTGTAGTTTTGTGTTTTCGGTTTTCCAAAAAGTACCAATTGTTTGGAAATAGTTTTCGAGACCCGTTTGGAAGAGAATTTTTCTTATGACAACCCATTCTCCTTTAGGAAAACACCGAAGTTATTTGTTTTTCAGATTCTTGAAAACCATTTCTGCTCCAGAATAAATAACATGAAGTCTATGGATTTGTTTCTCAAAACAATTGCTGATAAGTGTTATACAAGGTGGTTCAGAAAATGGTAACCAACTAATACTACCAAACACCATCCTAAGGTTCTATCATAACAATGCTACTCCCTCCGTCCCTTTTTAATTATGTTACTTCGTAAATCTAATATATTAAACAAAAATCATCATTACATCTGTCGCATAAACTTTTACCTCCACTTTACATCTCTTGCATCAACTTTTATCTCCATTTTCCAAAATTATCCACCACTTTTACGCATTAAATTCTCGAAATGGCAAAATAATAATTGTACAAACTTTTACCCATTAACTTTTCAAAACACACATTTATTAAGCGGCAGCCTAGAATGTAATATTCGTTTTTATTTTGGGACAGAGGGAGTGCATGTTATGTATCTTATGTGCATGTGTGTAAAAGGTCCATACAGTGCAAATAATTGCTACCCAATATGCCATTTCCTATGATAACAGACTCATATATAAGGATCGGGTACATGTATGTGTCTAAGTGTCCACTTCATTCAAAATCCATCTCAAGGATTTGGAGATACGCCAAAACATTCAAATTTTTAGTTTCAATTTTTCTCATATAAATAGTTTGAACAAAGTGCCTAAGGTTTCATGTATAGTATAGGAGTTCAACACATAGTTCAAGGTAAATTCAAATCACAAAAACTTGCTATGGGCATATCCAATTAAATGTGTCAGACACGGATTGCCTTATCCGGGTGCCGAGTGGCAGACACGGATATTTTATCCATTTAATGAGGATCCATGTAACATATATACGGTACTTCAATGACAAGTCTATGGTCTGTAGTGGAATCTAAGGGCGAGAGAAAAGTTTTAGAGAGAGAGAAGGGGGAGGGTGTGCGGCTAGGGTTTTCCCCTAGCGGCCGCCGCACCTCCCCTTCCCCCACCGCCCCCTTCCACCTTCGTCCATTTGCTCTCCTCCTCTCCTCTCTTTTATTGCTTCCCCCACTTGGTTTCTGGCAACTCCCCATGGCAATCGACATTCTCTCCTCTTCCTATGGGCGGTCGAAACCCGATTTTTTAGCAAAGGGGGGAGCCAGATTTGGGGATTCCAGATATGGATTTCCGACATCGGTGGGAGCGGCATGACAACTCCGACATGGCTCCGGTGATTTTTTTCTTGTATTTTCTGTTTTCTTTTTTTGCTTTTCTTTTTCTGTTTTTTCGTTTTTATAGATGTTAATAGGGTTTTGATTTAATGAATTCTTCTTTCTTCCAAAAAAAAAAAAAAAAGGGTCTATGGTCTGTCTTGGCTGGTCATTGTTGCCATAATGATCACCTTGAAGTTTTTTTTTTGGTTCTAATCTATTACATGGAGGGAAGGGGGAAATGGAACTCGATCCCGGGATGTAGTGTGTGGCATCCAAAAGCTCTACCACATGTGCTAGCCACCACTTGCGGTCATCTTGAAGGTTGGTAATCCATTTCATAGAACTGCCAGCTCGTTCTTGAATTTTTACCTCCTCTTTTCTGGCTCCAAAAAGAGCTTGTGATTTCTTAAGAGTGTATTAGGATAAGCTATTTGGGCAAGGTAAAACAAAGGACGTGAAATTTGAAGGATCTAACCCTTTTGAGCAGTTAGATTCCTTTTACCTTGGTTAGGTCCTCCAAATTCCCCATTACCTTAGCTTTTCCTTGTGCGAATACTTAATCTGAATACAGCCAAAGTGATAGAGAAGCTTGGCCCCCATAGTAGGGAGGCCTCTCCACCCACTGCCAATTGGTTTTTGGTTGGATGTCTCCAAAATTGTTAGAGTTTAATTTGTTGTAATACCTTGCTGGTCAAATAATGTGTCTTTGAACTGCAGATTGTATCCATGGGCGGGAAAAAGTTCAGCGCAGATTTCCAGCTGGTGTTCAGGCTTCTAAAACTGTTCCTGTTTATTGGATCCGTCGTCACTCTTGTCCTAATGTTCATTTTCCTCGATCATCTTTGCCAGCCTACTGGCTTTCTTGCCAACAGGATGGGCTCTTCTGCAGGTATAATTCTCTCTCTATCTCTCGCTGTATACCGTAGGAGACATCTTTGAAATGAAGGCATTCTGAGCTATTCACATCATTGGGACAAACAAAAGGGTTGCCATGTTTAGGTATACATTTCTTTGAAGTTTGTTTTTCGTCCCTCCTGATTTAATTTTCTAGCTCCACCATTGCTGCTAGTGTAGTCCCGGCCTACTCTAGTTTCTTTTTTGTCCTCCCTAAGAAACAAAATTTCGCTCTGTTTCCACCAAAACGGACGGAACATTTCTATTTGCTTGGTTATCCGCCACGAACCATTAGTAGAATCCCGATATGCCAATGTCTCCTCAGACATGCACCAGAAGGCACCGAAACTGAAACAAGCAGAAAGATTGAGGTGTTTCAACACCTACTATAAGTATTCAATAATGACATACTCATGCATTCCCAAATTCTTTTTGACATTTGATTACGTTCTTGCTTCGTTTATGAAATGTTTCCAAAACCTTTTGTTTTCCTAGCTAGCCAAAATAACATACCGAAATGTACGTTGAGCCTTGGTCCTCTGATAATAATTTAGCTTAGCATTAATCATAACATCTGACTACGTTTTGTTTCATAAAAGAAAATATGCTACTATTCCGCGTTTAGTCCATGGTGAGGTATTGGTGGATGCAGATAGCACAAGCGTGAAAGCATGCAGGCCATTGGTAAAGGGATTGGGTATGTGGGGGTCTATCAAAGCTCTATCGAGAGGATACAACTACCTGATGGTGGTGGTCATTTTTGCTCCCATGGCTGTCCTGGCTTGGTTCCCATTTGTCACCGATTTCCAGACGAGGCTGCTATTCAACCAAGCTTTCAGCCGAGGGCTTCAGATTCAGCGTATTGAAGCCACAAGTGCAATGCTAAAGGAACGGTTACTGTAACACATGAAAAGGATGCAGAGTCAAATCAATAATGGACACAGTGACTACGATGAACATAGCTGTGTTTCATTATTTGTTTCTATGTGAAGTATATGGATCATTTGAAGATATATTCCAAAACAAATATGCTGAAATCATCCAGTCACAACACAAGTACATAATCAAAACAAACTCATGGGGTATCTTGCATAAGAAAGATGAACATAGCCATAACTGGACGCGGGTCCTAGGTGTGACCACAAACTGAAGATAGTATTGCGTCATGATCGCGCCGGACAAAAGCCTGTCTAATACCCAGATTGATCAACTTAACAAAATAAACAGTTCGGATTAGATAACTGAGCTGACTTGGGCCCCACCGTAATTCACACCATATGGTGGTCTGCCCAGACACAGCACCTAAACCAAAAGCCAAGGTGGAAAGAAACAAACACTTTTTTAAAGCTATTTGCCCGCTCCATACCCCCATTAAGCAACTGGTTATCAAGTGCCCTCCACCCTCTCTCTGCAAGAGGCAGCATCATGGTCAGTGACAGCTCAGATTCTACATGAAACAGGAAATGAACTAGTATCCTCATTGAAGTTTCCTATCCAGTATCACCAATTGCGGAATAGTCACTGCCTATCCATTTTTCCGTTGTTTGCAGCGTCACTACTGGGAGAATTACTGCTTAAATGTGTAATCCGGTTAGTATTTTCTTGGTTGTTAAGCAGTGAAACACCACCAGCTTTACTACCCATTCCACTGAACTGTGGTAAAGCCATTACTTCTTGTATGATTCTCTCAACAGAGCTCATGGATTCATTAGGGTTGGCTTCATTTGACTGACTGAACTGCTGCAACTGTAGATTTGGTGTTGAATTTTCATCAACAGTATGTAGTGGTGGCGGTGGTGGTGGGGATGCCTCCGGTAAGGAACCCTGAGAAACTTGAGGGGGACCGTTAGTAGACGATGGTATTGGAGTTGATAAGGGAGCAGGAGGATATAGCAGAGATGTTGTTCGTCGAGTTGATGGCCTCCTCGAATTCGTACAATTCTGTGCAGGAAGCGCTAGAATGGTGGTGGCAGATGTCGAGGTCAACGTAGCACCATGGGAGTCCTTCACGGTCGAAACATAATTGGAAGTAGAAAACTGGACAGAAGTATGATCACCCATTGAGTTGTGTCCTGAAATTAACTGTCGCTGGGAATTTGATGGTGCAGAACTACGACCATTATTTATGTTTTCTGCTGAAAATAGTTGGTGCTGGCCCTGAGTTTGTTGTCCTGACATATGCAGCTGAGATGTTGAACTTTTCCTCTGTGTGAACTTCCCTAATCTATCTGGAAACCAATAATCAAGGTCAGGCAGTGGCGGTGGGGATGCTTCTGGTAAGGAACTCTGAGAGACTTGAGGGGGATCGTTAACAGATGTTGGTATTGGAGGTGATAAGGGAGCAGGAGGATATAGCAGAGATGTGGTTTGTTGAGTTGATGGCCCAGTAGGTGGGATCTGATAATTCGTCTGGTTATCAGTCCTGGAATTCGTACAATTCTGCGCAGGAAGCCCTAATATGGCGGTGGCTGATGTCGAGGTCAAAGTAGCACCACGGGAGTCATTCACAGTCCTAAAATAATTGGAGGTCGAAAGCTGGACAGAATTACGATCGCTTGTTGAGTTGTGTCCTGAAATCAACTGTTGCTGTGAAGTTGATGGTGCAGAACTATGATCATTATTTATGTTTTCTGCTGAAAATAGTTGGTTCTGGCCCCGAGTTTGTTGTCCTGACACATGCAACTGAGATGTTGAATTTTTCCTCTGTGTGAAGTTCCCTAACATCTCAGAAAACGTAAATTGAATGTCAGGCGGTGGTGGTGGGGATGCCTCCGGTAAGGAAATCTGAGAAACTTGAGGGTGATCGTTAGCAGATGATGGTATTGGAGGTGATAAGGGAGCAGGAGGATATAGCAGAGATGTGGTTCGTCCAGTTGATGGCCCAGTAGATGGGATCTGATAATTCATCTGGTTATCATTCCTGGAATTCGTCCTATTCTGCGGAGGAAGCCCTAAAATAGTGGTGGCTGATATTGAGGTCAACGTAGCACCATGGGAGTCATTAACAGACCAAACATAGTTGGAGGTAGAAAGCTGGACAGAATTGCCCGTTGAGTTGTGCCCTGAAATTAACTGTTGCTGGGAAGTTGATGGTGCAGAACTGCGATCATTATTTATGTTTTCGGCTGAAAATAGTTGGTGCTGGCCCCGAATTTGCTGTCCTGACACATGCAGACGAGATGTTGAATTTTCCCTCTGTGTGAGCTTCCCTAAACTCTCTGAGAACGTAAATTGAATGTCAGGCGGTGGTAAGGAACTCTGGGAAACTTGAGGGGGATCGTTAACAGATGATGGTATTGGAGGTGATACGTGAGCAGGAGGTGATAGCAGAGATGTGGTTCGTCGAGTTGATGTCCCAGTAGATGGGATCTGATAATTCATCTGGTTATCATTCCTGGAATTCGTACATTTCTGCGCAGGAAGCCCAAAAATGGCGGTGGCTGATGTTGAGGTCAACGTAGCACCATGAGAGTCATTCACAGTCCGAACATAATTGGAGGTAGAAAGCTGGACAGAATTATGATTGCCCGTTGAGTTGTGTCCTGAAATTAACTGTTGCTGGGAAGTTGATGGTGCAGAACTACGCCGGTCCCGAGTTTGTTGTCGTGATGGGATCTGATAATTCATCTGGTTGTCATTCCTGGAATTCAGACAATTCTGCTCAGGAAGCCCCAAAACGGCAGTGGCTGATGTTGAGGTCAACGTAGCACCATGGGAGTCATTCACAGTCCGAACATAATTGGAGGTAGAAAGCTGGACAGAATTACGATCTCCAATTGAGTTGTTTCCTGAAATTAACTGCTGCTTGGAAGTTGATGGTGCAGAACTATGATCATTCTTTATGTTTTCTCCTGAGATTAGTTGGTGCTGGCCCTGAGTTTGTTGTCCTGACACATGCAGCTGTGATGTTGAATTTTTCCTCTGTGTGAACTTCCCCAAACTCTCTGGAAACATAAATTGAATGTTAGTGACAAATATAGAAATTGTGCACTACAATAGAAGGCATTGTTTCGCCATTTATGAAGTGAGGTAGAAAAATGGAACAAGAAATGTAGTCGAATATGAAGAGCACAAATGAATTAACAAACCCTCATAGCTCTTGACAACTGCAAATCACACTCACCACATATGAGGTTCCTTCTTAGATCATCAAGTCAACACGTGCGTGGTATCCTACTCAACTGGGGTTGGGTAAATGAATCATTTTCAGTCATTCCGCTAAACAATTATATGGTGCTTTAAACTTACGATTATGAGATTGACGACATTTCCTGTAACAGAGACTTGCCATGCCAAAGCCATAGCAAGACCCCTGCACATGCCTTAGAAATACGTATCCAGATTAGGTGAGCAACCAGGGAATCTTCCTAGGTACCAATCCATTGATGTTTTCAGTATTAATAAGCCAGAAGCATCCCTTCACTTGGCCAACCTGCTTTGGTTCTATGGGTTGCACTATCTGCGATAATCATCGAGTCTAAATAACAAAAAAATTCAATTTCAATCTTTGGCATCTCCCACTTCTCTTGTAGCAATGGTGATGACAAAATTTATCCATTTGGATAACAAAAGTTTTGACATTCCTTTCTTCCAGTCATCATTATCCCGACAACCCCATTTTGTCTGATCAAATAATTTGATAGACTGACACTGCACTACGAGCAAGAAGACAAATAATTGACCATGACATGACAAAATAGTATTCCAAGTTCCAACATAATTTTCTAGCAACAACCATGAGCGATGAAAATCCTGGCAGCCACCAAAGATTCAGACAGAGACTGACATGATGTAAGGAAGTCATTGTAGGTAATAAACATTTTTTTGAACGGCATTGTAGATAATAAACATGGAAGAGGGCTAGATGTTGCCTTATGGGGCGATATAAAGCACTTCAATTACTTGCTCCTGTCCCACTGGCTCCCACTTCGTGCAACTAAGATCTAGATAACCCGATCACCAATAAGACGCCCTCTACCTCCTATAGTAATCATGATATTAACCCATTAATGTAACAGTCACAAAACAGAATGTTCTAAACTTAACTTCCAAACGGAAAAACACATGAAAAGACAGCACAGAGCAACATTATAAGTGAGTTATTTGACAAAGATGACTATAAATCGTGATGTTAAGGAAAGACCATGCTGCCATCTGTGTATCTATCCAGAAGTAACTAGGAAGCTATTAGTCATAATATCAGAAGATGTCCATCTCTCTCTCTCTCTCTCTCTCTCTCTCTCTCCCTCCCACACATACATACACAGGCACTCACACAAACTCTCTCTCTCTCTCTCTCTCTCTCTCTCACACACACACACACACGCACACACAGAGGCACTCACTCACTCACACACACACACACACACAGAGGCACTCACACACACAATCCATCACCATCTTCAATGTGGTAGGTTAGGTCTTTGCCAAAACAATAGTCAATGGTGTGACAATATATTCATACGATAATGAAAGTAGAAGAAAATTTCCAGGAAAGTGGCGAAATTATGGAATGCTTACCTGTAGCTCCGGTCCCATTTTCCCTGCTAAATTCAATCAAATCTGACATGCAATTAATGATGTCTGATATCTGCAATTTAGCCAGTAACAAAGATCAAGTAAATTGCTGACTTAATGGATTCATTGTATCATGTCTGAAATCACATCAGTGCACTTCGAAGTATGAAGCCAAAACAAACCATGTCATTTAATTTTCAGTTTTATACCTGAGAAAGATAGTAACTATCTTACTGTGAAAATAAATATAAGGAGGAATAGAAAGGAGTCAAAGGACCAAGAAATTATTGTTTTTCCTCGAAAAGATACAGAAAATAGCAGTAGATGGCCGATTATCCTTTAAAAATCACACTCAATAAGTTAACAAGCATGTAGCATTCAATGTAGCAGTAGGCATTCCACGTTTCAGCACATTCAATATGTCATCATTTGGAAAGTGGCTTTGGAGATGATTGGACGCAAATATTCTATGTTCGTCGCCAGTGTGTTTGCTCATTTGTATTCAGGATTTTGCACTATTATATAGGATTCCGAACCAGTAAATATTTATATGCTCATGGATATGACATGGAAGCAGGAACATTGTACAACCTTTTTCCTCAGAGCCTTTTTGGACAGAAAGTTGGAATCATTTGAGGCTTCTTATGAGAAGCTATCTAGTATCTGGAGTAACTAGAAGAAGATAAGTTGGATCAAGGGAAAGGGGGAAGTTTCATGGTTAGATCTTTCTACAACGTGTCGTCTGCTGGGTGTAAGACTTTTCCACAAAAGCTCGTAGAGAGTTTAGCGAAGCATTATAATTGTCCGGTGGGGATATAGGCTAATGTGCTATTCTCACAAGGGATAATTTGTGTAAGAGAGATTCTTTTCACCTAATAGGTATAGCATCGTGAAACCGTAAGTCCGTAACCCACAGGTCCAAGAACAAAATTTGGCTCCGATACCTCAGGTAACAGGTTCACCAACAGAACTAGCCATGCGGGTGTCACTTGGGTCCCCTTTTCCTAGTTACACAAGATCATCACTTAGAATTTCATTGTTGACTTGTGTAGTACCCCAACCATGGGGCACCAACGTTTTCAAAGTCTTAGTTGAGGATTGCCTTGAGGACTGCATCAAGGCTATGCTATGAAAAACACCTCAAGGCCTTAGAATATGTTCCTCACCCTCCAAATGCCTACAGCCTTTCTATGGGGCGTTTCCACAAGGTGTGAATGTTGCTTACTTTTACGCTTTTGATGTGAGATGTACTCTTTTCAAGAATACATGGCCCATCTGCTATCTGTTGAAAGATAAGCTTGATTCATATTTTTCACGTGGGAATTAAGAGTCAAAGATAGGAGTGCAAGTGGGAAAGATTTTGGATTGGCAAGGCAGTGGATTTTGTGGACTTTGGAGATTGCATTCACACCTCAAGTAGCCTCTTTATAAATTGAGTCTATGCAATTGTATTGTGTGTGGGAAAATAGAAGAGAAAAAGAAAAGGGAAAGAGCGAGTGAGACGGACATGGGAATCCCCTTTGGGGGATTATCCCCCCCAGTAAAATGTGTGTGTATGTGAAATTGAGTATGCGAGTGAAATATGTATTTGTATTAGTTTGACAGATTAATGAAGAATTGTGATTTATGTGTAATTCTCTTATTTTCCCAACACTACTTCACAATCTCACCCTCTCTCCCACTTGTCAATCTTTACAATAGTTTGATTTATTAGTGCTTAACCTTCAACACCTCAACGACTACGCCTCACCTTATGAGGGATACAAAGCTTAGAATTGCAAATTCTCCTCTAAAAACATTGAGAAGACAATAGTACACGTAATGCCCCAAACCGAAGTCATAATTATAACGCTCTATTCATCATTACTAGGGAGCTAGGAAGCACGGGTACTCGTACGGGGTACGGGGGCGGTACGGGTACTGGTACAGGATACGGTAACAATCCAAAAAAGTAGGGTACGGGTACGGCAGGGGTACGACGATTTTTTTATGTATATTTTTTACAATTTTGGCATGCTTCATTAGATATAACAAGTATAACATATTTTAAAGATAGAAGCAAGATAACAAAAGCCAATAACACTTGAACTTGAACCCATACTCCTTGATGGACTCATCTTCCTATGAAATAAAGTGCAATAGCCTAATTTTTGTGCATGCAATGGAGAGAAAAAGATATTTCAAAGCCTTTCTAAAAATAAAAAAAAACAAATAGATTTTGACATAATAACGAGAGAGAAGGGGGAGCAAAAATAATGTGTTTGTGTGTGTGTGTGTGTGTGTGTGAGAGAGAGAGAGAGAGAGAGAGAGAGAGAGGGAGAGAGAGAGGAGTCGCAGTCACTAGAAAAAATTGACAAAAAAAGATTAGTCAACCCAACTCTTGTTTTTTCAAAATCAATCTCTAGATTTGAGTCGTGGTCTCGAGTTTATGACTTTATCGCATTGAGTTCTTGCATTTTTAGGCCATCAATTTGAGTTTTTTTTTTCCCCCCTATAGAGAATCCCTAAAGTTTTGTATACTTTATGAATAGAGCCAAAAGTACCCAGAAAAGTACCCAACTAAGTACCCATAAACTCAAAAGTACCCGGTACATTTTTGGAGTACCCGATACGTATTTTGAAGTACCCATGAAGTACCGGTACCCGCTACCCGGTACAGGTACTTTGGGGTTTTAGAAGTACCTGTGCATCATAGCTAGGGAGGGATGTGAACAAATTCATTCGCCCAAGAACATTTCCTCCCCGGCTGGTGTGGCACGTGATGCCACGGTGGAGCATAAAATTCACTTATTAGACAACAATTAATGTCCTCCATTGAAAATATCCATGCCAAGAAATAATTTTAAGTGTGTCTCATATCATGGTGTTTTATGAATCAGTGTCTTCCTATATCTGCACACCATTACTTTTTTGCTTTAAATAATGTCACCAACTTGATCACATGTTTAATGCTTCTATTCACACCAATAGCAAACAACAATATACCCATACTCGCAACCCCGATAGAGAGATAGGGTGCACCTCCAGACTGAACTAGGAGCTACTATTTCAATCACCTTCTACAAGCCTCATAGAATAGAGGATCCCTTGGTATCATGTACATAATAGTTTACATGGATTCGACCCCCTCAATCTTCATATTCCCGAAGGGAGAGCAGAGTTTGTCTACATAAAGAGCTACGTGGTGACCAAGGGAATGGAATACTTGACATAAGGGTTATCATTCAATAAACGGGGGATCTCAAGTCTGTCAGTCTCAGATAGGCGGTCCTACTGCTTTCTTTAAAGAATCTTGAGTTTGCTTGAGCCATGAATGGTTGGCCCTCTGTGCGAAAACGTCACTTCTCTGAACGCAAGACTGACCGTTGTATTTCACTGGAATTAGGATGTTCACACGTATTACCGGACCTCTAACCATTGGAGGGATGAACTATTGATCATAGTGGGGTAGTAAAGAATAGTGATATTAGATCAGCCGTTGGTGATGAGTACACAGGAAGAGGACGCAGTACAATGTTGTGTTCAATAACATCCAATACACTACGGAAACCTATACTACAAGTCATCAGGGGTAAGCGGAATCCTCTCCTTCAACCATGGAGTAACCATCGATTGTCCCGATGACGACCTATGCCATAAAAAGTTCTTCATCCTATTCTGGAGCTGGAGAGGACGGTTGATTGAGGTGTACCTTTCCTCCCTTTATATATAGGCCCCGAGCGGGTGACTCGTCACACTTTAAGGCTCGAAAGAAAAAGAATGAATAAGATTATTATAGATAGCTTGTAGACTTGTCATTTCTTAGAGGGAGGGTCGGTAGCCTATTTCATTTGGTCTTTCAAAAGTGCAAACTAACATTTTTGTTTATCCCAATGCCCTTTGGTTCTACTCTATTGCGGGTGACTGTTGAGTTAAAGGCAGTTCCACTGCTCGAATATCAAGAGCTTTTTCGTACATACTTGCTGGCATGCTGCATACGCCGCTACATCAATGTGTCCAAGTTCTGTAATCTCAGCACATCAATTGCTGCAGGCTTGAGGCATTTGGTATCAAGTGTGAGTGGTAGAACAATTTAGAGTCACTCAACATGGTTACAGGTTCTCTAAAGCTGAAGAATAAGAGTAGGAACTTTATTAGACGGATCCCTCGAAGAATAAATTGGCGGCAGATAGAGTATGGCATCAATCAAGAGAAGGCCAATACGCTTTGCTGCCCATGCTTGTGACCTACCTATAACAAGAGCATCAGGATTCTCCCCACACTCAAGGTGGGGAAGAAAGGTTGATCCAACACCGCCAAGAGGTGAGTGCTTCATGGAATTCAACCAAAATGTAAACAACACTTTACCAAAAAGTGAAATTACCTCTTCACAGGACTCTGTGCAAAATCCCTACATTTTTACTAAACTATGTTCACCTATGCACATAGAGAATTAAAGGCTGTCGACAGAGAGTTGTAGAGTGAACACTCCAAGCAAGTAGGGTTCTAAACCTTCTGATACAGTAAGTTCAGTCCTAGTTTCCTTGGGTTATTTGGGTATGGACAGGCAGGGGAAAGAAAGTTGAGTTTGATAAGTCTCGTTGAGTCATTTGCTTATCTGCTACTCTCCTAGTCAGCCTTGGTATTTCGCGCTTGTGACTGACACTCATGAATTATCTCTCCCTAGAATTCTAAACCGGGATGTCCTACCCACAGCCGCTAACTGCCTTGCAGTGAATTACTTACTCAAAACTATGAGAGTGTGGTGTGGCAAGACTGAATGCTCATACCTTTTGATTTACTAGAAGCAGAAGAAGAATTAGAAGTAGGATGACGAATTAGTAGCAGGTTATCAAGCTGAATATCCGGGTATCAAATCTGGTTATTTTACATAGATTTACAGTTAAATCTACTAGTTTCCTCATTATTTGCAACAGGAGGGTTGGAGTCTTTCTATTCCGTACATATTTGTTCCTGAGCTTTCTGAAGTAAATAAAGCAAGAAAAGTCTCTGGAACAAGAAAGAGTATATTTATAACATTAGCTAAAACTTATTTCTTCTAGTTCATTTCCATTACACCAAGATGGACTTTACCAAGGCTGAGAATGGACCAAGAATTAAATCTTATTTAGAAATTTATTTTACCTACTTCTCTAGGTAACCTATCATTACCAAATCCTTTCCGACCTCTGTCGCTGTAAAGAAGTACAATATATTGTTCACAAAATGACTCAAACATCACATCGAACAATAGAAAAAAAAGAAAGGACTACAATTTTTTCGTTTTTTAGATATTTACAATTTGTTCTGTATGGTAATTGATTGAATAGTTATAATGCTTGTATTGATTCTAGTATGGAGTACACAATTTCCTTGCTTGAAAGACTTAATAACTACTCAGTGTCAATTTTAGAATATAATTATCCAATTCCTATATGCTTTTGCTTTTCATATAAAATATTTTTACCATTACTTCAAGATACGAAGCATTTCTCATTAGGGTGTCACAGTCTTTTTTCCGTCCACAAAAGTCAATAGTTTTAGTTGTACTTAATGAGGTTTGAACCCATGTCAAATGCATGGGAGTAAATGGTGTCTACCACTCCACTTGCTAGGGTGTAACAGTCTTTTGTTGATCTACTTCCTTATTTCTCATAAATTGTTAATTTGAAACCCTTTTAAAACTTTTCAGAAAAATTCAAACGGACATCATTAGTTGCGTGGAGATCGATGCATGACCTTAGTTGCAAGAAGTGAAAGCGGGTATAGGGCAGTAGAGGGAGCGAAGTTGGGGGAGAAAGAGCATATAGAACATCATAAATTTGGAGCATTTGTAGGAGCGAATCTATACTTCATAATAGAAAATAATTACTACTTCTTAGTGGAAAAATTACACAAAATATGCATAACCATTAGAGACTGTCACATTGGTGCCACTTAATTGTATGCATAAGTAAAAAATTTGTAAATAAGTGCTCAAGTAATTTGAGTCAATTCTTTTTCTAATCTTTCATAGTTGCAGAAATTTTCTCTAGGTTAGTGCCTTTTCTTTTATTTCTTTGAAATTTGCATGCATGAACGGTTCCATTCTTGTTGGGAACGTGATTCCTACTCCAGCTCTCAAGAGGTCCAGAGGAACGATATCCCTACCAGACTCTTACTTTGAAACACGGGAGCCAGGTTTTGGAGAAAAATCATCAACTCTAACAGGAGGATGTTGTAACTATGGGCGTGACCAAGGTTTTAAATATTGGCCGTCCTGTATATTGAGGTATAAGGGTATCCGAAGGCCTCACAATTGCTACAACCGATTCCTATTACTTATAATATACTCCCAATATTGTTACACGAACCCACTACCGTTACCTATCCAGATACCGTTCTTTAAAAACTTGGGTGTGACAAAGCCATCCCCTTCCTCATCTGCAAAAACTTCGGCAAGAAGGGTGATTGGATCACTCTTAAGGTGCATTTGACTGATGTTAGAGCTTGTCCCACATTGGTTATTTATAACCTCCAAAACAAATATATTAGCCTGGGCAGCCTCTCCACTTATTGCTAATTGGTTTGAGTTGGATGTTTAACATGGTATCAAAGCTAGGCTTTCACTGGCTTTTGGACAAGACTCTCTTGATTGATTCCTCGGTTGTTTGTGCCTTAGATCACCTTGTTTCGTTGTTTATTATTGAGATCCCTATGTTATGGATCATTCTTCAGTTCTCTACGTGCGGGGAATGTAAGAGCTTGTGCCACATTGTTAATTACAATCTCCAAAACTAGTATATAAGCCTGGGCGGGCTCTCCACTCATTGCCAATTGGTTTTGAGTTGGATGCTTTAACAACTGACAATGCGAGTTTTCCAGGCATAAGGAAAAGATAAAGGCGATTCTACATTCTATACATAGTTGCATAAACAATATAGGTGCTTCGATAGAAACTTGTTAGAGCTTGTCCCACATTGGTTAATTATAATCTCCGAGTCTAGTTTATGAGCCTGGGCGGCCTCTCCACTCATTGCCAATTGGTTTTGAGTTGGATGCTTTAACATGGTATCAGAGCTAAGCTTTCGGAGGATTTTGGACAAGACTTTCTTGGTTATTACCCCGTTGTTTGTGCCATAAGTGCACCTAGTTTCGTTGTGATCCCAATGTTGCGGATCCGTTGTTTAACTCTCCACGTGCGGGTCAGGGGTCGCACGTGCGCGGGAGTGTTAGAGCTTGTCCCACATTGGTTAATTAGAACCTCCGAGTCTAGTATATGAGCCTGGGTGGCCTCTCCACTCATTGCCAATTGGTTTTGAGTTGGATGCTTTAACAAAACTAATTTAAGATTTGAGGATAATATAGTAACTAGTATGTGGAACCTCTCTTTCCAAAGTTGGACAATGATTGGGAGCTAGAGATCATAAGAGAGTACCCTTAGAGTGTGTCTGGGGTTGGTGGACCTAGAGTAGGTGATTGAACCTCTCTTTCCAAAGTTGGATAGAGTAGGTGATTGAACCTCTCTTTCCAAAGTTGGACAATGATTGGAAGCTTGAGACCCTTGAAGTGTGTATGGGGTTGGACCTAAAGAAGGTGATTATGAGGTGGACGTATGGCTTTAAAGCTCATAGGAAGAGCTAAACCAGATAATGGGACATTCATGTGCACCTCATGGATATATTGAAAATGATTTGGAAGGTTAAATTCCTTTCCAAATTCATCTTTTGTAAGTGAAGGAATCACATGAAAGCTCCTTATTATCCTTTATTTGATTGAGTACAAGAGAAATCCTTCAAAATTGAATTTATAATGCAAATAAGTGGAGGAAGTTAGTAAATCATATTCAAGTCCATTGTACATGGAAGGAAGTACATATGTTCATAATTGCTTCTTTTGAGTTGCTTTGATGTCCACACGAGAAGGACAGTGCTATGGTGTATTGGCGCAAAGGAAACCACATCCATATTCATTCTATTAATATGGTATATTGGTGCAAAGGCAACCATTGCGTTTGTTTTTATGAGGATGTATCATTCGTAGTTCAAAGAGTGAGGTCCTGAGTTTATTTTCCGGTTGGGTCTAGGGGAGAGTAAACAGCTCCATTGAAAATTTTTAGGGTTTCGCAAAATTTTTAGAGAGGTATGAAGTTCTCTCATGTATGTACCAGTGCACAAGTTCCCCCCATCATTGGCAATTTTGGTGGGATCAACTCTCTTGGATAACAAAAACATTAATAAATAAAAAAATTGGTGAATAAAAATGTGGTGTACTGAAAACTTTTCATCTCCCCTCTAAATGTGATATGAAGTAGAATGAATCTTCTTTAGTTATAAACTTGGGAAACCAATAGTGAAAGATTCATCTGCATGGAAGCAATAAACTGAAGTTGCTAAAGAAAGAGCATAGTAAAGGACACAAAATACAAAGAAAGGAAATGCGTAGCATCCCACGCGATTCGCAAGTTACCAACAATCAACTCATGATCCTAATACACATTCTCAACTGGATATCCTGATTCATTGGGTACAAATGTTATAGTGAAACTATTCTGCATTTGTTGCCTTTCCTTTATATCATAAAAAAGTAAACACAAATTATCATACCAAAATAATACTACTTTGAATTAATGGTCTCAAAAGAACCAATCTGCAATTTGAACCTGCAACTGCAGAATGCAAAAGAGGCAAGTTGTAGTAACTTCTAGAGTACCTGAAGACATCGCACGTATTTCTTTGTGTATCCTATATCACTTATGAAAGGCACCTCCATGGCTTTTGTCAATTGATGAGCTGATGTAATAAACCTGGAAAAGTAAACGTATTTGTTGATGAAGCGTGAACTAAAGCCAATAGGAGCAAATAATGCGTATACTTTCCACGTGCACGCAAAAAATAGGTATGTGTATAATGTTCTCTTTGCAGTAGTAGTATTGAGAATATATTTATTAGACGCCCATACAAATTATCAAGGGTATTACTTCAATTAGGACATTACAATGAGAAAAAAGAAAATCATATTGTAATTAATCGGAAGGCAATAATGGAAAGTCTACTTTCAGCAAGGGGCTTAGTTCAGAAAGGGGCTCATGCAATAATGGAAAGTCTACTTTCACTCCTTAGTACAATGGAAAAAGAATCTGAACTGAAGGCATAAAAGTTGATTCTCCAAGTGAAAAGCACAAATAAGCAATTAAGAAATCACAGAAGAGCTTGGAACCTAAGGAAACAGAACAACTTACATATTGGAATTACTCTGTAACTCTTGCGTAGGTGAGCTGGATGTGGTGTTTTGAGCAGCAGCTTGGTACTTCTGGGCTGCTTCTCCAAGCTGACAAAACTGCAAGATATAAAATTCCGCTCAATGCAACAGAAAGTCTTATACAGTATACTTTATCACAAATGCTTCTTGACTTCCAAGCTAGAGGTGCAGGACATAAGAAGCGAAGAAAAGTTGACGAGTAAATGAAAATAAAACATAGGGTACGAAACATGGATGATCGGGTTGCATAGAATCCACAAAGCAAAATTAGCTTCAAGGTAAGTTATGAAGATTTGCGTTATTTTCAGGATGCCATCTGGCCCACAGCTTTATCCTTTTTCTCTCTTTCATGGCATAAGGGAACCAATTATTGAAAACCGATGACTAGTATACATGGACTCCCAAGCTCCTCAGACAGCACACTTCCAGTGGCGATTCACGAATATAAAAGAAATTACAATGTAGTGTTATAGGACATGAATTTTTTGGTAAATTTTGCTGATCAAGCAATATTAAGGACTGGCGATCTACCAATATCCATTGGCTACGAATCCAGTGATTAAGGCACATATTAAGTTTTTAATGCTTTGCCCCTACGTTATTAGGCTATGTGTCCACAGTTCATAACTTCATATAAACAGGCTGGCATGTAGCAGCTCCAGTCATGAAGTGTCCATTTGATGTTTGCATAGCTTAAGTAACACATGTACATCATTCGAGGTGCACTTGTTGTGCTCATCCAATCTCATTTTCTAAAATTTAAAGCTGCAAAGGGGTCTTGATCTTGAAGACGTCAGGTAGAATATTCATCTTTAACTGACCCCGTCTTATTGTTCTTGAGACTCGTCTTCAGTGAACTTCCTTACCCAACCAAAAGCTAAGTCACAACAAAACACTCCAAATTTTAGGTGTCCATTTTTTTGTTACAAATATTTTATTTGGGTACTCCAGGAGTATGATAAGGACATGCTAGCATACTCTTCGGACACTCATGGGACCCACTGGGGGTGTCAATGAAATAATCGGCTCTTGTTAAAGAATAGGGAAGTTTTCTTTGTGCGTAAAAGATGCTGATTAATAGAGTATAATGACAAGTGTCAATGATGTACCTTTTTTTTTTTTGCAATGCTTTTGTGAACACTGTAATGACAAGTTTTAATTGTAATGACGTATGAGAATGGAGGCAACTATGGGATTTCTACAATAATTTAGAGCCTTTGTCCTATTTTTCAATTTTTTGGGACATTCACGATGTAATAACAATGTAAAATGTGTTTTACCAATGTGTCCTCCATTTTTTGAAATTTTCGTGTTTGAGGGTGTCGTGTCCATGTGAGTGCTATCTGGTATATAACAAGTTCAGCACCTATGAAAAAAGCATGTAACCATATAATATTGAGATTTTGAAACCACTAAGCATTCATTGCTAACCTTAGTGATTATCATTTGTCGAGGTATACGCTCCTCATGATTCCTAGCACAAAATTCCCAAGAGTAAATCTGCCATGTGCAAACAGGAGAAGATTGACTATGACCAAAATTGACAACCAAAATTAATATGTCTAGAACAGAGGGCCTTTCCAAACACCAAACTAACCATTAGATCTGGGGAAAAAACAATTCGAAGTTGACCATCACGAACAATTCGTAGCTGCTCAAAAACACATTCTTGTATAGCTTTTTCATATAACAAGACAATTTGACCAGATGGCTTCGGGTATTCATGGGGCATATCAATATAGAGCAGCTCTTCCAAGGTACCACTACCATATTTGACTTGGTATAACCTTGGAAGAATATTGGCATTTGTTTCTGAAAGGGAAATAGAAACACATCAACAAAGTAAAGTAAATGTTATTTCAATAAACATTATAAGCGAAAACACTATGATCACGCTTAATCATGAATTCATTCATCAAATAAAAAATTATTACCATTTGTGAAAATTCTTTCGTGAATCTAGGAGAGTCACATTACAAATCACGACATACATAACATAATATATAACATGCTTGACTTGTACCCCTCCTTCCTTGAATATCCTGCAATTGGTCCTCCCGTACTTGCTAATTCTGCCCTCCCTAATATAGAACTAGCACTCTCCTTTTATCTATTGTACTCGACTGTTTTCTTCCCCTTGAACTTTGGATCTGTAGAATTTTACTTTACTCTAGGATATACAACTTGTAGCTGATGTCAGGATAACCCTCATTTACATGAAAATTTAAAACAGTATAATTGTATTAAGGGAGAGAGAAGAACAGAGTGTATATTCTAGTCCATCCTTCATGACAGAAAATAGCTTATCGAGGTAGATGCTCGTTTTGCCAAGGAGGTGGTGGCTATTTAAATGTAAGTGCAGTTATATTAAAGTGATGACAAAACCTTTAGAGCAACTTGGTCCCAATGTACTAAAATTTTGTATAGCTTTGACTTCAGATTAAAAGCCCATGACGACTGGAATCATTTTCATCCCCATAATCAAAGACAATCATTATTCCTACACACTGTTTTTAGTACGTCAACCAAAAATGAGCATGGACTACAAATAAGGTTGATCAAGTATCCCACAACAATATTTTTTCGCCGATTCAAAAGGATCAGCCAGAAGTTTATATTTTGCACAAATCCATTCACATTTTTACCAAGAAAGAAGGATTGCTTCCTATAGGCTATTTTGGATCCTCTTGACGTTGCAAGCGAAAATTTGAGGCCAACTACATTGAACAACTCCAAATTGAAGTCCAAGTTTTCTTCTATGTAATTCAGTAACTATAGGAAATCATAAATGCATTACAGCTAGGAAAAACAAGCATACCAAAACCACGGCTTGGCTTGATATTGCATATCTCACAATGCCATGTATCCTGAAAAGTATAGTTCAGAATTAAGATTCTGTGACGTAACAAAGAAAGAATTGCATATGTAGGAAAATAGAATCCAATAGCAGTCACATAAGATGAAATGCAGCTCAAGAGAACACTGACACGGACAACCCTCAGCACCTCTCCATTTGTTAAGGAATACAATCACATTGCTTGGGTATGGAATGGGTGATCACTTTAACATTTGGGACCTCTTCAGTCATTGCCAATTGTTTTTGAGTTGGACGCTTTAACAACATTTTTCACTACATTGAAATGGATTGTTATTAACATTCTCTTCTGATGACAATCCATTTCTACTATCAACGTGATCATAACAATCGTCAATTTCTTTTCCATTTTTTCATTGTTTTCTTTTTGAACATTTATCTCACACACACTGTATTCCTTTAGGCATGGGGCAGGAAATTTACCTAATAAAAAGATCATCATTACTCTCAACTCTCATCTGCATCAGATATTTTGAAATTTTAAACATGCAAAATGTTCTGTTTCACAAGAATGAAAAATACAAATCGCCATGAACATAAATTTGTGTTTCCATAAGCAAATTCAACTACATTCTTTCAAGATTTGTTCATCTCCGCATTCACAAGCTTCCTTCTTAATTTTGATCAAGGAAGATGTATTTTTCTTCAATATTTTTTGTATAATTTATCACTCCCATTCGAGATTTACTGTGAAAGGGCTTCAACTGTTAAAAAGCATCACACTATTAAATTGCTTTCCCAAGCACGGACTTGATTATTGAAATTCAAACTCTTAGGTTAGTGAACAAAGAAATAACCTCGGGAACCCTGGGCTACTGATCTTATTTATTGCTATTTTTCATGAGCTTAAACTCAAAATATTCGCTTTTGCTCTACTAGTCCTGAAATTTAAATATTCACAATTGCCTTTATAAGCTAATGATGTAATGGGTAGCGACCTGAGGGATAACAGCATGGCTACTTCCATACAATGAGACACACCATCTCTTCTTGGCATTGGGGGCAAAAAACTCTGCAACAAACTTCCGCCAGAATTCTATGTTGTTGTCCTGTGTAGGAGACCATTTAACCACCATGTCAGCATAGCACCTGTTTTGAGATAATACGTATTTGTCAGGGAAAATATCTTACTTTTGGCCTCTGTCGTTGCTGATGCATGTACCAAGTCAACTGCCGAGCACCCGTGCCCGGTACATAGACAGGGTCCTTTGCCAAGGGAGATCCCCCATCAAGATTCTGGTGATTCGTTTGTTGTTGTAACTGACCCTGTTGATTCTGCAATTGTTGTTGACAATTCAGCGACTGGTCTCCAGAAGGAATTGACATTAGCTGATCTGGACATAAACCTGAAAGGCCAGAGTTCAAACAATCATTCCGAAAACTGGCAGCTGGGTTGAGATGGTTGATGAAATTAAAAGAATATATTCATGTCGCAATGTGTTTGTTGTGAGATGAGTGAAGAAAACTGTGCTAGTGAAGACATTCAGCCCCTGCCTTGTTGCAGTTTCCAGAATAAGTTCCGCCAACTACTTTTCAAAATTGTTTTATGCAAGTAAAAACACTCATTGATTTCCTTTCTCATCCTGCTCCGAATGGTTTTGGATAATATGAGAATTTGTTGTGATGTTTCTAAAATAGGTAATTTTCCATAATTTCTTGGAGAATAAATTTTGAAACCATCAGCTGAATAAGTTTTCCAAGAAGGAATCCACAAAAGGGAAAGTGAAAAATACTGCCACCTAAGACCTGAACCCATGATATCTCAAAATTGAAGTGTTTGATGGCAGGAAATGCTGGCGATACTGAACATCATCAACAGGCCAAAGTTAAACTATTTTTGAACCAGAAATGAGATAGTCTGGCAGAGATTAATGACCTCTGAACCAGTTTGACATATTTACTAGACCTGGTGCAAAAAAAGTGCAATTCTTTTCAACAAAAGACAAGTTTCAGTACTGAACATGATTACCGATGACGCACTATTCACCTTGTTCAAAGGAAAAAACACCAAGGGAAAAATAAACATTCTCAATTTCTGATTATTTGACATGTATCAGACACTGGACAGATGGCAGCAGAAACTGAAACTGAAACCAAGACCAAAAAACCAACTTTGTTTATAACACTTCACAAATCAAGTAGTCCTATTGATCCAATCATGCAACACTATCTCAGGCCAGCAAAATGTTGCCAATCTGGGAACAAGCCATTGCTTTCTTTATCTTTATGTACCATTTTACAGAAAAAGCCAATAAACAAACGCAGTCAAACAATTTGGAGTCACATCGACATAGTGAACTTTCACCGGAACATACTACTGTTTGATACTTCCTAAATTCTCCACATTCACTTTGAATAGAGATTATAAATTTATAATGAATTTTAAATCTCCACAAATACTCTCACTGTACTTGCGTTTGTATATGTGTGTGTGCACGCTTACATATTCCAGATATCCCTTAAACTGCATGTGTGATGTGTATGTGTGCATCCATAACCATAACCCCTCTCTCTTTCTAACCATGATCTCCCTTTGAATTTGTAATGTGCTTAATTAAGAATAGGAACATAGAAATGTGCAAACAAAATTGCAAAGAAGGTTAATAATGCTCAGATTGAGACTGGTACAGTGGCAACCACATTAAGAATGAATATAAGCAAGACATATTTTTAGTTAAAATTTCCCGTGTATTTTCTTTCAAAACTAACATTACTCGTAGACTCGTGGTGCTATCGGTACCACCATGTTTCTGGTCCAGATAGAACAAAGAAAATGTCAGACGCACAAGGGGACATGCGTGGACCTAATGTTGGATGCCTTAGTGAAAAACACATGAGATAAGAAAGGATCCACCACGGGTCCAAATTCAATGACAGACTGTTCATTATGCAAAAATCAGGTTGATCAAACCTCAGTAGCCACCTCATCGAATCATTTTCTTCGTGAAAAATATGGAAAGTTGAATAGCCATAAAATTAAATCACATTCTGCTTTAAAAAATGAACCGTCCATTTTTTTCAAGACAATATGATCCAATCAAGCACTATCCCCCATCTGATCAATCTAATGATCTTTCACAGGGATGATCTACTCAAAGGGCTGCATATAAACTCAGTCTCGTTAGACCTATGGCGGGACCCAGGGCCCCAAATGTTTTGTCCCTGTATATGGGAGCCATTTTTTTGTAAGAAAACGCAGTAAGCATCATTGCTTAGTTTTAAAATCCCAATCCTTTCTATCTAATCCATTATGCTCTTTCCAATTCCCAGCTCAAAGATTCAGTCTATCTGCATGGTAAATCAACTATCTCTCTCTCTCTCTCCAAATATATTTTGCATGTACCACCCAATGTGATGCTACATTGTAGGTTTTTGGGTCGGGCGACCCCATGAAAAAATAAATAAGTTACTGCTATTAGATGGAAATTTCTTCTAAATTTGATGATGACACCACACTAGATAATTTTCCAATCTTTGAAACCCTCTAGAAGTCCTCACAGTTGTAGAACGAAAGGCTAAAACTCATTTGATAGTGTAACCACGCTACATAATTTTACAATCTTTGAAAATTGAGAAAATACAAAACGAAAAACTAAAACCTATTTGATGGCGTCACCATCCTGATAAATTTCTAATCTTTTAAAACCCGCTAAAATTAAATTGACAGAATACAAAAGTGCTAAAACTCGAATCCGCTCATAGTGTTTTTGCGAATTGCGTTATATAGAATATTGCTAGCTTGATTGGTTGGGGAATTCACTTAAAAGTATTAATGTTAATTAATGAGCCCATCCTCCCAAACTCCTAGAGTCGCCACTGGTACCACCAATAAGAATTATATAGCCTCTGCCCCTATGAAAGATCACAAGCACATTGAAGAAACCAACCTAAATTCTAAAACCATCGAAAAAACAACAAAAATCAAAAAATGATATGGGTACACCACTCATGCACACCAAACTGACTCTTACATGAAAGAATCTAACTCTGGCCCGAGAGTCAACTTGGTGTTCATTTGGTGTGCATGAGTGTGGTGTACCCATCGCATTTTTGACAAAAATCTGGAATGGGTTACAAAACAGAAGCAACTAATGAAGACCACAGATTGCACCTAAATAAAATCAGATAAAAAAGAAAACAAGAAAAAGCAAAAAAATTCAATTAATCCTCAAACACACAGAGGGAAAAAAAAATGTGACGAAAATGCAATGAATTCAGAAGCAGAAATGTGAAGTTACTTACGAACTTTCTGCCTTTCTGGGTCCAAACGAGGGAACTCCGTCCGGTGTGCTTGTTTTCCCTCCTTTTTTTCTGTAAGTCGGTCAGACTGTCTGTGTGTGTGAGAGAGAGATTTGCACTGTGTGTCTTATACAAGGAAATTGGTTTCTCTCTTATTTATAAGAGATAAGATTATGTGATATGATCACCAAAATCTCCAGTCAAAATATTTTCTGATGGGACCACTGCGTGGGAGTTTAACGGTCCTCCCTTGGGCCATAAGAATATCCAGATAGATTACATTGAGATTTCTTAAATGCGACATAAATGAACCTCTTTTATGGGGTTTGTTAGGATCAACTATGTGGGGCTCATTTTTTAATTTTTTTGAAAATACTAACGTGTGTCCAATAGACATACGTTAAAATAAAAAAGTGTATTGAAATATGTAAATAGTGTATAAGAATATGTAAAATTGTATTAAAAAGTGTAAAATGTGCATTGGAGTGTGTGTTTATTTTGTTTGTTTGTGTGTTTATTGTGTGCTCATTGGGCACACGTTACCAAAACTCCTTTTTTTTTTTTTTAACACAAAAATACTAGTGGAGAAATGGTTAGATTATTGCCTCGTCACCCTATATTGCCATTTGGAAAACCTATGGGTACCGACCCATAGGTACAGAGAAGGCACAGATCGTGCTCGGGGACCCACGTTTGGGTCCTACACTAGTGATCCAAATCGTTCATTCTTCTTAAAACATTTTATTGAGTGGGCCCACAAAATTTCAGCTCAATCGGACGGTTAGAAGTGGTCGAACCAAAGTCCCATTGTTTCAATAAAAAAAAATGGATTGAAACAGTGGGACTTTGGTTCGACCACTTCTAACCGTCCGATTGAGCTGAATATTTGTGAGCCCACTCGGAAAAAATTTCTAAGAAAAATGAACGGTTCGGATCACTCGTGTGGGATCCAAAAGTGGGTCTCCGAGCACGATCTGTGCATTTTCTGTGGACTACGCTCTGTACACGTAGCAGGGTCCATTGCCATTTGTAGAGGATTTTATCACACTTATTTCGGGACCAAAATTAAGGTCTTATTATGTGTGAATAGTGTTAGGAGTATATTTAGCCCCGAATAAGATGCTATGAATCTTCGTTCCTCACAACGAGGGAGACACGAAAACTCGATTCTCACAACGTGTTGAGCAGGCCTCGTTTGATTCGCGGATTGAAATAGGTGGGATTAATAATCCTGGGATTGGTAGTCCCGGATTATTTATCCTGGTATTAATTTCATCCCTAAGCTACCCAATCCCATGTTTGATTCGTGTGGAATTATTTATGGGATACATTTTTTTGAAAAAAAAAAAGTTAAAAAAGTTTTTTTTTTAATTATTATATTTTTAAAAAAATGAAAAAAAAATTTTAAAAAAAAATATTTGTGGAAAACAGTTTTTGAAAAACATTTATTTTGAAAAAAATTAAAAAATAATTTTTAAAACACAAATAATTTATTTTAAAAAATTATTATTTCCAAAATAATTTATTAAAAAAAGTTTTTCTTATAAATATTATTTCCAAATAATTTTTTTAGATATATATTTATTTTTTTGGAAAACTTTTTTTGTATAAATAGAGTTATCTTAGATAAATAATTATTTCCAAAATTTTTGGAAAACATTTTTTAAATAAATTTTTTTTAAATAAATTTTTTATAGAAAATATTATTTCAAATTTTGAAAATATATTTATAATTTTTTTATTCTTTTTTGTAAATCATTTATTTAAAAAATAATTTTGAAAATACTTTTTGAGAACAATTTGAATATCATCCAAATATTTTCGTAAACAATCTCATATTTGTTAATCACACTCAATCCCACCTCCCCCCTGGGATTATTTAGTACCCCGCATATAGAGATAAAAATAATACCGGGATTAACAATCATGAGCATCATTTGGGAACCAAACATGGGATAAGCCAAGAAATGGTACAGTTAGTCCTATCCCAGACAGTTAATCCACGAATCAAACGAGGCCCTCGAGACTAGGAATGAATAGCTTGACGAATTGAATAGCACCAACAATATCACAACATGACAATTTAATGTATACAAAAACAAGTTATATGTGGATGGCCTGCCTTTGACTGGATCACTGCGTGCGAGTTTGGTGGTCCTCCCCGAGCCATATGAATATCCAGATAGATTACATGACCCTGTTCGTTTTTCAGTTTAGTTTTAGTTTTGATGACATCATCATTTCCCTCATTTCTCTCTCTATCTCTCTCCACTCATTACATCTACTGACATCATCAAAACTAAACTAAACTATCTAACCAAACACAGCCATTGAGATTGAGAGTCTCAAATGCGACATAAATGAACCTCTTTATGGGATTTGTCGGGATAAATATGTGGGCCAGTGGAGATATGGTTGAACTTGCCCCTTCACATCATACCGCTATTTGTGGGGGACTGCATCGCACTTATATCGAGACCAAACCTAAAGTCTCGTTACGTGTGCATGGTGTTAGGAGTATATTTAGCCTCTAATAAGAGGCTACGGGATCTACATTCCTCACATCGAGGGAGACACAGATTCAGGTCTGCTTTGGCTAAAAAAGCAAAACTAGTTTATTTTTTTGTCTTTATTAAAAAAAATTGCATTTGTTAGTTTTGCGTTGGTTTTTTTTGTGGTTTATTGGTTTGTCTAAACGAGAGGAACCTAAAATGTATAAAACTATGGTCAAATTTTTTCAAAAGTTCACTAAGGACAAAAATAATCCAAATTTCTATGGTTTATTGGATTATTTGTCTTTATTCACAAAAATTTGATTTTGGTTAATAATTTTATACTTTTTAGATTCCTCTTGTCAAGACAAACCAATGAACCACAAAAAACCAATGAAAATTGAAAATCTTATACGTAGTTGATACCAATCTGGACAGAACCTACAATATCACAACCCGATAGATTAATGTATGCATAAACACGTTATATGTGGATGGCTTGCTTTTGATCAGACCGATAAGGAGATTAGTCAAGTGTGTTCTATGCGGATAGCTTGTCTTTGATCAGACTAATAAGGAGATTAGTCAAGATGCGCGTAAACTATACACTCCTGTAAAAAAAAAAAAAAAAAGTACACTCGTGATCATATATAGAACCAAAAAGTAAATATAAATAATTGTTATATGCGTTGGAAATTAGAAATTTCGAAATGAATAAAATCGGATTATCACGTGGGCCTCAGGCTGAGTTCTCCAATAGATTTTATCAACATTTGATAAAATCAACCCCCTGCTTTTATCCATTCATGAAGACCTGTGATAAAATCTGTGGATTTTTGCTTTCAAAAATCTCAAAAATCTACAGATTTTATCAAATGTCTTCACGAATGAATAAAATCAAGGGATTGATTATATCAAAATCTTGATAAAATCCATTGGAGAACTCACCCTCAATAGGAAATTGAAAGAACCCCCTCTCAGGACAAGCTATTGGTTAGTGTCGCTATCGATTACCCATGATCACCCCCCGTTATCTGAGTTTTGATGGCAATATTCATTTCGGCGGTTTTAAAGAGTAATGAATTCATGGAGTGCAACTAGAGCCGGCCCCGATTTTTTAGAGGTTTAAAGCGAAAATTAAAAGGAGGTCTCTTTCAAAATCTTAATGAACAAAATATAAGTAGGTAAATTATGCTTTCAAAAACAAATACCACTATTCATCAATAAGAAATAATCCTAAAACAATAATCAAGCATTCCAAGATTTCAAACTCGTAATTTAAATATTAATAATCCTAAAATTCAAAAAAAAAAAAAAGAAAACTCGAACTTTCTAAGATTTTAAAAGTATCATCAAAATATCAATCTTCTTGCAATTGTAGCAACAAAGGTACTAATTATTTCCGAGCAATCAATTTTATCCACCATCTCATGTTCAATAGATAGAATGGACTCAATGGAGAATCCATTCAACTTTTCTTGTATCTGATGTGCATTTTTTTTTTTTTGGATATTACAAAAGATAAGTAGGGGTACTAAAATATGGGGCCCTTGAAATTCATAGTTTTATGAGGTCTAAATCAGCCGCAACACTCGCTTTAGTTCAGGGCCGGCTCTGAGTGCAACTCTAGAGAGTCTCCCTCCTATTTATATGTGCTTGCGACCTTAAAGTGTATCGTAGATGGTGTCGCCCCAAGCGTAGGGCTAAGTATCGCGTAGCATAATAACCAGTAAGACCGGGTCGAATCCACAGGGACCGAATGCACCTTGCGTGATGGTTGACTCGCGAATGAGGGTTTTTACCCTTAAAGCGGCAAACTGTTTTTTTTTGTGGTTTGATTTGTTTGTGATAGCAATTTTCAGCTTAAAAAATAAAAATAAAATAAAGATGTGATTAAAACTTGACTAAAAGGCTCGGGCCAAGGTTCACACCACCTATAACCTAAATGGATCCATGATTCTCACAATTTACGCGGTTGAGTCATAAGATAAATTTGTGCTCAACCGGAAGGTAATTCAATTATACTTTTAGTTTTCCAGTGTTTGATTTAATCAAGGCTTGATGGGAAGTTTGGTAAACCCTCAAAATGACATCGATTTAAGTATTATGCGTGCCAAAGCCATTGTCGACGCATAATAAAAAACTTAACAATCTTGAGTTTTAAATCGATAGTTACAAGCCCGTATTAAACACAAACAAACTTTGTTAGCACAGGTGTGAGAATCACGAATACACTTAGGCCATTGGGTGGTGATCACCCTAGGCCGAGTCTATGACTACTCCTCCATTGACGAAGAACTCGCCAAGGAAAAGCTAAAAATTATACTAAACATTACGGCTTTTTAACGTGATTAAAAAGATCGGTCTTAAGTGTGTACCGAGGAGATGTATACAGGAGGGTAGACCAAAGGTGTCCTCCTTTCAATCTCAAAGGAATCCACAACTCAGACTAATCTTAGATTCGGGTTTGGTGTGAGAAACAGCCGAATAGTTTGCGCATACTCAAAACCAAATCTCAATCTATAATTTAAGCGGATTTAAACTACGAATTGAACGAACTAAAAACATAAAATGGAAATGGAACAACAATTTAAAAACTACAAATTTATTACAACTGAAAATAACTTGAACTAAATTACAGGAGCAATTTGAAAATGCTAAAGAGAAGCCCTCGGCTTCTTGGCTTGAAATTGAAAGACAGAAGGTAAACAGAAGAAGAAAAGAAAGACAAAGGAAAAGAGAGATAGAATTCGGCAGAGAGAGGGAGATTGATTTTCTTCCTATTGGTCTATTTTTTCGGATCCCGTGGCATGCAGCAAAGCTGCTCTTCTTATGGGCCAACAAGAGAAGAGAAGACGAGCATTCATTTTTGGCTCCTGCCATTTGAGACTTTTTAGAGCAAGTAGCCAATGTCAATGAATTCCATTTACTCCCATCAGAAATGGAGTCCATGGGATTGATTTAACAATCAATCGGTGGGCCACTGAATTTACTTTTCGTTGAAAATCAATTGCAGAGCTCTAGTGAGATTTGAATAATCAGCTCCATCGGGTCTGCGATTACCTCGACTAATTCTCAAAACGGAGTCCGATCAAGGCTCAGGAACAGTCAAACTTCTTATTTTAATGCCCGGAATAAAATAAAATAACTCTTGTAATTTATGTGCTTGGCATGTGTTTCGTAGGGCGAAACAAGATATCATCCGGACTCTCCATTTGGTAATTCCCTAGCCACCCACGTTAGATATGCCATTAAACATCCACCATTGATTCTTTCCTTCTTTTGGCTTTTTTTTTTTTTTCTTCATGAAGTTATTGCCACCTTTGGAAAATTATCCAGTGTGGTGCGTCACACTTCCACACAGCATTGAATGCACCATTTTTATCCCGTTTTCTCCTGAAACACTCAAAACAAACCTTACGTGCAATATCTTATAAAAATTAATAATAAACATAATAATCAGATCAAACTCGAGGACTTAAGCCCACTAATATTTACATATTTGTGTGCTTATCAATATGCTGGCATTCCCTTATCTTAGTCCCTTTTTCTCGAAGTACTACACACCAGAAATTGAGAGAGTCATTCTTTGCGTGTGAGAGCCAGATGTGTTTAGTTTACCAAAGTGTTCATATGTAGTGTTCTGATGTCTAGCCGTTTTATATTGAGAGCACAGAAGCGTGTTGAAACTACAATACTCTCAGTAGGTGGTGAATCTGTTTTAAGAAGACTGTAGTTTCATAGGACTCGGTTCATATTTTGTAACTCTAATTCGGTTTGGTATTGGACTATATATTGATTGTATGTAACTCCTATTTATGTACAAGGATTGTTCTTCGGATATCGATGCTTGTATTTTTTGGACAACAATATGACTATTTAGTATTTTGCATTAAGGAAACTGTAGTTTCAGAGGACTCGGTTCATATTGTGTAACTTGGAGGCGGAGAGGCTGTTGTGCATGCAAGAAATGGCCTTGTTTTGTGGCAATCCAAGTGGTTTGTCAAACGCGATCTTGGGACCAACTTTTGAGTCCCACACAAACGATCCGAACCGTTAAATAATTTTAAGATAATTATTCAAGTGGTCTTGAAAAAAAATAGGTCCATTGGATATTTTTACGTAATTGATATAATTCGTTTGATTTTCATTTAGAATTCAGGACCCTGCAGTTTGAAAGAATCTTCAAGAAAAGTTATATAATTGTACACTTAGTAATCTATTGATCTGAACCATATGTATCATATGGCTTCTTGAGAAAAGCATCATCTTCGGACATCAATAGGTATCAAAAAACTAAAGATATGAGTTTTTTTTATACATATTGGTGATCAAGATAATTTTTTTACTGGATGCTCTTCTTAATGAGCCCTACAACACTTATGGTTCAGATCAATGAATTACTGAGCAAACTTTTACGAATTATTAATTTATCTTGATGAGAGGAATCGAGAAAGTATAATAAATGTCGTTTTGTTTTTCGCCCATCTAGTGTTTGACCATATGCTTGCATGAAGTTTGATTTCTAAATAACATAACACTTATAATAGGAGGGGCAAGATTATGTACTCACAAGATGGGCAATGAAAATTATTCTACCATATTGTTTTGGAGAGAAATTAAAGTCCTTTAAGTGATTATGACATGGACAGATACTACAACAAACTCAACCTTTTATAGCATCACTTTATAGCGGTCTTCTGAAAATGATATGAATTGACATGCATTCATGGCGTATCATGAGAAACTGAGGTGAATAAAGGAGAGAAATACTTCATCCGTCCTTTTTTAAGTGTGTTGCTTCATAAATTCAATTTATTAAAAAAATATCATAATTACACTTTTACATCAACTTATTCCTCCACTTTACTTTACGTCTTTCACATCAACTTTTACTCTCTACTTTTCAAAATTATCCTCCATTTTTACTCATTAACTCTTTACCACTAACTTTCAAAAGGCCATGCAAAACAATAATTGCATAAAATTTTACCTATTAACTTTTCAAAACAAACACTAAGGGAGAGCCCAAAATGAAAAATTTAAACACTATAAAAGGGACAGAGGGAGTACAAGAGAAATACAAGCCCGGAGTAAATCTACCATTATATATCTTCCTTCCTCAACGAAGCTCCGAAACATATCCCCCCACTCAGATAGAACATTTTTCTACAATGATTAAATCTCCATCGCATATAACATACTCCCTCCGTCCCAATTTAATTGCTCCCTACGGTTATACTCTTTTAAAAACTCTTGTAGTTTTCATTCTATAACGTATTTTATATGCAATATCGATCTTATTTGATAGATCTCAATTAGTTCTACTAAAGAAACTTTTAAATTTTTTTGAAAACATTACCAATAAAAAGATATAGACATTGGAAAATGGCATGAATATTCGTAGGAAACATTTAAAATAGGACAGAGGGAATATCACAAATCATGAAACATTTCGTTTGGATTTATATATGATATTCGTTATTAGTCCAGTCAAACAAACTCGGCTAGGAGTAGTAAATGGACATAATTGTTGGCGGTTAGTAGTTGTAGTAATCTATGTCTTTTACAGCTATTAGCAGCTGATTTCCAATCTTCTATTACTCCAAATTTCCTTTTTCATGCTCTTTTCATTGATGGTTTTTTGTTTATCTCCAATCTCTGATCATAAAATGAACTCACTGGAATTGGGGAAGTTTGTATATTCTGATCATTTAGTTTTTGTCGAGAACACAGCTAAATATGTTGAAAATCAGGTGTATACAGTTGGCGCAACTAAACGGACCATTTGACACCTCTAATCGTGTCACAATATTTCCAGACCCGGTATATTTTCTGGATATTGACCCTCTATGAGAACAAGGAGAGAATGCAAACAAAATCCTTCACACCCAAAAAAAAAAAAAACATGTCACTAACAACTTAATCGTTTAGGCCATTTTCATCGGCACAATCAGTTTTGCAGCCCTTTATACTACGCTGGGGCCGTGAGGCTTTGATTGAAACACAGACATACCCAAGGATTTAAATATAGGCCGCTACGTAGCGGTTTTTTGGACTTCCGATATCGCTACTCTGCTATATCGGCAGTACTCAAAATTCACCCCCTTATATGCCGATTTCCGCTACATATCAGTTTTTGTCTGGTTTTTCACTCGCTACATGACCGCTACATGCAGTGGCGGCTCCAGAGATTCTTACAAGGGTGTTCACAATTACTTACACTACAATGCCTCTACAAATCAGAACTATATATAACCAAAAATATTTACTTCCTTCGTCCCAAATTGCTTGTCTTTTTAGGGAACCATGCATTTTGCAGGCAAAAAATAATTGGTGAATTTTTTTTTTTAAAGACAACAATCATGTTAAAACATTATTTTAAGCGTATAAAATGAACAGTTTTAAGGAGCAAACAGTTTGGGACAGAGGTAGTATCTATTAATATCAATAATGTCATCTAAAAACATTAATGTCATCTAAAAACATTAGAGTATACATATAAGATCTTGTAATTGCCCTCGATGAGATTTTATATTTTGAAAAACCGTTGCATAATGGCCCCATTACCAATGGTATCCAATACATCACTTTTAGTATGAGTAACCAAACAATCATTCATCCACTACTCTCCCATTTGATTATTCAAAGTGAATTGATTTGTGGGTTGTTTTTTGAGGTGGGTGTTCATTTAATTTTAAATTGGGTATTCATTCATTTTTGGACTGGGTGTTCAAAAGAAGAACTAACCTAAAAATTTTACATGTATTATAGGGGATTTTTTTTTTAGAGGGTTGTCATGTGACCACCTTTCCATGGCTGTGGAGCCACCAGTGGCTACACGACTGCTACCGCCGGTTCAACTGCTTTGGCGCCAAAATTTTTTAAAAAAATTCACAGCTGCGAGCCTGCGACACCTGATTGCCGTTACGTATCATTCGATGCTCATATTACCGCTACACCATTTTTACTACCGGTATGCACTCCGCTTCCGATATTTAAATCCTTGGGCATACCAATGCTCCTCTAAGCCAACAGTCAAGCCTCTATGCCGTCTTACCTGGTGTAGTGGTGTGCTATGGAGATTTTTTGGCAGAGAGAGAGAGAGAGAGTATATATGAAACACGTTTCAGGATTTTGTGGGAAAGGGTTTTCTACTTTGCCCTCTTATTTTTCTAAGTACCAAGCCTCTTAAATGGGTAGGGGCAAGTAAGGAAAATAAGGAAGTGTAAAGTAGGGTCAAAATAGCAAAAACTTGGAAGAAACTATACATATCTCTGCAGATAACTGACCAAAAAAAATAAAAAATAAAAAAATTGACCCGTGACTTGACTCTTACTCTCTCCACCCTTGCATGCAATTCTGTTTTTTGCTTTTCTCTCGCTAGCAACTCGTGCTAATCGTTATCCAGCTATCAAGGTTTGACAAGAAAAACTTTCCTGCCGAGCAGGTACCGTCACATGGTATCTGTCAGCGCATCCGAGCAGTCCAAAGATGTTTGGACGGCCCAAATTGAAGGATGGCGTTTTTGTAAATTTTAAGTGCAAATTTACCCAATAAATCTGGACTATCCAAAATATGTTAGATGGTTAAGATACGCGAACGAATACCACATGGCGGTACCCTATTCACATGCAAGTTTTTCTACACCCAAGATTTTCACGTCACGATACTGGTGAAGTTGTTTCTTGCGTCACAACCATCCCCCCCCCCCCAATGCTCGGAAAGTTTACAATACATGCTTATTAAAGCTGACTACTATATGCACCTAATGTCTCATCCAAATGGTACCACCTCATCAAGAATCATAACATTTGGTGTGTCTCGTAATTTTTATACTAGAGTGAATGACGGGCCGGTACAGAAAAGATAACCAATGCACAGACAGGTCCAAACAAAATTGAAAAAGCTCCACCCACTCCTTTATTGTCCCACCCGCCCTCTCTCTCTCTCTCTCTCTCTCTCTCTCTCTCTCTCTCTCTCTGTGTGTGTGTGTGTCTCTCTCTCTCTCTTATTTTACATTTTAATTTTTTTAAACCTAGGGTATCCTATGAAAGTGCCTAAACCTAAACCGTTCAGTACTCTTATGAAAGTCCCTAAACACTAGGGTACCCTATGAAAGTTCCTAAACCACTAAAACTCTATAATAGGAAAGTGTACTCTAAACCTAAATCCTAGGATACCCTATGAAAGTGTCGAAACCTAAACCCTAGGGTATCCTATGAAACTGCCTTAACCCTAGGATACCCTATGAATGTGCTTAAATCACTAAAACTCTATAATAGAAAAGTGCACCCTAAACCTAAACCCCATAAAACAGTGACTTTCCTTAATGGTAATTAAAAAAAGTGAATTACCTTAATGGTAATTAGATGTTTTTTTTCTAGACCTAGAGGTAAAAAACTGTTTATACTAAAAACTAATAACTTTTCATCAATGTAATACTCCTAACATTTTCACTAGAAATCATAACGGTTCTGTTCGTTACCCAGTTTAGTTTTAGTTTTGATGACATCATCATTTTCCTCATTTCTCTCTCTATCTCTCTCCACTCATTAGACCTGCTGACATCATCAAAACAAAACAAATCTATCTAACCAAACACAACCAACATTTTGTTCACGTAACTATTCAGCAATAAAATTCGTAACATTTTTATGAAAAATCATTACAAATTGGTGCATGTCGTAATATTTATACTAAAAATACGTATCATTTGGAAGTGCATATAGCACACACCCAATCCCTTTTAGGTTTCTTGCAATTTAATATTTTGCTTTCCCACATGATGGACACAAAGGTCTTGATACTCGACAAACATGTGACAAATGCAGAATCTGGTTGCTTGTTATTTTAATGTTCTCAAGTGTTTGCCTTTAGAAATCCTTTAGGAATCAATGAGTCCTGTTTGGAAGGAAAACAGAGAACTATGAACTTCTTAAATGAGTAAACAAAATTTTGGAAATTCAACCTTTTTTTTTTTTTTTTTCATTTATGAAGAAGTTCATTTTACTACCATTACTACTTATTTTTAGGCGAACAATTTTTGAGGTTGTACAACAATTTGTTTAAAAAAGAAGTGGGCAATGAGGTTGGAACCTGGGACCTTGGATTCCCATGCCATTTCAAGCAATGTGCCAACATGACATAAGGCCATTTTGTTTCTCATCTCGAAAAAGTAACTTATATAGAAAAATTGAGAGGCTCTATTTTCAAAACTTGATTAGGACCTCATAAATCTCAGGACCGGGCCCGCTTGAAAGGAATGAAGATTGAGATCAATAAAATGAATGACTCAAAGAATATCAAAGGAATTTTACTGTGCTAAAGCAAAAAGAAAAGAAATGGACCATTTATTCTTTCTAAACATTTTGGTGTGTCTCGTAACGTTTCTATTAAAAAACTTGTAACTTTTCAGCAATACCACAAATTGGTGCACAAAATCATAACATTTGTTTTTCGTAACTTTTCAGAAATAAAATTTGTAACATTTTCATTCAAAATCATTACAAATTGGTACATGTAGTAACTTTTATAATAAAAATTCGTAACATTTTGAAGGTGCATATGGTACACACCCAAATATAATGTGTATCATTCAGGTTTCTTGCAACTATTGTGCTTTCCCTCGTGATGGACACATAGGTGATACTCGATAACATGATACACACCCAAATAGAATCGGTTTGCTTGTTAATTTAATGTTCTAAAGTGTTTGCTTTTAGAAATCCTTACGAAATCAATGAGTCTTGTTTGGAAGGAAACCATAGAGAACTGCGAACTTCTTAAACGAGGAAGACCAATTTTGGAAATTCAAGAGATTTTTTTTTTTTTTTTTTTTTGCTTATGAAGATTTTTATTTATGAAGAAGTTCATTTTACCTACTTCTGATATCTTCATCGGGGACAACAATAGGGGCTTGTTCCCCGGGTTCCAGTGGCGGTGTGGCTTCGCTCGTCTCTTCATAGGAGTCCCTGCTGTGGCGGCAACGGTGGCGTGGTTCTGTTAGGGTTTTCTTGTGCTTAAATTGTATTATTCTGGGTGTTGTTTGGCCCATTAGGTGCGGGCTTTGGCCCATTAGGTTTCTTTGATTGGCTTCTTGCCAATCGTTGCTTGGGTCTCAGACTAGGCATAGGATTATTCTCTGAATATGATGCTGTCTCCTTGCTCCTTTTAGTCATTGTATCCTTTTCAATGATTAATAAATCATTTTTGCCGTACAAAAAAAAAAAAATTTAATTAGGATTGGAGCGTGATGGAGGGCGGCGGTTTTAGTGCACTTTCCATTACCTATCGCTATTTTGTAGTTCTTGATTTGTTATCAGACATTAGATTGGTTGTATCAGCAAGTGATCAATCAAATCACATTTATCTTGAAAGGAATGAAGATTGAGATTTTCAAATTCTTAGGCAGATGCGATTCGTGCATATAGCCAGGTATTGCTTTTTGAGTAATTGATTTCCACATATAAGATTTATATATTGAGATCAACAAAATGAACGGCTCAAAGAATTAACAATGGATCTGTAGTCGGTCGAGAATTCAAAGAAGATAAGAGGAATTTTACTGTGCTAGAGCAACAAGAAAAGAATAATGGACCATTTTATTCCTTAAACCTTCTTTAATTTAGTCTGTGCTTGTATTCCTTGAGTGCAACCCATGATGTTCTCTATTCCTGAGTTCCTAGCTAGAAATAAAGGTACCTAACTTTGTAGGATACGCTCCCAGTATTTAATTTTGTCACTAGTTTTATTTTTCTCTCACAATTTGTCTTCCAAAAAATACACGAGATTCTGTCTGAGTATAATTTTACAATTTGTCTTCCTATTACGAGTAGGCAATTTTTTGTTGCTTGTTTTGGTCTTTTATTCTGACCGTCTCCCTACAAGTTCTGTTTCTTGTTTTCAGACACTTCGATTTTCAGTTTTATGAAATAGTACATTTGTCTCTGCTCTTTTCCTCTTATCGTATCGCTAATCGATCCTTACTAAATATTGGCTCAGGTTTACAACTGATAAGAGCCTGAATTCATTTTTACTATTGTACTTAATGAAAGTTGTACATATGGAAATCAGTTTTATTCAAAGTAGAAAAAGTAAACCCATATAGACCCAACTTTAAAAAAAAATACTACAAAAACAAAAAGAATCATAATCTTTCCTGTTTTGACTTAATTTTACATTTGGCAAACTTTCTTTTAAGTGTCCGTCTGTTTATGCTAGTGGGCTGTCAATATGCTTAAAAATTGACAAAAGAAACACACACTGGCATCTTTTACTACTCTAGGACATTGGTGTGCATGTGGCGTGCATAAGTGGTGTATTCATTTCATTTTTCTTTGTCAAAATAATTTTGCTCACAACTATGCATTTTTCGGTCATCATTTGTTACTTTTTGGTTCCTCTCTTGGCGTTCCAAGAATAAATTGAATCAAATGTAATAGTAAAAGTTTAAAAAAATAAAAAAAAAAAAGCTACTTGGCGGCGGGATCAACTCAACCGTGGAGAGCTATATAAGAACAGGCATTGCTAGCTAGTTTGACATCATTTTCCCACATAAACACCATTCTATTTTGCCCGTCACCAACACTTGCTCGTGACCGAAATGGCAAACTCTGCAACAAATTTCTACACTAGTACTACTTCCAGCCACCGTTCCAAAGCATACAAATCCACATGCGAAAAAACACCCGAATCCCTTGCATTCCTCTGTGATTTCACGAGAGACCACGGCCCCGAACCGATAGACCAACAGGGGGACACGGTCCTCCATCTATTGGCCACAAACGGCAACAAAATCGCTTTCCAAAGCCTACTTCGGGCTGGCCTCCTGTCCGACGATTTGCTGATGGCAAAGAACAAACAAGGGAACGCTGCCCTTCACGAGGCGGCGAGGTTCGGGCACAAAGAAGTGGCGGAGATCATGTTGAGGACGCAACCGGAGCTAGTTTCGTTGCGCAATAATGCGGAAGAGACGCCCCTCTATCTTGCAGCTGAATATGGCAAAAAGGAAGTTTTTGAAGTTTTGGAGGGATTTAATAGTGATTGCATGATGAGGAGACGAGACGGTCGCACCATTCTCCATGCTGCTATTGATGGCGAATTTTACTGTATGTTCTGTTCCCAATTTCTATTGTAGACACAGATTTTCCTTTATTTGATGCATATGAGCACATATACTATATAGAGTTAAGGTGATTCATTACAAGTTAAGTGTTTGATTAAATTCTTTGTTATCCCCAATTAACTTTAATCGGATATATAAGTTTACAAATTTAAAATTTAGAGTGCTACATACGTCATACGGTTTTGGTACGTGGTACGTCATATATGAGTATTAATAATTAATATGATCACTATTAGTTTAAAAAAAAAGTATTAGTTTATAAAGGAAAGTAAAAAAAAAAAAAAAAGTATTAGTTTTTAAAGAAAAGTAGAAATCCAAAAAAATAACTTTATAGCCGAACTGAACAGAAATTATAATGTATACTCTACGTGTATATCTTTACAATATATATTTTTTTAATTTCTCAAAATAAGAGAGAGAGATCACCACCACACCAAAAGTTGGGTACACTCGTATAAACTGCACAATAAGTCATTAAGCACTAAATCCATGTGTCAAGTACTAATCAAGATAGTTAAATGGGTAATAGTTCATCAATCATCTCTCTTTCCCTCCAAAATTTTGAACTTTTTAACATTACAATAATAACAATGATAACAGGACCTAATTAGTCCCCAATTATTAGGAGTATAGACGAGAGATAATGGGAGACAGACTTAACCTTTGACATTATGTACAAAATGGATGCTCTCATGATACCACTGAAACAGTGGCCCTCCTAAACCTCCAAGACCCGAGGAGTTACATGGACGTTTTGCTGCAGAACCATGCCCCAAATTAAAGCCGAAAAACATCAGGGAGGGCAGACCTAGAGACCCAAATCAACTTATGTGCTCATTACCATGCTTGGTTAAATTCCATGGAGACCCCCTCATCTATTCCAATTTTCCATGGACACCCTCATCTTTAAAAACGTCCATACTCATTCCCTCATCTATTCAAAATTGAAAAAAACCCTTACTCCGTTAACGGAGTATGGGAAATGACTATTTCACCATGTTTAAAAACCATGGAACCACATACAAAAGAAATTTGTCAATTTTATCTCCGCAAAGCCCTCATTTTCCCAATCCCTTCCGTTCTTCGTCTCTCCCTCCTCCCTCCTCAGGCTCATCCAAATTCGTACCCATTAGGATTCTTCCGATCTCTCTGTACCACAAACAAACCCAGCAAACTTAAACATAGAGTTAGTGAGTACCATCGAGTCGATGCAATACCGAGTTACTCAGTCGCTAACTCGCTGCCTCAACTCGCCATGCACCCAGTCGTAACTCGAAAGTTTTGAAATCCAAAGATCAATGACCGGCACCGGGTCAGTTCTTCGTTTGATTTGGGGTCGGGTGAGTTCTTTGTTTTGTTTGGGATCGGATCAATTGATATTTATGTGTTGTATGTATACACGTCTCTCTCTGAGTTTCTCTCTATTACATATGTACGAGAGCTGCTACATACACTTCCGGGGATACAACCGGGTCAAAAATCTCCAAAACGACGTCGTTTTTGGATCCGGGTGGCCCACACAAAAAAAGAAGGTGGAAATCCAAAAGCTCTTCCCCTTTCCTTCTCAAATCGAACATCGTTCAGAGGGAGAGAAGAAGATACGAACACCACCACCGCCCGCCGCCTCCGCCGGCGACCACGCAGACAAGGACGTCTCCCACTCCGGCGACTACCAGCACGTCCGTAAGCCGACGAGATTCGAACCTCCGTGGCGGTCTGTCTCTATTTCTCTGCGTACGAACACCGCCGCCGCCGAACACCACCACCGCGGTTTGCTTCTCCTCCTGATTAGTAGAAACCACATCCTTTCAAAGTGGGGAAGGAACAGGAGAACCACCAACATTATCAAAGGTCTTTGAAGAAAGAGAATTTTCCACAATTTTGTTCCCCAATTGATTGTGCAAAAGAAGAATTTCAGTAGATAGGGTCTTTAATTCTATCCACTACAGTAACATCCATAGATGATTCAGGCAAAATAATAAGAATATTAGGGTCCAAAATCGCCAAAGAAGAAGCAACAGATTCTGAAAAGGATTATATATAGTAAGAAGAACAGGAACTTTAGAACAACTCTAAGGGAACCAAAGCGAGTCGAAAAAACATCTTACAACGTAGGAAAAGAGAAATCAATAGAGCTTATAGCCATCCAAAACGAGAATCAGAATCAGATTGGAGAAATCAGTCGAGGAAGAAGATCCTCGCCCAAATCGCCATTTTCGTCATTCTATTTTCCGAAAACTCTCTTCTTCTTTTTTCTGCGACCTGGGTCCAAAAATGCCGCCAGTTTTGATGTTTTTGACCCAGTTGTGTACCCGGAAGTGCAACCCGGAAGTGTATGTAGCATTTACGCATACAGATAGACCCTAGTGTAGATTTAGGATAATGACAGATTCAGCGGTTTCGTTATCTCTAAGTTAATTTTTTGGAATTTAATTTTATTATGTATTCAAAACTAACTAATTAAATAAGTGATTTACTTTAACTGGTGTAAATAAGTGATTTACTTTAATATTCCTATAACCTTTAATTGTTTTCTATTTTTTTTATCCGACCTATAACCTTTAATTTCATAAGTGATTTTCAGGTATTTTTGGAAATTACTATTTTAAATCCAAATGGTTTCAAATATATTTTAGTTCTTTGCTTTTTGGTTTCTAATTCCCTTTCAATTTCGAAAGGCTTCTTAATCCACATCGACAGTAGTTCAAGGGAATTTTGGTTTGAAAAAATGACCAAATTAATGACAACTTTTACCAGCAAACAGTTGTGTAACAGAAGGGGTCCGAATGGCTAACGGTTAAAGGTGAGGGGTGAATATGTGTTTTCTAAGGTTAGGGGGTGTCCATGGAAAATTGAAATAGATGAGGGGGTCTCGATGGAATTTAACCCTTCCTTTATTCATGGTTTGGAGCATCTCACTAATAAACACAAGATGTTAATTTTTTTTTAATATTAACCATTTACATTCAACATTGGTCTTATTTTAAAGATGTTACTAATATCGATCTAAAATGATACTAAATTTATCATCATTGTATCACAATGTTAAAAGTTATACAATGTTTATTGCATAAGTATATATGAAGAATATTCTTCAACAATTTAAAGGAGTACGTCTTATAAAAAATGAGTCTAAAATAAAGCATGGTTGGAATGCCTTCATTTTTTAAAGTTAAGGAATGGTTGAAGGTGCTCTAAATGGTATGACAAATCATTGTGAATGTTATTTCCCTCCTTCCCAATTTGTTCGTTCATTTCCGGAAAAGCCTCTGCCTCTTGTAATTATAGAATATATGTAAAAGAAATATGTCATACTGTAGTAGGTTGGTTTTTCATTAATTTATCGAACTGATTTTAGTGCTTCAACTCTTCTATTAATTTTGCTGCAATTATTTTTCATTCATGCCCAAGTATTAATTTAAATCTACTTTTTAAGATGGACAATTTAAGGGTGGTTTCTGAAATTTCATAGCACGCACATTGCATGTGCATGGACTAGGTCTAGTTTAGTTAATGTTCCTTTGAGGCTGTAAAGCCAACAACCAAAACAATATAAAGTTCTACTAATCATTACTCCCTCCGTTCCAAAATAAGTGTTCACTACGAAAAGTCGTGTCATTTTTCAAATCAAAAAATTTAGTACTTCCGTTTATCGTTTTTCAAACTTTTTCGCATCAAATTAAAGTACTCATTGAGTACTTTAATTCGGTGCAAAAAAATTCGAAACACGATACACGGAAGTACTTAATTTTTTAATTTGAAAAACGGTAAGAGAGAGAGTAAGAGACACTTATTTTGGAACGGAGGAAATATATAATAACAGAAAAGTCAAAACACAAAGAGTACCACTTGAATATTACTCGTGTCTTGCGACTGTACTCCCTAGGGGGAGTTTTTCACGCGTTAGCTAGGCCCCTGATCTACGTAGGCAAACTTGGATTAAGAAGAGTGCCCTGGAACTGCAGATCAAACATAATAAACAATACAAGAAAAGAAATGGATTCTCCTGCCGGCGAGAAAGAAAAAGTGGGAGAGGAGGGAGATAGGGAAGAGGATATTAAGGGTAGTCACTACACTCCATAGATAGCTTGCATATTTAGAAGCAAAGGTATCATATTGAGCCTTTTTATTTTTCTTTGTTTGCTACAAAAGATCCCTAATCAAGTACACTACTAAAAATCTTTGAGGTACCCCTATTTTTTTTATTTTATTTTTTATTTTTTAAAGCCCTAGGCCTAGGCCTCTTGGGGCAGCCTTGCTAACACTTTTTTTGGAACTTATGGAAAGGATAGGAAAAGAACCGGAAATAGGATAAACTTTTCCTCTGTCATTTGGTTCTTTAAGAAAGAGAAGAAAATAGCAAAATATAGTACTGAAGATGTCACAGTTTTCATTCCACTTTTATTACAGTTTCCTCCTTTATATTCTTCCTTTCTTTTCCCTTCGTTTGTCTAAGTTTATATTTCTTTGTTCTGTGAATTAGGTCTTGCTGTTAGCATATTGGAATCATACCCTGATCTTGCTTGCGAATTTGATCAAAATCGTTGGACCCCACTAAATTTGCTGATCACAAAAGCGTCTTCTTTCAAAAGCAGGTCACCATATGTGTTCAATGATCTACATAGGACACCCTTCGTCTCCTGGCAGCTAGTTATAGCTATTATCTACTTCTGTAAGTATAATTTCATTACCCTGTAGTTGAGTAAAATGATTCTTTTCCCTAATTTAGCTTCTATGCTTTTGCTAAGTTCGAAATGTTCTCAGAATAGATATGGTAAAATGTAATAGACTAATTCTATCCTAAAAAGATTCAAAGTTTCGGCGTAAAATGTGACGTCAAAAAAAAAGATTTCGGGTACCGAATGGGTACCATGTGGCTATGCCTATGTGGTACCCGAACATTGTATTCGAGCCCTCCAAAAGTGTATTGGACGGTCTAGATCAAAACCCTCTCTCACCTTCTCTCTCTCCTATTCCTCCCTCCATAATCTAGGCCGTCCAAAATTGAAATGAACGGCCCAGATCGCCAGCATGGGTACCAATTGGTATTCGCTCGGCACTGACAAATTTCTCGACGTCTACACTTTTAAATTTCTTCCCCGTTATTTTGAGGTATAAAATAGGGAAAACTAACAAACATGGCATTGACCATGTCATATTACCACTTTGATAGTCCAACTTCTCAAAACTCCCAATCCATGACATGTTCTAACATAATCACCAATACATGTGAACCTTGCATAATTTGACACTTTGTCCTAAAAATTAAATCCCACCCATCTTCCACTTCTCTCTCCCTCTTTTGTGTCTCTCTTTCTCTCTCTACACACACACACACATATCTATCTTGCGTCTCTCTCTCTCTCTCTCTCTCTCACACACACACACACACACACAAACACACATCTGATAAATCAACCCACCCCCAAAACCATTGTTCTAAACCTCGCTAGGCGCTCTCAGGGTGGTTGGACACCTTCTAGCTTTTAGGCCGAGTACTCTACGACTAATCCGACAACTCGACGAGGGGCCTTCTAGTACCTAGGTGGCGAGTACTCGGCCGCCTAGACCTTCTTTTTGAACACTGCATAAAAAAGTTAGAGGAGACATAACTCACCAAAATGCATTTCAATTCCTCAAATAAACAAAATCCTATCACCCATTTCTCCTTAATTGGTTATAGTCCATAGATTTGATCAAATTTAGCCACGGGTAACAATGGCGGATATAGTGAATCAAATCTTAGCAAACATGAATATTTGGCCCTTTCTATACGCTCGTCTATGTTGTGATCTTTATTCTAGAATGAATTGGTCCTGACCCATGTTGTAGTTTCTCTATACTCAGAGTCGACTTGGTCAAGACTGACCCGTGTTGTAGTTTCTCTATACTCAGAGTCGACTTGGTCAGGACCCATGTTGTAGTTGCTCTATACTTAAAGATGACTTGGTCCCGAACCGTGTTGGATCTTTTGTGTTTTGATCTATATTTTACAATGACTTAGTCCTTACAAATGTTGTAGTTGCTTTAAACCCATATTTTTTTTTTATGGATAATTAAAATATTGGACCGAAAGCAAGTATCATTGATGCAGAACAAGTAGAAGCCCAGTTCTATGATCAGTTGGACCGGTCGAAGCTTAGGAGGCCCAAACAGCTCTTAATTGAAAATTGCCAATTTCGGCAATTTGTCGACGAGTCCGGAATAGGCCCAAACTTGGTGGGCTGAAGCAGAATCGCGCTGCGATCAATACTCACCACCCTAATCGTGACTGATGGTGGAATTCGGCCAAATTCATTCGTTTAGGCCTTCAATTTAGTATTTTTGCTATTTTAGGTAATAATTAGATCACGAATTACTCTTAGCGTGTAATTCTGTTTACGTTGTTTCCAATTGGAAATTTCTTATTTTTCTTTCTAGTTTCCAATTTTCGGAGTTTACCCAATTTCTGGGGTACTTTATTTTTAAGGTAAGTTTTGCTAGGGTTTGCTAGTTTTCCCTATAAAAGAGCATGTAACCTCTATCATTATAAAACTTTTAATCAATCAATATTATTTCTGAGATTCTCTCTCTCTTTTTCTTGTGGACTCAAGAACTCTCGTGGATTTGAGAACCTATCTCGTTTGGAATAGTACGCTAACTATTCTCTCGTGAATTCCGCTGCGTCAAGTGGTATCAGAGCAAGATCGCTTCTGGCTCGATGGCCCCTAACAAAGTTGAAAACACACCCCTCGACGTTGCTCAAGGGCTTGCTGATCTAAGGGCGACGGTAGAAGAACAACGAACCCAGTTGACAGGGCTTCGTGAATTTCGTGACGAAACACGAACTCAGTTGACGGAAATTCAAGAACGCTGCGACAGCTGCAGTTGACTCTTCGCCAAAACCAGGGACCAGCAGAGGTTGAAGAGAATCGCGCGGTGGGATTTGCCCAACGCCGTCCTCTTAACCAGGATCGGGAACGCGCGGTGGGATTTGCCCAACGCCAACCCGAAAACCGGATTGTAGTCGGGAAACGCCCGACTAATCATGCAGACAGTGAAGAAGAATCAGAAGCAGAAGGAGAAGCGATGGAAAACCATCCACAAGAACGACCACATCAATTGTTCGATGAATATCGTGTGAAGGTGGATCTTCCAACGTTCAGCGGTAATCTCGAAATCGAAGGGTTCTTGGACTGGCTTTCAGAGGTTGAGCGATTCCTTGACATGATGGGAATTCCAGACTCAAAGAGGTCAAGGTGGTCGCTTACAAACTAAAAAGCGGTGCTGTAGTTTGGTGGGACCAATTGCAGACGAAGCGACGAAGGCAAGGAAAGGAGTTTGTGCGAACATGGCGCAGGATGAAACAACTCATGATGGACAGGTTCTTACCCCCTGATTATGAACAATACCTTTTTCATGCCTATCAAAACTGCAAGCAAGGGAACAAATCTGTGTTTGATTACACGGCTGAATTTAATCGACTCGCAGATCGTAATAATCTGTATGAGTCAGACGGACAGAAAGTAGCCAGGTATCTTAGTGGATTGAAGCAGTCAATACGGGATCAGATTGGGTTGCAGACAACATGGGATGTGGATGAAGCCCACAACCTAGCATGGAAGGCCGAGCGACTGGAGCGTGATCACAAACCAACATACTCAGGATATCGTCGTAACACAACAGAATCGTCCATTCCTCCTGAATCTAGGGGGAAGTCGACATTTCAACCAAAGGCTGCAGAGGGTGATGGAGCGAAATTTGGGGGTGGCAATCAGTCAAGCAGTTCCAGCAAAACCGCAGCGAAGGCGCCGAATCCTTATGCCAAGCCCATGTCTGACAAGTGCTACAGGTGTCAAAAGCCTGGTCATCGTTCTAGCAATTGTCCAGATCGGAAGTTGGCCTTGGCAGAGGAAGGAGAAGAAGAAGCTGATGGAGCAGTGGGCGACTGGAATGAAGAGTATGAAGTTGACTATGCAGAGGAAGATGGGGATCGAGTTAATTGCGTGGTACAAAGGATGTTGTTTGCGCCAAAATCTGAAGATAACACTCAACGTCACAACATCTTTCGGTCAAGCTGTTCAATCAACCAGAAGGTGTGTGACCTGATTGTGGATAGTGGCAGTTGCGAGAATTTTGTGGCAAAAAGACTAGTGGACCATCTGAAGTTGCTGACGGAGCCCCATCCGTCACCTTACAACATTGGGTGGATCAAGAAGGGCCCAACAGTAAAGGTAACCGAAGTCTGTAAAATTCCCCTTTCCATTGGAAAATTTTATAAGGCTAAGGTTGCTTGTGATGTTATTAAGATGGATGCTAGCCATGTACTGTTAGGAAGACCCTGGCAGTTTGATGTGGAGGTGGTATACAAGGGTCGTGACAACACCTATTCTTTTGATTGGGAGGCCCGTAAGGTTGTTATGGTTCCTTCTAATCAAAAGGTGTCTGTCAAGCCAAAGGTGCAACAACCATCGTTTCTAACAGTTGCCAGTTCAGAAGCTGATTTTGTGACAGAGTTTAAGGAGTCTAAACAGATTTATGCCATGGTGATGAAAGCATTGGTGATAGAGGATAAGGTCGCGGCTGTAGTTGCTGTGCCTAAGAAGATACAACCCTTGTTGGAGGAGTTTTAGGAGCTGGTTACAGATGACGTGCCAAACAAGCTTCCTCCAATGAGGGACATTCAACATCAGATTGACTTGGTGCCTGGGGCAAGTCTGCCCAATTTACCACACTACCGAATGAGTCCAAAGGAGAATGAGATTCTGAGGGAGAAAGTAGAGGAGTTATTGCAAAAGGGCCACATACGGGAGAGCTTGAGTCCTTGTGGGGTTCCTACCTTGCTGACGCCGAAAAAAGATGGAAGTTGGCGTATGTGTGTGGACAGCCGTGCCATCAACAAGATCACCATTCGGTATAGGTTTCCAATACCTAGGCCGGATGATATGCTAGACATGCTGGATGGTTCCAAGTGGTTTTCAAAGATTGATCTACGAAGTGGGTACCATCAGATTCGTATCCAGCCTGGAGATGAGTGGAAGACTGCGTTCAAAACCAAGGATGGCCTCTATGAATGGTTGGTTATGCCATTCGGCCTTTCTAATGCTCCAAGTACTTTCATGCGGGTGATGAACCAAGTGTTGAGACCTTTCACGGGAAAGTTTGTCGTCGTTTATTTCGACGACATACTTATCTACAGCAAATCAGAGGATGAGCACGTGGGGAGCACGTGGGGCATGTTCGCCAAGTGCTGATGGTGCTGCAAGAAAATAAGTTGTACATACAACTCAAGAAGTGCAGTTTCTTGACAAGCAGCTTATTGTTCTTGGGCTATGTGGTGAGTGCTGCAGGTATTCATGTGGATGAAGAGAAGGTTTGCGCCATCCGTGATTGGCCAATTCCCAAAACAGTTACAGAGGTGCGGAGTTTCCATGGGTTGGCCACTTTCTATAGGCGATTCATTCGTAATTTCAGCACCATTGTAGCGCCAATCACCGAGTGTTTGAAGAAAGGGAAGTTCTTGTGGGGAGAAGTAGCGCACAACAGTTTCATGGTGATTAAGGAGAAGTTGTGCACTGCTCCAGTTCTAGCTCTACCTAGCTTCGAGAAGGTTTTTGAGGTTGAATGTGACGCTAGTGGCGTTGGTATTGGGTCTGTTCTTTCCCAAGAAAAGCGACCTGTGGCCTTCTTCAGCGAGAAGTTAAGTGAAGCAAGGCAGATGTGGAGCACTTATGACCAAGAGTTCTATGCAGTGGTTCGTGCTCTCAAACATTGGGAGTATGATTTAATTCAAAGGGAGTTTGTACTGTACACTGACCATCAAGCGCTGAAGTTCATCAACAGTCAAAAGAAGTTGGACAGTATGCATGTGCGGTGGGCCACTTTCATTCAGAAATTTCCTTTTGCCATTCGGCACAAGTCTGGGGTGACAAATCGAGTGGCTGATGCATTGAGTCGTCGTGCCACATTGTTGGTGACTTTAACCCAAGAGATTGTGGGTTTTGAGTTCATGAAGGAGCTGTATCCAGAGGATGAGGATTTCAAAGAGATTTGGGAAGTGTGCAGTCAGAATCGACCTATTAGTGACTTTCATGTTACTGATGGGTATTTATTTCGAGGCAATCATCTTTGTATACCAATGTCTTCGTTGAGGGAGAGCTTAATCTGAGACCTTCATGGTGGAGGATTAAGTGGTCATTTGGGGAGAGACAAGATAGTTGCAAGTTTGGAGGCAAGGTATTTCTGGCCACAACTGAAGAGGGATGCTGGAAATTTTGTGCGGAGGTGCTATACATGTCAGGTATCTAAGGGTCAGTCTCAAAATACTGGTCTTTACACTCCTTTACCTATTCCTAATAATATTTGGGAAGATTTGTCTATGGATTTTGTGTTGGGGCTGCCTCGTACCCAGCGTGGTATGGATTCTGTGTTTGTGGTGGTAGACAGGTTTTCCAAGATGATGCATTTTATTGCGTGGCGAAAGACATCCGATGCATCGTATGTGGCCCGATTGTTCTTTAGAGAGGTGGTACGCTTGCATGGGGTTCCACAGTCTATTACTTCTAACCGGGATGTGAAGTTCCTTAGCCATTTTTGGGTCACTTTGTGGAAGATGTTTGGGACTTCACTGAAGCGGAGCTCTACTGCGCATCGACAAACTGATGGTCAAACGGAGGTGACCAACAGAAGCTTGGGTAATCTGATTCGAAGCATATGTGGGGACAAGCCAAGGCAATGGGATAATGCATTACCACAAGCTGAGTTTGCTTTCAACAGTGTAGTTCACAGTGCCACGGGAAAATCACCTTTTTCCTTGGTTTATGTGACACCTACAAAGCATGCAGTGGATTTAGTTCGTCTTCCACGGGGTCCTGAAGTTAGCGTTGCGGCTGAGGCAATGGCTAAGCAGTCCCAGGAGGTGGTTGATTTGTGAGGCAAAAGTTGGCTGAGACAAATGCGAAGAACAAGGCAGCTGCGGACAAGGGTAGGCGTGTTAAACTGTTCAACGAAAGTGATGAGGTGATGATTTTTCTAAGGAAGAAGAGGTTTCCCGCTGGCACCTACAACAAGTTACAGCCAAGGAAATATGGTCCTTATAAGATTTTGCAGAAAATCGGGGATAATGCTTATGTGATTGATCTTCTCGAGTCCATACAGATCTCCAATGTGTTCAACGTTGCGGATATTTTTGAGTATCATGAGGAGGAGCCGCTCTATCCAGATTTGAACTCGAGGTCGAGTTCTTTCGAAGAAGAGGGGATTGATGCAGAACAAATAGCAGCCCAGTTCTATGATCAGTTGGACCGGTCGAAGCTTAGGAGGCCCAAACAGCTCTTAATTGAAAATTGCCAATTTCGGTATCGACGAGTCCGGAATAGGCCCAAACTTGGTGGGCTGAAGCAGAATCGCGCTGCAATCAATACTCATCACCCTAATTGTGACTGATGGTGGAATTCGGCCAAATTCATTCGTTTAGGCCTTCAATTTAGTATTTTTGCTATTTTAGGTAATAATTAGATCACGAATTACTCTTAGCGTGTAATTCCGTTTACGTTGTTTCCAATTGGGAATTTCTTATTTTTCTTTCTAGTTTCCAATTTTTGGAGTTTCCCCAATTTCCGGGATACTTTATTTTTAAGGTAAGTTTTGCTAGGGTTTGCTAGTTTTCCCTATAAAAGGGCATATAACCTCTATCATTATAAAACTTTTAATCAATCAATATTATTTGGGGCACTTAAATAATCATCCTTCTTTCCACATGGAATTTGAAAATCATCCTGTGCCTTTTTAGGAGTTATGTTTCCATCCCGAGATTCAAATAAACCCTAAATTGCCCTTTACATTATATATCTATATATAATAAATAACATATTAGGGGTTGAAGACTAAATTAAAAGTTGCATATAAGGGGTGGTAGAAAGTGGACCATTTTAAAAGTTCAGAGGACCTAATCTGAAATTTCGGGATTGGAGGATAAATCCCAATCCCTTAAATCACGCTAGCCATCTTTATCTTCTCTTTAAAGCCTTCACCTTCTCTTTAAAGCCTAGATTAGACTCTGATTTTTTTTTTTGTAATGCCAGTTCGAATATTTCACCCCCCAACGTCCCAGTTCACCCGTTGACGTCCCAATTCGACTGGCGTTCACCCGCCTCCATCCGCCATCATCCTCCTCCGCTGATCCTCGCCCACCACAAAAAGCCATCGTCGTCCTTTTTCTGCCATATTCTAGACTTTTTCCCCCACCGAAAGGGTCCGAAGATGTCCTTCCCCAACTGAAAGGAATCAAGGCAGCACGAAAGGGTCTGAAGACTGTTTTGAATTAGGAAAGTAGATGGTTTTAAGTTTCCTTACACGGCCAACTTCTGGGTTCTTTTGTGTAATTGTTTGGGAAAAATGACTGTTTCATGTTTATGCTTTTGGGTTTAGTAGAAGTCAGTTAATTATTTGCATGTTTTGGGGTATATTTACGGTATACTCGACCTAAACTTATACGGTACCCATGGATTACTGTCATCATTTTGGACACTTGCCGTTTGTTGCTCTTCCTATTTATGTTCGATCTTTACCATTTTTATGTGTTTTTAGTTACAGCTTTTACCATGAGGAAGAAATTCGTCGTTTGAATTAGCCATGTTACTGCCATGTCGTTTGAAATTTTTACCTTAACAAGTCGTTTACCATGATTTGCTGTAAACAAGTTTTTTACCATGAATCATGTAAAAAGTCGTTTGAATTAGCCATGTTACTGCTATTGAAATGCATTTTACCATATTTTTTTTAGATTAGTTATTTTTACCATGATGACTGAAAAATTCTTTACCATGGTATTTAATATAACAAGTACCATGGTAAAATCAGGAAGTCTATTTGCAAATTTTTTTTAACCATATGGTAGTCTGAATTAGCCATGTTACTAATCTGGGTAAAAGGTTTTACCATTTTAATCAATGTTATTGTTTAATTTTTACAATAATCATCGTAACATGTTTTAAAAAGTTTTTACCATGATTCGATATAACAAATCATAAAAATTATCTGTGTTTACCATGGTTTTTAACTTTTTTTTACCACGATTCAAAATATTAATTCAATACTTATTACCGCATTTACATGTCACTAAGTGTTTATCTTTCCTCCTTACTTTTGGTGTGGTGTGCACCAAAAAATCCATCATTTTTTGTGCACACATGATCAAAATATGGAGACAATATCATCCCTAAGTTTTCTCCACAATTTCCAACAATAAATCCATCATTTTCGGTGCACACATGAACAAAATATAGAAAAATATCATCCCTAAATTTTCTCCACAATTTCAAACAATCCATGATTTTAGGAAAGAGAATCCATTTCAAAAATCCCTTAATTTTAGGCAATACCCTAAGTTTTCTCCACAATTTCAAACAATCCTTGATTTTAGGAAAGATAATCCATTTAAAAAATCCTTTAATTTTAGGCAATAGGATGAATCATGTATAATTTCGGGAGAAGTAATTGACATATTCAAAATATATCAAGAAAGGGTAATTAAGACAAATCACATTATAAGAGGATGAAAACATAATCCCGTAAAATAAGGAGGATGAAAACGTACGTGGTATCTAAAATCTGGATAGATATTTAATTACCTCATATTATTTCTGAGATTCTCTCTCTTTTTCTTGTGGACTCAAGAACTCTCGTGGATTCGAGAACCTATCTCGTTTGGAATAGTACGCTAACTATTCTTTTGTGAATTCCGCCGCGTCAATCATCCTAGTGTTGTGATCTTTCTAATGCTCATCTGTGTTGTGATCTTTACTCTAGAATGACTTGGTCTCGGCCCATGTTATAGTTGCCTTGTACCCGCAGTTGACTTGCACTTTGTCTTATGTGGCATGGCATTATTATTTGGGCCCTTCCATATGACTGTCTGTGTTTTGATCTATGTTTTAGAATGATTTAGTCTTGTACCATGTTGTAGTTGCTCAGTACCCATAGTTGCTCAAAGACTCTAGATAAGCTCATTTTTAAAGAAATCATACAATTATGATGCCTCACTTAACTATTTGATTCTTAATCTTTGTGACAAAAAAATTAAATCAATTGTAATAATGATCACCAAGATTCTTTCAATTATTTTTTGTTTTAAAATTAGTGAGTCCGGGATCAATATATGTACTATTTTTCTTGTCCTATGTAGAAAAAATAAAAAGAAAAAGGTAAAATGCATAAAAACAAATAACAACGCACCCATGAAGGCTCAAACCTAGGCTCCTAGGGATGAAAGGCAAGCGCTTCTGCCACTAGTGACAACAGACTACTTGTGGAATGAGCCAATTATGTTATATGTCGTAAACTTAAAAACGAGTTGTAAAAAAAAACAAAAAATAGCAGTAGGTTATAAAAATCCAGTGGGGGCACGTGCCCCCCTGGTTTAGGCTGGCTCCGCCCCTGGGAATGACTTGGTCTTGACCTATGTTGTAGCTTTCTACCACAGTTTACTTGGCACTGCACATTGTCTTTTGTGGCATCACATCAATATTTGGCCTTTTCCATATGCTCGTATGTGTTTTTATATTTATTTTGTAATGACTTGGTCCCGACCCATCACTTGTGTTGTAGTTGCTATGTACCCACAAATGACTTGGTCCTGACCCATCACCTGTGTTGTAGTTGAGTTCCAATTTGGTGCAAGACTTTATTGGGAATTTCGATTCCATCAGACGCTTAAAAATTTAGCCCTCCCTTGAGCTCCTTTTTTGTTCCCCTTGCTTTTCAGTTACTTTCACCTTGTTCGTTTAGGTCCTCGAAACCAATTTTTTGAGACATGGTTTTGTTCGGTTTCCCCAAATGTCTTTCTGAGTTGATCTGACGGAAGTCAGAAAAGTAGCCTTTAGGGAGTCTTGGGGAGTTTTATCCGAAAAAAGAAAAGGGCAAAGTAAAAAAGGTTGTAAGGACTAATTGTAGAGAGAGAGCTAGGGGAGGACAGTAATAATTAAATATGGAGGGACCCACAGTTTTGATAGGACACTTAGACTATGAAAAAGAGGGCTCCAAACTTGGTTTCAGAAAAAGGTTTCAAAAACTGGTCTTTAGACCTCAAACGAACAAGACCTTTGTTTTTTTTGTTGTTTTTTCTTTTCTTCCCGGGTTCCAATTTTCCGTTGATCCCTTTCCCCTCGATGTACCGTTATCGAGTTTTTAATATATCTTCTCTTTTGCGATATAAAAAACTTGCACCTTTACTTTTGTGGCATCACATCAATAATTGATAAAACAACCCGTTAAAAATACCACTTAAGCAAGTATCTAAGAATACAGAGGTTGCAAGTCAAATGTGGATATTGGGCAACGACAAGTTGTGTAACAAGTTTTTTATGCATACAGATCCAAACGCTAAACCATGCATGAAAACCATAAACTCTTAATATATCACAGAACTCATAGGTTACACAATCTCTGTATCACAACAAAGAGCTTGTGATCAAAACACTCATAGTATTAGTTAGGTGAGATCCTATACAGGCATAGCAAAATTGAATTAGAAATAGATTCCATGCAGTGGATTAGACGAAGTTCAAAACCCAAAAATAGCTAGCCAAAGAACAATATGTTTCAGAATTGAGATAAACGATTGGAATCCCTCAAGATTTTGGCGTAAAATGTGACGTCTAAAAAAAGATTTTGGGTACCGAATGGGTGCCATGTGGCTATGCCTATGTGGTACCCGAACGTTGCATCCGAGCCCTCCAAAAGTGTATTAGACAGTCTAGATCAAAACCCTCTCTCTACTTCTCACTCTCCCCTTTCTCTCTCCTGTTTCTCCCTCCATAATCCGGACCGTCCAAAATTGAAATGGACGGCCAAGATCGCGTGCGTGGGTACCAATTGGTATTCGCTCGGCACTGAAAAAATTTCTCGACGTCTACACTTTTAAATTTCTTCCCCGTTATTTTGAGGTATAAAATAGGGAAAACTAACAAACATGGCATTGACGATGTCATATTACTACTTTGATAGTCCAACTTCTGAAAACTCCCAATCCATGACATGTTCTAATATAATCACCAATACAAGGGAACCGTGCATAATTTGACACTTTTGCCCTAAAAATTAAATCCCACCCATCTTCCACTTCTCTCTCGCTCTTTTGTGTCTCTCTCTCTCTCTACCCACGCACACACATCTCTCTCTCTCTCTCTCTCTCTCTCTCTCTCACACACACACACACACACACACACACACACACACACACACACACGCACACATTTGAGAAATCAACCCACCCGAAAAACCATTGTTCTAAACCTCGCTAGGCGCTCTCAGGGTGGTTGGGCACCTTCTAGCTTGTAGGCTGAGTACTCTAGGCCTAGTCAGGCAACTCGACGAGGGGCCTTCTAGTACCTAGGTGGTGAGAACTCGGCCGCCTAAACATTCTTTTTGAACACTGCATGAAAAAGTTAGAGGAGACATAACTCACCAAAACCCATTTCAATTCCTCAAATAAACAAAATCCTATCACCCATTTCTCCTTAATTGGTCATAGCTAGTCCACAGATTTGATCAAATTTAGACATGGGTAAGAATGGCAGATATAGTGAATCAAATCTTAGCAAACATGAATATTTGGCCCTTTCTATATGCTCGTCTTTGTTGTGATCTTTATTCTGGAATGACTTGGTCCAGACCTGTGTCGACTTGGTCAAGACTGACCCGTGTCGTAGTTTCTCTATACTCAGAGTCGACTTGGTCAAGACCCATGTTGTAGTTGTTTTATACTTAGAGTTGACTTGGTCCCAAACCATGTTGGATCTTTTGTGTTTTGATCTATATTTGTTGGAGAAGGGGAAAATCTTTTCATATTATGTGTGATTCTAATCACAGATTCGCTACCAATACTGCGGTTATTTGTTGCTTAAACTGGTGGCTGAAGTTATGGGATTGTTTCCCTTATTGATCACATGTAATGTGTATTTATATTTAGAGTGTTGTATTACAACAACCCATGAATAAGATTTCTCCTCCCTTCTCTCGTGGACTAGGTCACAAATCCTTTGTGACTGAACCCCGTAAATACTTCTTCTTTTACGTTTTCTACATGGTATCAGAGCACGAAGAAGGTTAGGTATTGTACCCCTTTCTTTACGTTCTTGCAAATCTTGTTTTGAACACCTTTCACGAAAAACCTTGTATCTTTTACGCTGAAACTCGGAATTAAGCAAGGTCGGTGGCGTTGAATTCGTGTCGTCCATATCTTTCGGGCTAGTTTCAGGGGTTAAAATAGACTTTAAAGTCAGTCGGTTTGATTTTCTCTCGCCAAAAATTTTCAGATTTCTCCTTATTATTTCTTTTGGGTGTTCTTATTGTTTTTCTTTCCGCACATTATCGATGGGTGGACAATCAAAAAATAATTCGGCCCCAAGGCTTTCTTCAGTTCTTCTTAATGGACTGAATTATGTTGTGACACTAGCACTGGGTGGAAAATCATTGATTGGGCATATGATGGAGCAAAATCTCCTCCAACTATATCAAAGGCTTCTACAAGTGATGAAGTTGAAAAGTATGGCGAATGGAAATCCGAAAACCAATACACCATGTCTTTGCTTCTCAATTCTATGGAACCCAAAATTGCTGAAATCTTTACCTTTTCGGACACCGCTCAAGAACTTTGGCAATCTGTGAAGGATTTATATGGTCATCAACACAATGCTGCCTGTATTTATCAATTGCAGCAAGCTATCAATAATTGTGAACAAGGAGATCGTTCTTTTGTTGAATTGAAAAGCATGTGGGATGAACTTGGCTTATACCGTCCTCCTACAACTGATCTTGTAACATTGCAAAAAAGGGCTGAGCAAGATAAAGTCTTTCAGTTAGTGGCCCACATCAAACCAGAATTTGAAAATCTTAATGCTCGAGCTCGTAAATATGTTTTTCTTGGGTATTCTTCCACCCAAAAGGGATACAAATGTTTTGATCCCACGAGTCAAAAGCTTATTGTCTCTTGTGACGTTCGCTTTGTCAAAGGTACACCTTTTTTCCAAGACTCGAATGATAATCAGCTTCAGGGGGAGTATTTTAATGGATTCATTCCTCTTCCAATTATTGAGACAAATTTTGTTGATCCATCCAAAATAAATGTCTCACAAGAATCTTCTGTCGTGGGCCCTCCTGTGGAAGTCCAAGTCCCTCCTTTGCCCGAATGTCAGTCCTCTTCACCATATGTGCCACCCCAACGTCGATCTACCAGGGTAAGTCGTCCTCCAGCCAAAATGCATAACTTCAGCCACTAGTGTAAGCAACAAATCACTGCAGTATTGGTAGCGAATCTATGATTAGAATCACACATAATATGGAAAGATTTTCCCCTTCTCCAACACTCCCCCTCAAGTTGGTGCGAAGATATCGATCGAGCCCAACTTGAACAAAATCTCGTGAAATCTCATTGAAGGCAAGCCTTTTGTAAATATGTCAGCTAACTAATCTAAGCAACGAACATACGTCATGCTAATAATTTTACTCTGTACCTTCTCCCTTACAAAATGGCAATCAACTTCGATGTGCTTTGTTCTTTCATGAAACACAGGATTAAAAGCAATGTGGATTGCTGCCTGATTGTCGCAAAACATGTTTACTGGTTGGGAAGATTCAAAACCCAAATCAAGTAAAAGAGCACGAAGCCATATTATCTCACTAGTTGTCGAAGCCATGGCTTGATATTCTGCCTCTGCACTTGAACGAGCAATAACATTCATTCTGCTTTTTACTTTTCCAAGTAACCAAATTCCCACCAATCAGCATTTGTATATCCAATAATGTTTGTGTGACCATTTCTGCGCATCCATATGCCTCGTCCAGAAGAAGATTTCAAGTATTGAAGAATTTTATTTACTGCAGTCAAATGATTAGTCCGAGGAGCATTCATAAATTGGCTAACAAGACTTCCAACATGGGTGATATCGAGGCGAGTGATAGTTAGGTAAATTAACTTACCTACAAATCTCTGATATTGACCAACGTTTGTCAAGAGTGCACCTTCAACCCCAATTTTTCCAGAAGCATCAATAGGGGTTTCAATGGGTTTAGCACCCATCTTGCCAGTCTCTTTTAACAAATATAAAACATACTTTCTTTGATTCAGGAACAAACCCTTTTTCGAGTGAGCAATCTCCATCCCCAAAAAATACTTCAACATTCCCAAGTCTTTAATGGCGAATTTCTTGTGCAAAAGAGACTTTAATTTGGCTATTTCATTCAATTCATTTCCAGTGACGATTATATCATCCACATACACCAAAACAACAGTAGTTCTCGTGGTAGCATGTTTAACAAACAATGATGAATCAGCTGAACTTCTTTGGAGCCCATTATTCATAAGAATAAATGAGCTTCGCATACCAGGCCTGAGGCGACTGTTTTAGCCCATAAATGGCTTTCTTCAATTTACACACTAACTGTTTTTGTTCTTCTTGAGGGTGTCCAAGGGGAATAGTCATGTAAACTTCCTCTTCTAGTTCTCCATGCAAAAATGCATTTTTCACACCCATCTGAAACAAATCCCAATCACAATTGACAACAACAAACAACAATACTCGGACCGTGTTCATTTTGGCAACTGGGGCAAATGTTTCTTTGTAGTCAACTCCATAAGTTTGAGCATATCCCTTTGCAACTAATCTAGCCTTATACCGCTTGATTGTCCCATCACTATTGTATTTGATCTTATAAACCCATTTGCATCCTACAACTTTTTTCCCTTCGGTAACTGAACAATGCTCCAACTTTTATTCTGATCAAGAGCAAGAATTTCCTCCTTCATAGCCGTTTTCCAAACTGAATGATTATTAGCTTCATGAAAGCTAGTAGGCTCATTGATAATAGAACTCAAGAAAGCAGAGTATGAATGAGACACATTAGCATATGACAAATAGTTTTGAATAGGAAAAGCAGAGGCATGATAGCTATAAAAATCTTGCATTTTGGCTGGAGGACGACTTACCCTGGTAGATCGACGTTGGGGTGACACATATGGAGAAGAGGACTGACGTTCGGGCGAAGGAAGGACTTGGACTTCCACAGGAGGGGCCACGACAGAAGTTTCTGGTGAGACATTTATTTTGGATGAAGGATCAACAGAATTTACCTCAATAATTGGAAGAGGAATGACATCATCAAAATACTCCCCCCTGAAGCTAATTATCATTTGAGTCTTGGAAAAAGGTGTATCTTCGACAAAGCGAACATCACGAGAGACAGTAAGCTTTTGACTCGTGGGATCAAAACATTTGTATCCCTTTTGGGTGGAAGAATACCCAAGAAAAACACATTTATGGGATTGTTTCCCTTATTGATCACATGTAATGTGTATTTATATTTAGGGTGGTGTATTACAGCAACCCATGAATAAGATTTCTCCTCCCTTCTCCCGTGGAATAGGTCACAAATCGTTTGTGACTGAACCACGTAAATGCTTCATCTTTTAAGTTTTCTACAATATTCTACAATGACTTCGTCCTTACAAATGTTGTAGTTTCTTTAAACCCATATTTTTATTTTATGGATAATTAAAATATTGGGCCGAAAGCAAGTATCATCCTAGTGTTGTGATCTTTCTAATGCTCATCTGTGCTGTGATCTTTACTCTAGAATGACTTGGTCTCGACCCATGTTATAGTTGCCTTGTACCCACAAATGACTTGCAATTTTCTTCTGTGGCATGGCATTATTATTTGGCCCCTTCCATATGACTGTCTGTGTTTTGATCTTTATTTTAGAATGATTTAGTCTTGTACCATGTTGTAGTTGTTTTGTACCCATAGTTGACTTGGACCTTGTATTTTTTCGCATCACATCAATAATTGGCCCTTTCCATATGCAAGTCTGTATTTTTATCTTTACTCTAGAATGACTTGGTCTTGACCTATGTTGTAGCTTTGTACCCATAGTTTACTGGTGCACATTGTCTTTTGTGGCATCACATCAATATTTGGTCTTTTCCATATGCTTGTATGTGTTTTTATATTTATTTTGTAATGACTTGGTCCCGACCCATCACCCTTGTTGTAGTTGCTCTCTACCCACAGTCAACTTGCACCTTTACTTTTGTGGCATCACATCAATAATTGATAAAAACCACCCATTAAAAATACTAGTTAAGCAAGTATCTAAGAATAGAGAGGTTGCAAGTCAAATGTGCATATTGGGCAACGACAAGTTGTGCAACAAGTTTTTTATGCTTACAGATCCAAACACTAAACCATGCATGAAACCATAAACTCTTAATATATCACAGCACATAGGTTACACAATCTCTGTATCACTACAAAGAGCTTGTGATCATAACACTCATAGTGTTTGTTAGGTGAGATCCTATACAGGCATAGCAAAATTGAATTAGAAATATATTCCATGCAGTGGATTAGACGAAATTTAAAACCCAAAAATAGCTAGCCAAAGAACAATATGTTTCAGAACTGAGATAAACGATTGGAATCCCTCAAGAACTTCTATATGTGATAAATCCTGAAAGAAATCAACTACCCACGAGAGAGAGAGAGAGAGAGAGAGAGAGAGGTAATTGATTGGGAGAAATTTGGGGGTCTCTTAGGGTTATATATAGAGGGAGGGTTTCTAGTCACAACAACACCTTGCCCGATTGAATTTTGATGATGTGAACCGTCCAATGTGTTTAAAATGTGTTTTTAAGGGTCTCCGCGAGGAATTATTAAAAAAATTACCGAAAAGGGCTTGATCCGAGCAGTTTTTGATCCAAACAATTTTTCCAAAAACTTTATAGGAATTGGTGTTCTCAGAATTGTCTGGATCGAGCACTTACCGATATCAAAATAAGTTGATTTTTTGTGGGTATCCTTAAAAAAAAATTTAAACATGTTGAACGGCTCGGATTATTAGCGTGGGGCTCCGAGACATGTTGTGTCCCTAGAACTGGGCCATATATATATATATAGACACACGCACAGTAAAATTGTAAACTCAAAAAGCCACACCATGTGTTGGTCAATATTTTTTTGGGATGCCATGATTTTGGTTATTTCATAAGTGCTAAGTTGCACCATTGAAGTGGTAATGTGACGTGATCAATGCCTTGTTTTGGTAATTTTCCGTACACTGAACCTGCGAATGAATCTTTTGTTAAGTCTTGTATTGTGTTACTAGGAAACATTGTATCTTGTTATGGAAGATCTTTCTTGGGAAGCTTAATCCCAATTAGGATATCATAATTTTAATATTTTAGGAAATCATACTTGAACATTTGATCAATTTAAAGTATTTAATTATTTTAGTGGGATCTAGGTTTTGCTTTTACAATGATTCCCGCTGTTTCATTGTTGATGTTATATCTTACACCCTCCGTTCCTTTTATAGTGTTTAACTTTTCATTTTGAGTTATCCCTTAATAAGTGTGTGTTTTGAAAAGTTAGTGAGTATATTTCCTATTTTACTCTTAAAAGTATATTCTTTTATGAAAAGTTAATATGTATTATTATATTGATAAGGGTAGGTAGTGGAAAATAGTTGTAAAGGTTGATGTGAGAGAAAATAAGTTAAAATTACGAGGATACACACTTTAGAGGGGGGGGGGGGGGGGGGGGGGGGGAGTATGATTTTAAATTTAGGGGGAGTTTCCACCAAAAATATCATGTTATGTTTTCACAGTAGTCAAAACTAGGTGTAGTTTCGAATGGTACTTGTGTGTGATGCATGGGAGGAGAATGATCTGTCTTCACGTTATAATAGACAACCGATAAAAATACCAAAAATATTATTTAGATGATGATGGAAACTCAGCCATAGTCATGTAAATCATTAACTTTTTCCCCTTGTCTTATCATCTTTCTTTCATGGGTAGTGGGCCTTAGCACCCTCAATGCACTTCTCCTCTGGCTAAGGATGGAGCCAAGGGGGACAAGTGGTGGTGACCGCCACCACAATTTAAAAAAAAATGCTACTATCATGTTAGAAATTTTGTTTTTACGCTCAAACTATGTACGTTCGCCAGCAATAGATATTTTCATAGTTTCTTATAAAGAAGTCTAAAACCAAATTTACTAGCCTAAATGAAGTATCTAGAAATTTAGGCTCTAAATCGAAAAAATAAAAATAAAAAAAATAAAAAATAAAAAACCTCACACTTTAAGAGTAATGCAAACTCTTTCTCAGCACAACTTTAAATCTTTTGGAGCCAGGATATTGACTATACACGATTTAAATTCAAAGATATTTGCAAGTTTCTTGAGAAATGTTATACTTCTGATTTTGCAGAGCCAGAGAAACTACATTTGAAAATTGAAAATCTAAGTACCATTTCCTAATTGTGTGAAGTGGTAAAACAAAACAACAAATGTTACAATTTATCCTCTTGTTGATTGATTAATTAATCTGTGACGTTGCTCATGTCAAAGTCTATGATCTAGCCTGCTCTTTTAGCTTTGAAAATTGTGAACACTAGACTGCGCAATAGCATGGGAGATGAAAATATTGACATGTTTTTTTTATCACATGCATGTGGAAAGATATTGGTAGAGGTTTTGATTCGATTCTATTGTTGATGTTTTTAATGACCTGAAAGAGAACTGAGCACAACTCAAAATGTGTTATTTTAGAAGATAAATTAAGTTAAATTACTATCTTTTGCACTCTCCGGGCATATGAAAACGTTGTTTATTATAGAATTTTAGTATGATGTTTCAAATTTTTTTTTTTAAATCGAATGCTCGTAGTGTAGTTCATCTGTGTTTTTAGTATACATGTTCGCAACCACTAGTTAAAAATTCTAGCTCTGTCGTGTACCCAAAAGTCTTCTAATTTTAAGTTTAGTCAATCAGAATCATGTACTAATGTGCAAATCATTTGTTGACAATGTATTATCACATCTTTCTTTGATATGTTTTAGGCTTTGAGCTTGCATAAAATTATTCAGCAAAAATAGATTGATTGAAGGACTACTTATTGCTTTTGTTAATTTTCTGATAACAATCTACGGACTACAAAACTTTGACAAGGAAAGTGAGTTTGGATGGTACCACTCAAGTGATGAATCTCATCCATGAACTTCACTTTCTATATATGCACATCCTGTAGTCATTCTTCACCCGTTTTTGTTGTTAATCGGATATTAATCTACCGCTGATTGTGAGATTGAGTAGTTATTCCGCCAATGTATCTTGATGCAACTTTCAAGTCCAAAGCAGCTGGTAATGAAGAGGATCCACGAGATAATAAAGCCAGTTTCACCAAATTAGAAAGGTCTTTCATCACCAAAATAATTCTAGGTGTGGTAACTCCTCTTCATGATGTTCTCAGTCTTTTTTTTTAGGCAATGGAAAAGAGTCACAACATTCGTAGATGTTTAATCATATGGGATCTATATGCATGATGTTTATATATATATATTTTATTATGCTTCTTATATCATCCTCATTATTTATGTCTTATGTTAGGTTGTCCTTTGTTGAAAAACATTGACTACGCAAAACAAAAGCATGCACTTGCCTTAGTGCTTGCAAAGAGATTGATCGAAAAAGAAGATTGGAGTCGTTACATGTACTTTGGAAGGAGAGATTCTGAAGGCAGCTCATGTGTATCCTCATCATCACCGAAGATGAATGGAGCGCTTGATCCACTAATTCAAGCAACAAAGCATGGCATTCTTGAGTTGGTAATGCAGACTGTTTGGATCCCATATAAGATCGGCCTCAATTTAATTTGTTTCTCTTTTCTTATTATTATTATTATTATTATTATTATTATTATTATTATTTTGGCTTTAGGATGCTTCGAAGGCTTGGAACACCATGATCTATCCTCAGTTTACTGCATGTGAATTCCTGCATGGGATTAATGAACCTCCTCCGCCCCTCCTTTACTCATTTTCGTTCTCCAACAAAAAACATAGAGGGATTTATTTTTTCCTGTACTTTGGTTCAGCATTTTCCTTTCAACTCTATGCTAAATTTTGTTACAATTTTTAAGTGTTCGGCATTAATGAGTTTGCGAGTTACACTTTTCCTCATGCGGGCTGGCATGTCAATCCACAGTGGAGGGTGGTGTATCATTTCTAACGAGAGTAGGGTTCCGTGTGCCTCAATTAACCAACCCCATATACTTTTCTCATCCTTGCTCCGTTGATATTTTGTCTATTAATTGTATATGATTTTTACTTTTGGTTAGTCAATTTAAATGTCCTAGTAGATTTTAACGATAAATTCCTAACACAAGGAGACATTCCAACAGGTAATGGCGATTCTTGGAAAATTTCCCGAGGCTGCCAGTTCTTATGATGAAAATGGAAGGAATATACTACATATCTCGGTGGAGCAAAAACATAGATTTGTTTACGATTACTTAATGTGGTCTCTTGATTTCAAGAATAGGATGCTAGCAGATGTTGATTTCCAAGAGAACACCATTCTGCATCTTGCAGCATGGCAACAAAAATATCCTCCACCTCGTGAATTCACGAATCAATTGGGAGTAGATGCTAATGGTGGTCAAGGGAATGTGGCTTTTAATTTCAAGAATAGGATGCTAACAGATGTTGATTTCCAAGGGAACACCATTCTGCATTTTGCAACATGCCGACATGGAAATCCTGAAGTCACAGATCCATTGGCAGGAGATGTAAATAGTGGTCAGTTGAATGCGCCTTTTCATATCGGAGAGAAGGGTGAAAGTCTTGCAGTTCTCACCCAGATGAGTTGGGATGTGCTTTGGTTTGAGGTACAACAGAGATTCCCTAAACCTCTCACTTGAACTGATCTTGAGAATATTCAATTGTGTGAAGAATTTTTTTGCATGCGGTTATGTTTGAAAAGAATTTGCAATTCATGAGTCAGAGGTTTTGTTTATTTTAATTAAACAGAAATGTGAATAGTCAAATAAAAAATTCTTGGTTGCCACTTGTAAGTTTGAGTCCAACTAACAAAGACAAGAATTTTAGCTAATGGTTTTTGGCATTCTGTAGATTTAAGGGTTGTCCTATGTTTGACATTAACCAGTAGACCGCTAATCAGTATCTCTCACTTGTATCTAACACTATAGCTCTGGAGTCATGCTACTATGCACACCCTCTAAAAATTATTCAATATGAGATTTTGTGACTAAAAATATGAGATTTTGTGGCTCTAAATATGAGATTTTGTAGCTAGAGATACGAAATGCATATGGTATGCACACTCATATGAATAGTCACAAAATCTCATATTTGGAGCCACACAATCTCATATTGGATCCATGCGGACTTGGTGCGGACCGTGCGGACTTGTGCGGACTTGTGCGGACTTCATATTTGGAGCCACAAAATCTCATATTTGGTGTCACAAAATCTCATATTTTGGAGCCACAAAATTTCATATTTGGTGCCAGAAAAACTCATATTTGGAGCCACAAAATCTCATATAGTCAATGGTCAAAGGTGGCACAAATTCCCATATATACGTCATACGTGGCGGAATCTCGGCCGTCCATCCGTATGGGGTGCATACCATATGCCATCTCATATTTGGAGCCACAAAATCTCATATTTGGTGCCACAAAATCTCATATTATCTCATATTTGGTGCCACAAAACTCATATTTAGAGCCACAAAATCTCATATAAGAGGGTGTGTACCGTAGCATGCCTAATAGGTCTATAGTTACTCTGTTGAGTTTGTTTTGGGCAATTGATTCATTCGAGAGAGCATTGATCATGCAAGTGCGGGTGAGGCATTGTTGAGATTATAGAATTGAGCACACTGACTTGTCATGCACGCCTCAGTATCTCCCTGGCTATTTTCTTTGCCTTCCTGCTACTAGTGATATTTTCTATTTTTTGGATCCATCCACTTTATTTGCCTTTCCTTTATTGATTACTTTGAACATAATTTACCTAATTCCCCACCAGATTGTTGACTCTGCATCATGTTTATGTTTACACAGCGTGTAAAAAAGGATACTTATCCACATTTATGGTACCTTCCTAATTCTGACGGAAAGTCACCAAAGGAGTTATTCGAAGAAAATCACTCAGCCCTACGCAGACAAGCCGAGAATGCAGCCAAAAACTTGAGTACCAATGGAGTAGTGTTGACCACTCTACTTGCCACCATCAACTTTGCAGCCCTATTTACACTCCCAGGTGGCTTTGATGGACAGACAGGGCAACCTGTACTCTTCAAAACCAATAAGCAAGAATTGCAGATCTTCATGGTATACTTACTGGTAGCTCTTGGTTTCACTGCCATCGGTTTAGTGGCTTTATTGTTAATCCCATACTCAAAGTTTGACACCAAGGATTTTTACATCGCGATACCAATGAAACTGACTGTTTCCACAACTGCCATTGTCTTCTGCTCAGGCTTCACCGCTGCCGCATTTGGCCAAGGTTATATTCTTGAGGGGGGACTTAGGACCAATCATGGCCAATATTGTTGTTTTAATAACGGCCATTGTTGGGATTGTTGTGCTTTTTTTAACAATGGAAGTTGTGGTCGTGTGGTTCGATTACATGTCCTATGCGATTCGTAATCAACTAACTTCTAGAAGTCTAGAAATGTAAAGACTCAACTGGATCAAAAGTCATGCTGGAAACTCATAACATGTTGAGGGATTTTATTAAAGCTTTTGATCTCAAGGGATTCAGCTGAATAGCGCTTGTCAAATGTAGCACCATCTGTGTCTTTAATTATTTACAATTATTTTCAAATTGAAAACACTTACATGTTACGAAATTTTAAATTCACTCTTGGACGTGCATTTTATTTATTTACTCATTAAGTACCAGGAATGGGTGTTATTTTTTATTCTAACGAGGAAATTAAATTAAAACCCTAGACTATATCTCGTTTATGAGTTGTATTAACTTGACCTACCCTTGACACATATGTTTAGCCTAACGAATTACTTTTGGTTTATTGATGTCTTTCTGAACTTCAATGTTGGCCAAATTTTGTATCACCACATCCACCCCGTGACACATATCTTTAGCAAATTATGATCAATCGGACAACCACCCTTGCATAACTGGGAAACCACCCATTTAATTTCTTACAGCAAGCCACTCTTTGGTCTACGGCATGGCCAATGCCTCCCTTAGTGGTAGTTAGGGTTCAAGTCCCATTAGGGACGTGTGCCATTGTTAGATTAGTTAGTTTAGATTTCTTGCTTGTAAAAAAAATTTAAAAAAAAATCTTACAGCAATCACTACAAGAAAAAACACTTTCGGTGACTAAGAATTTACTCACCCAAAGTCCATATCCAGTCGCCAAAATCCTTGGTGATTAACGAACCCTAGATCTATCTGAAGCTCTCATTACTCCTCCTTCAATCTCAATTGTCTTCTTCTTCCAGTTCATCCCCAATCGTCTTCCCCTCCCCTCCCACTACGAAACGAAGCAAGCACAAGCTCAAGTTATGCTCCAATCGCCACTATTCTATCTCAACCTTAGTTGAGATGTTCTTCTCAGCCTTTGGACCCAAAAATCATTTCCTACTACCAAAAACCAAAATGTGGCTAAATATGTGATTGTTTCAATTGTGATTGAGGGTTCTCAATTGTTCTAACAAGTCACAACATGTCTTGGATGAAAAGTTTGAGAAATAGATTTTTCCATCTAATTATGAGTTGATTTTGTATAAGAACGTGTTAAAATTGGACTCTTCATGTTAGATGGGCTCTTTCTCCATACAATTAATCTTCGTTTAGATGGGCTCTTTCTCCATATAATTAATCTTCGTTCAAGGGCTATCTATAAGTCTTTAGACTTTTGTTAAAATTCGTTTCTTTTTGCACCTTAATTTCTTGGCCATGATATATCTTGGACTTGTCATTTTTATACATAGAGCAATTCATACATACAATAATTCTCGTTTTGTTGTTCGCCCATCTAGTGTTTGACCATATGCTTGTATGAAGTTTGATTTCTAAATAACAGAACGCTTATAACAGGAGGGGCAAAATTATGTACTCACAAGCTGGGCAATGAAAATTATTCCCCCATATTGTTTTAGAGAGGAATTAAAGTCCTTTAAGTGATTATGACATGGGAAGATAGTACAACAAATTCTTCCTTTTTTACCCCCCAAAATGGATGAGTTCTATTGACATCATATGAAAACAAACAGGATAAGAATCTTATTAAACCCCAATATTCAAAAATAGCTGCTTCAAAGTCCTTTAGACAATGATGATCCGGTCATTAATCAAGATGCAACTTATAAGTTTGGTTGGTAGCCGTAACATTGAAATCTCTTTGAATTCAAAGTTTACAGTTGGCGCAACTAAACGGGCCATTTGACACCTCTAATCGTGTCAAAAAATTTCCAGACCAGTTACATTTTCTGGATATTGACCCTCTATGAGAACAAGGAGAGAATGCAACCAAAATCCTTCACACCCAAAAAAAAAAACGTCACTAATAACTTAATCTTTTAGGCTATTTTAATCGGCACAATCAGTTTTGAAGCCCTTTATACTCCCCTGGGGCCACGAGGCTTTGATTGAAACACAGGCATACCCAAGGATTTAGATATCGGCCGCTACGTAACGGTTTTTTGGGCTTCCGATATCGCTACACCCTGCGTTACTCAAAATTCACCCCCTTATACGCCGATTTCCGCTACATATCAGTTTTATATGATTTTTCACTCGCTACACGACCGCTATGGCTGCTACACGACTACTACGGCCAGTTCAGGTGCTTTGGCGCCAAATTTTTTTAAAAAAAATTCACAGCTGCGAGCAGTCCGCTTCCGATATTTAAAACCTTGGGCATACCAATGCTCCTCTAAGCATACCATAATGAAAAATGTAATCTGAAAACCCTAAGAAAACAAGAAAGAGAAAACATCTCTCATTTCATTTCTGTACTCGATGATTACAAATGAACTCACGTCTCCTATTTATACAAGAAATTACTACTGCTACTACTCCTGTGCTACTCACCGACTTACCACTACGAACTCACCGACTTACCATTGCAAACTAAAACCCAGGACCTCAATTTGTTAGACAAACTAACATAAACTACACATGTCACCTATACAAATCACATTATTACAAACAGGTCCCTCACATTTAGTGAGTCTCACTTACACGCCCCTGCAAACTAATGGGTGTATTCACAACCATTAGTTAGGATTTCAGAAATAGAACCCGATCAGCAGATAAAGACTTGGTAAAAATATCCCCAACTTGATCCAGAGTACCAATGTGCTTGATGAGTACCTGTTTAGAAAGAACCTTTTTGCGAATAAAGTGGTAATCCACTTCAACATGTTTGGTACGAGCATGATATACAGGATTAGCAGCAAGAGAGATCGCAGACAAATTATCACACCATATAAGATGAGGAGTAACCACAGGAATACAGAGAGGATATAACAGTTGTTGTAGCCAAGAAAGATCGGCAGTGGTATGAGCAAGAGCACGATACTCTGCTTCAATGGAGGAACGAGCCACTGTATGCTGTTTTTTTGCAGTCCAGGAAACCAAATTAGACCCTAGAAAAACACAAAACCCAGTGGTAGATCTCCTATCAGTTCTGTCCCCAGCCCAATCAGCATCTGAAAATGCTGTGAGGTGAAATGTACTGGGAGTAAACAACAAGCCACTGTGGATAGAGCCCTTGATGTACCTTAAAATCCTTTTAACAACATTAAAATCACTCTCTTTGGGATCATGCATGTGCTGACATGCGACATTCACAGCAAAAGATATTTCTGGCCTAGTAAGGGTCAAGTACTGAAGAGATCCAACTATAGTACGATACCAATGAGGGTCAGAAAACTGCAGATCAGAAGGTATAAGAGCTGGTTTAACAGAGGAAGGAGTAGAGCTGGGTTTACACTCACTCATGCCAGCCTTATGAAGCAAATCTGAGGCATACTTAGCCTGAGACAACAATAAATTGGCACCATCCTGATGGACTTCAATGCCCAGAAAATAATGTAACACACCAAGATCCTTCATAGCAAATCTAGAGCTAAGAAGAGTAATAAGCTGAGGAATGTAAGATACATTGCTCCCTGTCACAATAATATCATCAACGTATACAAGGATGATGATGATACCCTGATCATTATGCAATACAAAGAGTGATGTATCTGCTTGACTTTGATGAAATCCTTGTTCCAACAGAAAACTGGAAAACACTGAAAACCATGCCCTAGGGGCTTGTCTCAAACCATACAAAGCCTTATTAAGCTTACACACATAAGCAGGATGATCAGAATCCTTGTAGCCAGGTGGTTGTCTCATGTAGACATTTTCCTCAATGACACCATGCAAGAAGGCATTTGAGACATCTAGCTGTTTTAGAATCTAGTGATTAGTGATAGCCATAGAAAGAACAACCCTAAGTGTGGGTTGTTTAACTACAGGACTGAAAGTCTCTGAAAAATCCAAGCCCTCATGCTGTTGGTTGCCATTAGCAACCAATCTAGCTAGCTTTGTATCTAGCAATAGACCCATCTGAATGTCTCTTGATTTTATAAATCCACTGACAGCCTATAACATTGGCATGAGGAGGCAAGGGAACCAAAGTCCATGTCCTTTAATCCATAAGAGCTTTATATTCCTCAGCCATAGCCCTTTGCCACACATAATATCTCAGTGCTTCAGTGAAATTGTGAGGTTCTTATGTGGGAAATTCAGAAGAAACAGAAATGGTAGTAAGACTAAGAGGATTTTTTTGTTTAAAGATTCCAGCTTTGGATCTTGTAAGCATAGGATGAGAAGGCAAGACAGCAGAAGTAGAAACATCAGAAGAAGTTGAAATAGGAGCAGGATGAACAGGAGGTAACAACTCTGAATGATCAGCTAAAGAAACAAAAGTAGAAGAAGAAACAGGACATGAAGAAACAAGACTGGAGGAAGACACAGTAGAGATAGAACAATCAACAGGAGTAGAGCTTATAGGAACATTGATGACAACATCAGAAAATGATGTAAGAGGAATTGTAAATTGAGTAGGAGTACAAGATGAAGAAGAAGAAAGACTTTGAACAAGAGTAGAGTAAGGAAAATTTGTTTCCACAAATTTCACATGTCTTGAAAGAAACACTTTGTGACTTTCAGGCTCATAACATTTATACCCCTTGGTATTGTCACAATATCCTAGAAAAATGCACTGTTTGGATTTGGGAGTTAATTTGTTAGAAACATAGGGTTTAAGCCATGGAAAACAACTGCACCCAAATGGTTTTAATGCTAAGTAATTTGGTGAGGAGTTAAACAAGAGAACAAAGGGAATTTGATTCTTAAGAGAAGAATGTGGCAATCGATTAGCAAGAAATACTGCTGTAGTTAAGGCTTTAAGCCAAAATGATGTAGGCAAACCAGATTGTAAGAGTAAAGTGATTGTGGTTTCAATGAGATGACGATGTTTCCTTTCAACCACCCCATTTTGTTCTGGGGTGTGAGGACAAGTGGTCTGATGAATTATCCCAGTGGTGAGAAACAAATGAAGCAAGAAGTGATTAACAAATTCCCCACCATTGTCACTCCTTACTTTCTAAATATGAGTATTAAACTGAGTGACAACGTAGGCTTTGAATTCTGAAATCTTAGTTTTGACTTCAGATTTATAATGAAAAGGGAATAACCATGAGTATCTAGTATAATCATCAACAACCAACAAGTAATATTTGAAACCTTAATGTGACGGAATAGGTGAAGGGCCCCACACATCCATGTGTACTAGTTGAAACGGTGCAGAAGAACAAGATTCAGATAAAGGAAATGACAGTTTATGACTTTTAGCAAGATTACAGCAGTTACAATTGCTCACAAGAGGCTTACTTACAGGTAAAACAAACTGCTTTATTAGATTGTGAAACATGGTAGAATTAGGATGACCAAGTGCTTGATGCCAAATAATAGCAGATGAAGATGGTGATGCAGAATTACTTGACACAGAATTAACCACAGCTTGAGATGGAACAACAGAGAAAACATCAGAGTAGTTCAGTACTGGGTAGAGTCCCTTGTGACAAGGCCCCTTGAACAGAATTTTGTGGGAAGATTTGTCCTGGATGACAAGCCCAGTACAATCAAAGATAAGCACACAATTGTTATCTCTAGCAAATTGATGTACTGAAATAAGATTATGAGAAATATCAGGTGAATGCATTATGGAAGACAGCTGAAAAGTAGAATATGGAGTTGGGAGAATGCCTTTACCAGTGTGTGTGACTGGAAAAGTTGAGCCATTTCCCACAAGAACACCCTCATTTACTGAAGCTGGTTGAGGTTGAGAAATATTGCTTAGATTGTTGGTAACATGATGTGTAGCACCACTGTCAAAGAACCAAGGCTGTGATGTATCAGTGGATGCATAAGGACTAATTAAACCCATCTGAATGTTACCAGGACCAGCAAACTATCCAGAAGAGCTAGCCACCATGGCAGTTGGCTGATATGCAGCAGTAAAACTTGGAACTCTAGAAGAACCATTGACTATTGCAGTTGGTTGATAACCCCCAGTAAAACCAGCAAATGAGGGAGAGACAACAGTTGATCCAGAAGATGACACCCCAGGTAAAGAATTCAAACCATTAGTAGACCTGACTGATTGAGTAGAAAAAGGTATTTGTCCACTTTGCCTGGTTGAGGGAATCCATGAACCTCCAAACTGAGACTGACTGATAGGAACACTAGATCCAAAATATTGAACTTGTGGCTGTAAGACTGAAGCTGTTGGAATCATCTGGAAAGGAAAAGACTGCAGCATATGTGGTGCTTGAATAAACTGGGGTGAAACATTATGAAACATCTGAGGTGGTTGTGTCACATAGCCTTTCCATTGTCCTCCAGAAACATCATTGCTATTTGAACTCTTATAGTAGCAGTAATTGGTGGTGTGGTTATTCCTTCCACAAATCTCACAAGGATCCTTAAAATATCTGGGGCCTCTGCCCCCTCTTCCTCTAGTATTTCCTCTGAATTGATTAGGATAAGGCTGTTGTGATTGTTGTGCAAAAGATGACTGAGGAAAAAATTGAGTGGTGACATACTGCGAATTGGAATCAGTTTGTGCAGGTGTATGTGTTGAAATGCCTAATTGGGACATGGAGTTGGACAATGCATTTCCTGCAGTTATGTTACTCATGCCTTGATGTTTACCATTCTCTTGTGCAGCCACCAAAACAGTTGTATGATCAGATGGTAGATCTGCAGACAATTGCAGATCTTCTCCATTCAGCATAGCCACTAATTCATCAAAAACAACTGGTTCACCTCGTGTCCTAATTGCTGTTTTGAATCCATTAAACCCCCTTGGTAAACTTCGCAGAGTATAGAACACCAGATCTTCATCATTTACTTCACTACCAGCTGCAGCCAATTTTTGTGCATACTCCTTTATAGTATCAATATACTTCTCCATACTCTCAGTCTTAGTATGAGAAAACAATCTACATTTCAGTTCTTGCACATGAGATCTAGTGAGAGAGTTTTATCGATTAGACAAGGAGTCCCATACATCCTTAGCATGCCTAAACCCAAGAACATAGGGTAAAGTAGATTGAGACAAAGACGAAGTCAAACATGACAACAACTGTGTATCAACAACAGTCCAAATAGCAAATTCAGGATTATCAACAAAATTTCCCTCAACATTCTTGATTTTCAGTGAAGGACACTCAATCGATCCATTCAGATAACCAAAGAAACCATTAGCAGTCATCACATTCTCTACTTGAATTCGCCATAGAAGATAATTTGTGCCAGTTGTGGACGGCCCACCGAGATTGTGCGAAAAGATTGTGATTGTTAGAGTCGCCACCCGGATTTGAAGTCCGAACCCGAGAAACCGATCAAAAATATGACTCATTTGCCCATTGAAAAAAAAGATTTCACTGATCATGGCAGAACCAAAGATTTCTCGGATTCGGGGGTTTGGTTACGAGAGGGGAAGGGTTTTACGGCACCCCTCTCGCCCGGTCCGTGAACCGGTCTCTACTCGACATTTTGTGGGATTTTAGAAACATTTGAAGTTCAATTTATTCACATAAACAGGGGGATCGGGGACGGGAATCACATAAACAGTAAGAAAGTACAAAATGTAAATCTAAAGTGGATGCTTGTGTACATGATTTATATGAAAAATGATGATGATAGTAAAGTGAAATGATACAAATATTTACAAGGAATAATGAATTACAGAAACTATATAACAATTTCAGGAATTTTTATGAACATAAGACCTAATTAAACTGCTTTACAAACTGGATCCCAGAATTGGGATTGAGCGCTCAAACCAGTGAAGTTGAGCGCTCAACCTCCTCAACCAGTTTGAGCGCTCAAGGCTCCTGAATTGAGCGCTCAAACCAATCCTTGGCCTCTGTGAAATTACACTTTTAACAAACTTCTTTTTGAGATCAAACATTCATCAAATGTTTTCCAGGAGAAACAGATAAGAGTAATCTGTTCGATCTCTTAAAGAAAGATGAAAAAAAAGAATGTAATTTCAATCGATTAACAACGAAATGTTTGAAAATGGAGGAATAAGGGAGGAATCCTGGTCCTGAACACAACAACAATAACTCACGCACATAATTAACATAATAAATCACAGTCTATCATCAGAACGACAAACAATCAGTAAACTGCCCAAGAACAGCTTGAGCGCTCAAGTCAATGACATTGAGCGCTCAAGCCATAATCTGGCTCTTTGATTTTTGACCTTTAAACAAGCTTTTGATACTTCAATAATGATCATTAATATATGAAATGAAGATTTATGAGGTTGAACAATCTCTGTTTTGCCCTCAAACATAAGATTTTCAAAAGTTTTTGATGTTTAATCCTCATAAAATGTTAATCTATACTCATGCATGTGATTTTGAGGTAAAATAAACTGTTTTATAGATTTCATGAGCATAATTAACCATTAAATAATGATCAAAACCAAAGGAAAGCACAAAACTCAACAAAACAGAAACTGCTCAGAATTGGGCTTGAGCGCTCAAGGCCTAAGGCTTGAGCGCTCAACCCCTATTGAAACTGCAGATTTTAAAAAGGATTTTAAACAACTTTTAGGCCTTTGTGGGTTCAATGCAAGTATATTGGACTTGCTTGAACTCACTAGCCTTCCTCAGAAGGATCAAAACAGTGAGCATTTCACATGTTTAACTACCTTTTGACTTGTTTGAAGGCTTGAACTGGTTTGTGGTTTTGGAAATGGACAGTAATGGGTGTTTTACTTAGTATTCTGGATGGATGGTATCGTGTGTGAGGTTAATTGATGATTAAAGATCCAATTTTTGGGTTTGAAGAGTGGTTTTTGTGAATGGTTTTGATGGAATGTAGGTGGTTTTTGTAGAGAGAGAGAGAGAGAACAACAAATTCTGGGTGGATTGAGAGCTGGTGTATCAGAGTTCGTAACCCCTCAAACCAGGGGTGCTAGGTGGTTTTATAGAGTGAGTGGGAGGGAAGAGAGGAGAGAGAGAGAGTGGGTTTGTATTTGGAAGTGGGTTAGGAGTAGTTTTAGGTGTATTTTTAGAGTTGGTGGAGTGTATTATACATATAGAGATCGTACAATATCATCCCCAGACGCTCCCATGCAGGAAATCTCATGATGAGATACTCTGCAAGTTGCTGACTGGATCAGAGTTGAGCGCTCAAAGCCATGGGCTTGAGCGCTCAAGGTGCTTCTCAGGGGTTTGAGCGCTCAAGGCCTCAAGCTTGAGCGCTCAAGGTTCTTGGTGGCAGATTGATGGTTTGGCCTTGGTTCAACAATGCTTGGGTTGGTTTGGGATATTTTGGTTGTTTGGGTGGTGTTTGGTTGATTTTGAACAAATTCAAGTCATTCTCACAAGTTCCAGGTAATCATGATTGGTCCGTTTCATCATCGGAAATGCACGAGCGTATCTCGGGTTCAAAATTGGGGTGTCTACACCAGTCAACTTGACATTCACCAGAGATTGAAAGTTTGAGACTAAGAAAGTAAGTGATGGTGAAAGCGTTACCATTGTCGAAGACGAAGACATTCTGATGCTCTCTGATACACCAAATCTTGATTATTCTTCTTCGATTCAAGAAATTCACTGTAATTGCTTCAGGATTCAGATCAGAATTCAGATCTAAGGACTTTCGTCTCTACTAGCTCTGATACCATAATGAAAAATGTAATCTGAAAACCCTAAGAAAACAAGAAAGAGAAAAACATCTCTCATTTCATTTCTGTACTCGATGATTACAAATGAACTCACGTCTCCTATTTATACAAGAAATGACTACTGCTACTACTCCTGTGCTACTCACCGACTTACCACTACGAACTCACCGACTTACCATTGCAAACTAAAACCCAGGACCTCAGTTTGTTAGACAAACTAACATAAACTACACATGTCACCTATACAAATCACATTATTACAAACAGGTCCCTCACATTTAGTGAGTCTCACTTACAACAGTCAAGCCTCTATGCCCTCTTACCTGGTGTAGTGGTCTGCTATGGAGACTTTTTGGGAGAGAAACTGAAAGAGAGTATGAAACACGTTTCAGGATTTAGTGCCAAAGGGTTTTCTATTTTGCCCTCTTATTTTTCTAAATACCAAGCCTCTTAAATGGGTTGGGGCAAGTAAGGAGAGTAAGGAAGTATAAAGTGGGGTCAAAATAGAAAAAACTTGGAAGAAACTATACATATTTCTACAGAAATTTGGGTTAACTGACACAAAAAAAAAAAAAAAAATTGACCCGTGACTTTACTCTTCCTCTCTCCACCCTTGTATGTGTGTAGCTTTGTTTTTTGCTTCTCTCTCTAGCGACTCTCGTGCTAATCGTTATCCCGCTATCAAGATTTGACGAGAAAGACTTTCATGTCGAACGGGTACCGTCACGTGGTACTTGCCAACGCATCGAGCCGTCCAAATATGTTTGGACGGCCCAGATTGAAGGATGGTGGTTTTGTAAATTTTAGGTTTAAATTTACCTAACAAATATGAGTCGTCCAAAATATGTTTGAATGGTTAAGATACGCGAACGGGTACCACGTGGTAGTACCCTATTCGCATGCAAGTTTTTCTACACCCAAGATTTTCACGTCATGATACTGGTGAAAACTGTCGTTTCTTGCAGCACATTAATGCTGAGAAAGTCTACAATATACGCTTATTAAAGCTGTCTACTAATATCTCATCGAAATGGTACCACCTCGTAAAATACTCCTAACATTTTCACTAGGAATCATAACATGTCGTTCTCGAAACTTTTCAGCAATAAAATTCATAACATTCTTATTAAAAATCATTACAAATTGGTGAACGTTGTAATATTTATACTAAAAACACGTAACATTTTGGAAATGTACATGGCACACACCCAATCCCTTTTAGGTTTCTTGCAATGAGACAGTGTGCTTTCCCACACGATGGACACAAAGGTCTTGATACTCGACAACATGTGACACATGCAGAATCTCCTTTTGGAATCAATCAGTCATGTTTGGAAGGAAAACAGAGAACTATGGATCATGTTCGGTTTGGAACTTGAGTTTTGAGTGGAGAGAGAAATGAGAGTAATAGTTAGAAATAAGGGTAATGATTGGATGGAAATAGGGATAATAATTGAGTAATAATTTAGAGTTCGGGTCTTGAAACCCAAACCAAACAAGGAACTTCTTAAATGATTAAAAACAATTTTGGAAATTCAACCGTATTTTTTTATTTATGAAGATTTTTATTTATTTTTAATAATTTTTAATTAGGATTGGAGCATGGTGAACGGAGGGCGGAGGCTTTAGTGCACTTACCATTACCTATTTTTATTGAGTTAATTAAATAATCAACCTTTTTTTGGACACCGCATACATTTTCATCCTACCCACTTTTCAGGGTTATGTTTCCATCCTCTTCCTATTTGATTTACCATTATTACCCTTATTATGACATACATATCCATATACAATCAGTTCTTAATTTTTTGGGAGTGTATAGTGGGACTACCTAAAAATAAGGATTATTTGAATTTGGGAGGGATTCAAAATGAGTTAAGATCATTTTATTCCCATATATAACCAAATTTGATGATTTTCGAAATTGAAGGAGTTTTAAAATAATGAGATAATTATGGGATGATTTCCCATAATAACTAATGTGTTTAATGCCGAAAATTAAGGTGCTTTTGAAACGGTGGGAATTCAATACGTGGACCACCATACCAATTTACCAAGAACACTACAATTAAATTGGCAAGTCCTCTCTCTCTCTCTCTCTCTCTCTCTCTCTCTCTCTCTCAAATTAGGTGGGATGTAGTTTTCCTAATTAGGTTGGATTTGGTTTACTTCTCATTTAAAAAGGATAAATGGGAAAGGTCAAATTTTTATTTGTTCTTCCCAAAAACACAAAATCTTTTCTTAATTTAGTATTCAAATTACTGTTACAAACCAATACTTTCCCATTCAAAGCAAATACGTTTATCATGTTTACCATGATCTCAGGGTAAACTTAAATTAGTACCAATTTATCATGATTCTTTAATGCACTTACTTTTACCATATTTTCTGGATACATTCAAATCAATCCTGAGCCATGGTAAATCTAATATATTAAATTCAATATATTTACCATGATTCTTGGGAAACAAAAATTGGTACAAATTATTTACCATGATTAGTCAAATCAAATTTCATGGTAAATAATCATATTTAACCCAACATAAATAATGAAAAATTACATGGTAAATAATCGATTTTCATGGTAATATATGAATGCAAATGCTTTCTTGTCCCTTTGAATATGATCGTACCGAATTCACCACGATCTACCATGAAATTCCATAGAAAACCATGAAAATTTACATTCTCATTATCTGATGGGAATAAATCAAAACAAAAAGATTTCAAAGCTACCATAATCGACTGTAACTAAGCCACCATTACCAACAAACCCACAACACGCAAAGATCCGCACGTGTTTAGCTTGCAATCATATTTGCCATGGTCATTTTACAAATTTACCAATGTTCGCACATTTTTACCATTGTCAGTAGCCAAATTTACACAACAATTTGTTCTATCACCCTGGAATCATGGTAAAAAAATATATTTAACATGGTAAATTCAAGCGAAACACATGGTAAATTCGCAAATTTGTATATGAGTAATGATAAAAATAATGATCTCAATGAATTTGTAAATGAATCCATGCTGCTTCCATCAACAAATATCTGGTAAATCCCAACCACATAACTAGTACTAGTCAACAACAAAATCTAGCCACCATCTATACCCAAAAAAAAAAATTGAGAACTATTAATTACTCAACATTTATGGTAATTTTATTAGAGAATGATGGGATTATTTGAAAAAATCAGTTTGAATACACCAGACTACGATTAGAAACAACAGGAAAAAAATTGAAAACTAACTTAAAGGGGAAGAATACTAGATCCTCAACACCACATGAAGTGATGAACTTTAGATCAACGTGAAGCGCTCTGCGCCATGACCACTTTAGTCAAGAACTCGATCTAATTTTGCCACGCGTCATGATCCTTCGTTGGTCGGAGCGCATCATTTGAATGATCGATTCTGAATCACGGATTGATCGCGCTAGAATGGGAGGTCTGAGGCCAACAGGATGGGATGACGGGATAGCCGATGGGATGAGCGGTGAAGGCCAACGAGATGGGGGACAGGATAGCCTGTGTGGGACGTTTGAAGGGGTGGAGGTTTTCTCTGCCTTTTAAGTGAAACGACATATTTAAACCAAATAAAGGAAAACATGATTTTTGGGATTCGTTAAGGCATCTATATCTCAAAATAACGCTTAGGACCTCATAATTTTGAAAATGGTCCACTACTAACCGCCCCATATATGCAACTTTTAATTTTGTCCTCAATCCCTTAACGAATCCCAAAAATCATGTTTTCCTTTATATATATATATATATATATATCCGGACTTCCGGACCTCTATGATCCAAGCTTTGTTTGACAATCCGAGCCGTCCAATGTTTTCAGAAGGTGTTTTCAAGAGTTCACGCAAGAAATTTAAAAAAAAAAAAATACCGGGAAGGGCTTGATCCAAGCAGTTTTTCGCAAACAGCTTGATCCAAAGTTTTACCATTACCTATTTTATTTTGTAGCTCTTGATTTGTTATCAGACACTAGATTGGTTGTATTAGCAAGTGATCGATCAAAATCACATTTATCTTGAAAGGAATGAAGATTGAGATTTTCAAATTTTGAGGCAGATGCATTTCGTGCGTATAGCCAGGTATTGCTTTTTGAGTAATTGATTTCCGCACATAAAATTTACATATTGAGATCAATAAAATGAACAACTCAAAGAATTGACAATGGATCCGTAGTTGGTCGAGAATTCGAAGAAGATCAGAGGAATTTACTGTGCTAGAGCAACAAGAAAGGAATGGACCATTTTATCCCTTCCAAGTTCCAAACCTTCTGTGCTGGTATTCCTTGTAGGATACGTTCCCAGTGTTTAATTTTGTCATCACCAGTTTTAACTCTCTCACAATTTGTCTTCCAGAAGTTACCCGAGATTCACCCACTGGGTGGTGACTCAATAGTCCTAGAAGTACTTTTCAATCCCTCTTTACACGACAAGTTGGAATTAATCCCCTCCAAAATGATTATGTTGACTTCTAGAAGTAACTCTTTGCATGACCAAACTAGCCTTCGTCCAATTTTTTGTTCAGCAGCCTTCATCTGTTGTTGAAAGTTAGGGTGGACACGGGTCTGGTAGTCTGTCCCTTCCAATTAAGTTTTTTTAGGATTTGGAAAAAATATTTAAGTGTTCCATTAACAAAAAATAATTTTTTTTTTCAAAAACCATGATAGGTTTCTCACAATATATCACAGAAAAAATCGTAGAAAGCCAGTTTATTTTAAATCACCCTTAGTGGAACGCCCCCTTAGGCCCATAGAGCATGGCTGAGTTGATATTTTAAGCTTGTTTACTAATTAGGCCGGGTTTGAAAATTTTTTCTGAGATCCAATCCGGCTAGGCCCACCCCAATTTAAATAATATTGTTATTTGAATACTATATATACCGCTAGAACCCAGCTACTTAGGGTTTATTTATCTTGATGAAGAGGCGCATCTACTCATCTCTTATCAAGAGCGCGATCATCTTTTTTTTCTCTTCAATATTTCTTCTTTTCTTTTTTACAAGTTTTTACTATTCTTATACGGTCAACAAACCTTTGACACAGCGAAAGTGAGTGTGGCTGGCACCACTCAACAGATGAAGTTCATCCATGAACTTCACTTTCTATATCATTCTTCACCCATTTTTGTTGTTAATCTGTATTTAATGTGTCGCTGATTGTGAGATTGAATAGTTATTCCGTCAATGTATCTCGACGCAACTTTCGAGTCCGAAGCAGCTGGTAATGAAGAGGATCCACGAGACAATAAAGCCGATTTCACCAAATTAGAAAGGTCTTTCATCACCAAAATAATTCTAGGTGTGGTAACTCCTCTTCATGATCTTTTTTTTATCATGTTATGCTTCTTATACCATCCTCATTATTTATGTCTTATGTTAGGACGTTGTCGTTTGTTAACATACATTGACGACGCAAAACAAAAACATACACTTGCCTTAGTGCTAGCAAAGAGATTGATCGAAAAAGAAAATTGGAGCCGTTACGTGTACTTTGAAAGGAGAGATTCTGCAAACAGCTCATCTGTATCCTCATCATCACCGAAGACGAATAGAGAGCCTAACCCACTAATACAAGCAACAAAGCTTGGCATTCTTGAGTTGGTAATGCTTTATGGTAATTTTAGTTTTATATATTTTTAGAATTTCATCTATGAGTTTGCAAACCGTTTGGATCCCAATCCCATGTAAGATGGGCCTCAATTTGCAAATGTTTCGTAAGAAACAGAAACAAACAGAAAGAAAAAAAAAACGACGTCTTTTTTCGTAAGAAAGGGAGAGACATAGCACAACCACATAAGCAGAGAATAACAGATGATGGTGGGGGCATTATGGTCAAATCGCCATACCAAAACGAAGGAAGCCTTACTGGCTCTTTATTGGGTTTTCTTAATTACTTTCGTTTGTGTTGATATAAATATCCAATTAATTGAAATTTAGTGCAAATAACTCTGATGATAATAATATCTCCAAAAGTCATCGACGCAAACAACTCTGTATGTATTTATTAATCGAGTCTAGCAAAAATTTTAAAGGGTTTTCCTATTGTAAGCCTAATGATCTACGAGAAGTATATAAAATGACACAAAAAAAAAAAAGACAAAAAAAAACACGTTGTTCAGTGTACATTTTTATAATTTTCATTATGTTTGTAACTATAATTTTATACGCTTCACTGATTTCAATACACTTTTAAAACTTAAAGCCCACTAATTTTTTTTTTATAACAATTTTCAATTTTAAAACCACGTGTTTTATGTGGGCCTATTCGGCCTATTATTTTTCTCATTTTTCAACTTCTCATTTTTATGATGGCCTGTTTGTTACGTGTTTCAATTGGGACCCTTTACTCCTCCCCAAAACTTTAACACTGCCGTCCTATCTCTCTCTATCAACTTCACTTCACTTTGCTCTCATACTCTCTCTCTCTCTCTCTCTCTCTCTCTCTCTCTCTCTCTCTCCTCTACGCCATTAATGCCAATCGATCGGAGAAGATTGACGTTGCGCCCAACCGGGGATCAGTGGTTATCTTTCCTCCCAAAACGAAAATGGCAGCCATCAAATCAGGTATCAACCGCTCTGTTTTCTTTCTTCGAAACAAATCCGCTACTCACAGATCCGGTTTGTCCTTCAACCGTGGTTATCTTGTTTGTAAAACCAGTCAATATAGGACGACGATGATAATCTTGTTTGTAAAACCGTACTCTATTGTAGCCACGTTTTTCCCGGCAATAAGAGAAACAGTTCAAAAGCATACCTCGTTGGCTAAGAGCGAGTATCATCAACTCTGGGTCAAAAAATTAACACAACATCCCCTTCTCCTTTTTTTTTTTTTTTTCCCGTCTCGGCCGATACGCCCTGAACCGGACTCCGTCTCGGCTGGTACACCGGTACGTACCGGGTATCGGCCGTTTCATATGCGATTTTTTAGACACACCGCTATATCGGTGTGTGTCTGTATCGGTAGTCCAAAATCCCGGTACGAACCGGCTGAGACGGTACGTCTCGGCTGATATTTAAAAGTATGACGGACATGGAAGACCAGGTCGTCGACGGAGTCTAGAAAGGCAGCGGCATCGGACCAGATCGGGTGATCTGCGGAGACATAGCAGGAGATCTGACGGTCGAGGGAGTTAAGGGTTTGTTTGAGTGCCCAAGGGTCCTCGACGCTCAACTTCTCCGACAGATTATCATGGGCACCGAACGCTCTCTCTCTCTCTCTCTCCCTCCTCTGTGAATTTGGGGAGGTTGAGGAAATAATTTTTTTTTTTAAACAGGCCCACAATGAAATGGGCCATTTAACGGTTTATGGTGTCTGTTACGCTCGAAGTAAGTAAATCCCGTTAGTTGCCAAACGGATGCAGACGGAAGGACTATTTTTTACTACGGAGTTGAAGTTTGGGACTACGCTTGAAAAAATTGCAAGTATGGGAGTATTTTTTATATTGAGGTCAAAGTTTGGGGGGGTTTTTTGTAATTTTCCCTTTCGTATTCCGGATCCCAATTTGGGACTTAACATTCATGCATAAATTACACTACAACTCCCTCTAATAACACAGACTTCCTCCAAGTCCCAATCTTTAATGAGTAGTTCAATGTGACCCAACGTGCCATAAAACTAAATAGTAGCTATGTTTAAAGTTATCCAATGCATGTGGGTCCCCAAACACTCTCGTCCCATTGGTTGCGTACCTAAACACGATAAATTAAAGATTCACACATACCCATACGAACACAATAAAATATGGCTTTGTTTCTTTGAAATCACCTTGGGAAAGCTTCTTTCGGTTGGGGATTGGAAGCAAGAGCTTGAGTTTTCATCTTCTTCACATTTGGAGCTCATTCATTGAGGCAGGGATCCGATTTCTACTCCTTCAAATGGTATATTGTTGATTTGTTGCATGGTTCTTGGCTTGGTTCACCCATATTCTCTAATCACATTTGGAAATCTCCATGGGAATGAGTTTAGTTTTGATTGAGTTTGGTTCCCACTTATTTGGTTGTTAAATCTTTGAATTGGTGGTTGATGTACTCTTATTCCATGCTTAGTTGATGTTTGAAACCCCAAATTTGACTTGGGTTGGAACCCCCTTCATTTGTGAAAAAGCTGTCAAAATTTCATTTTCGTAGCCTTTGGTATCCATACCAACTTCGTGAGGTATGAATACCAATCTGTCTGTTCGCTGGTTGTGCATTGGTATCCATACCAATTTCGGGGGTATCCATAGCTTTCTCAAAAACTGTTCGTAGCCTTTGGTATCCATACCAACTTCGTGAGGTATGGATACCAATCATTCTGTTCGCTGGTTGTGCATTGGTATCCATTCCAATTCTGGGGGGTATCCATACCTTTCTCAAAACTTCTAAAAATTCTCTCTTGGTTTTCGATTGACTTGTTTGGTTCCATACTTGATATATTCACATCATGTACTTCATTAATGGCCGAAATACCCCTTCCTAGCCTATCCTTGCATGATTAGTCATTTATCTTGATTTTTTCAACTTATGTTTGACATATGTAAACCTTGTGATGAACGACAAAACACGTGTTTTTTAACGAAATGGGTTACATTCACACTTTGGACACATGAGAGTTACGTTGATGGTTTATATGAATAAATAGAACTTGAATGAAATGTAAGTTGATACACTAGGATCACCACTTGGTGAGTCGCTAGGAAGGGTTCCACGAGGCCCATAAGACTCGGACAAGGGTTCCACGAGGCCCATAAGACTCGGACATGGGTTTCACGAGGCCCAAAAGACTCTGAAGAGAATTTCAATAGTCATAAGCTTAATGTCAATGAACTAATGAGATTGATGGGGACATGGTTGAATGTGAACACTTGTGAGGCACTTGGGTACTTGGTTGGACACTTAGATATAACTTACTCGGTCTTGTCATAAATAACATCTTTTAACTTCTCATTCCTAGTCATTGATTCTGCATGCACATTTCATTCTCTATACCCTTAACATTAGTAGATAAGATTCTTACTGGGCTAGTGAGCTCACCCTATCATTTTCAGGTACTCGGCAAGGCACATGACTTGGATGCTTGGAGTGTGGATTGCATGACACGAAGCTTACTTTTACATGAAGTTATTTTATCATCTCCATGGTTTATGTATTTTTGGGAGATGATTATGTAACTTCTAATTCTTCAATTTTTTGACAAACTTGATATATGTAATAACTATAAACCTTTTGTTATCTATGTACTAGAAACTTATGGTACTTTGACTTTGACTTTTAATGGAAGGTGTTTGACTTTGGACTCATCCTAGGTGGAATTTATGTATGTTTTGAATTACTAAAATTGAGGACGTGACATAGCGTGTAAAGAATGACTCTTGTCCACATTTATGGTACTTTCATAATTCTGATGGAAAGTCAGCAGAGGAATTATTTGAAGAAAATCATTCCGACCTACGCAAACAAGCCAAGACTGCAGTCAAAGAGTTGGCTAACCATGGTATAGTGGTGACACTTCTAGTTGAAACCATCATCTTTGCAGCCGTATTCACAATCCCGGTGGCTTTGACCAAGCCGCAGGCCAACTATTAATGCTCCTCAAAACCAATAACAATAAGCAAGAATTTTTGCAGGTCTACATGGTATATCTAGTTGTAGCTATTAGCTGGGCTGCCTTGGCTTTAGTAGCTCTAATGTTGATCCCAACATCGCGGTTTGACACCAATGATTTTTACATCGCGATACCACTGAAACTGGCTGTTGCCATAACTGCCCTTGTCTACTGCTCAGGCTTCACCTGTATCGCATTTATCCAGGGCTATATTCTTGAGGCTGATTTAGGACCAGTCTTGGCCAAGTTTGTTGGTTTATTAGTGGTCGGTGGTGGTCTTAATATGGCTTTTGTGGCAGTTGAATTTATTTTCTTGTTGTTCGATCACATGTACTATGTGATTCGTAATTGCTTAGCTTATAGAAGTCCAGAAATGTAAAGACTTGACTGGATCAAAAATCATTTTGGAAACTCAAAGCATGTTGTACGATTTTATTAAATCTTTTGATCTCAAGGTATTCAAATTAATAGCGCTTGTCAAATGTGTTGCCGTCTGTGCGTTCAAATTTCATTGTAGATGAGACATGCTGATGCAGACCGTAGAAAATGCTAGGTGTTGTTTTCATTAGTTAGGAAATGGCTACAATACACACTCATTAAAGGTATGTACCATATACACCTATATATTGTACGGTCTTGATTGTGCCACCTCATCGGCAATCGTAACATTTTTTATTTTTTTGTAACTTTTAAGCAATATGATTCGTAACATTTTCTGTGATTCGTAATATTTTAGTGTATCTCGTAATTTTTATAAAAAAAATTGTAACTTTTATAAAAATCGTAACTTGTCTCGTAACTTGTAGCATTTTCCTAATGTCAATGCTAAAAGCCTAAAACCAAGCTATACATTAGACCAGAAAATGAAGCCAGAACTTGTTAGAAAAATTGTTTACGTTTTGTGATAAACCAATAAAATGAATACAATAAATCAGAACTCAAAATCTGAAAATCAATGGAATCAAAACGAAGGCGAGTGTTGCACTTTATACGCAAGAAAAATTTCGCCCCTGCTACGAGGCTTACGGTTTGTATGGATGCCTATCTCCCAATACTACTTAATCGAACACCCCACATAAGCAACACTACAATCTCTGGGTCTCTCGAACTAAACTTATGTTTGTACTCTCTCAAAATGAAAGACTCTGAATCCTAAGGAGGCCAGAAAAGTTTTGAGGAAGAAAGTTCGTGAAGAGTGTACCAACTCTGAGTCTTGTGAGTATATCAGTAACTCAATCAATGCTGCTATTCAAGGTCAAGTTTACAATCAAACACTTAGAGAGCTAGAAGCCACAGCAGTAGTAGGGAGAACTATAGGAGTGGATTTTACAAACACAGACCTTTTGGAAATAGAAAAGATGATAGAGAAGGATAGCAACAGGTTTGCTCTACTTCAAAGAAACAACTTTAATGGGTGATTATATTCCTATGGGAGGAGTCATGGTTTTGTGTGTGTGGCCTTAAAGAGGGATTGTAGGAAGAGGAGGCTGTTTTTGTTTTGCTCTTTGGAGTTCTTTGTGGTTTTGATGCTCCTATTTCATATGCCAATGCTCTGGAGATTTGTGTTCTACTGTTGCTGCTAAGTTTTTACACGTTACTCCACCTCCAAGAATGTTGATAAACGTTGGGATCACTTTATCTATTGGGTTTTGCTGGGATTGTTTTTGCTGGGTCTGTGTTGCTGCTTCTGGGAGAGTTGCCAAGTTGTTCATGCCTGCTGGACTTGCTCGGGATGTTATATAACTGCTGCTAGGGGAGTTTGCTAAGTTGCTGTTCATGCTCATGATATGTTTCTATTGGAGGCTTTCGCTGTATTGAAGGGACATTTTAAAGGAAGAAAGATTGGTGATGGTCTGTGTGATATCTATTTTGCTTCTAATGTTGTTGGGTTTTCCTCCTTCGATGGTTGGTGGTTGGTGTTTCTCTGAAATTTTGGTATGCACTACCTTGAGGCTGCTGGATTTTCGAGATTGCCAGATTGAAGGATGCTTGCTGTTTAGAGATGATAATAGCCACACCAGAATTTGTTTTGTTCATGTTGGTTTCCATCTTTTGGCATTCTCTCTTATTTCATTTTCAGCACTTCGCTGGAAATTTTGCCCATACCATACACTTGTGTTTGGTTGTGGCTTTCACCCTCGATGTACCCTTTGTCGAGCTTTAATAAATGTTTTCCCCGATCAAAAAAAAAAATGAAAGACTCTGACTCAATGAAAGTATTAAAAAATCAAAATCTAAAAAATGTATGATTGATGCTATATTTATAGACTAAATGGTGACTGTTCGAATAGACACCAGGGAGGAGAAACACCTGTATTCACAAAAGACGCGTCCCCTCACGATGAATAGGTTTCACATGAAAAAACACAACTTCAAATCATGTCAATTCACATTCGTAAACACAATAAAATAGTATGTCCCTAGTATTTTTCCAACAATACCTCACATTTGGATAAACAGAGTACAATAATGAAACATCCTGCATAGGATAGGTAGCTATTGGCCTTTAACCTTCCCTTGTGAAAAACTATCAGATTTACTGGCCAATCAATGGACACGATGCCTTGAACTGCTCGATCATTTGTGTAAACCAAGATTATAGAATTCACATAGAATACTTCCGACGTAATTTGGTTCTCACGGTTGTGCACATTTTGGACCAGAAAACACCAACTGGTTTTCAGAGAGTGCTTTAAAGAAGAATCCGGGGGAGGCGTTGTGCGATAGGTGTTGTGCGCCATGTTGTGCGGCAAAACTACGTCGTTTTGCTTATTTTCTTAGTATATCCAAGAGCCTTGTTTGGAGAGTTAAGTGTGGGATTTAATTTTTGGGATTCAATTTTAGGGGATTTAGACTCTTTTGAGTAGGGTATACTGGGTTTGGGCACTTGGATTTAGGCACTTTGGGTTTAAGCACTTCAGGTTTAGGGTTTAGGCACTTTGGGTTTAGGCACTTTGTAATGGTTTTTTCTTCATCCAAACAAAGCCCTTGGGAGCTTTGGAAGTGTGCACAAAAGTCAAGCAAAATAACGTAATTTTGCCGCACAACATGCACAGTGCAAAACACCAACCGCATAGTACCCACCCCGAATTCTTTAAAGAATCCAATCTTATAAAATTCTTATAGAAGATGCCTACTTCACACTCACATATTAAGAGTATCCTGCCATACTCCACTTTGATTTCCAAGATAATAGAATCATTAAAAGGAAAGCCTATTCTAAATAACTTGCAGGCATCGCTGTTATATCATAGGAACGGGTAGGAAAATTAACATCCTCAATGATCCCGGCAAGAGTCGTTATTAAATCAACCTAACCACATAGCCAAACACACTTATGTGAGTGTTTAGGTGTTTGGGTGGGAGATTTGGAAGTGGCTGTGGATCGGGCGGTCCCAAGGGGGACCCGGTCCCCTACATAACTCCAAGTAGCCTTGTGTATTGTAATAATTTTCACGTTAATTAAGAAAATTTGTACGGGATTGGCCCATGCAAGTCCCTTGAGTGAAAAAAAAATCTTAAAATTTCTATACGTGTGGGATAAAAATTCCTAAAATTTCAGGTTATAAACATTTTTTAGGTTGCTTGTCTTAAGATTAAATGGTGGCTATACATATCCATACAATATCGTCTCTTATTGGGACCCAAGTTATAATTAAAACTCAAGATTTTTCTCTCTAAAAATCTGACACGTGTAGGGTCCAATTATGGTACAAACAAATTGGAGCGTGATGAAGGGAAGCGGTTTTAGTGCACTACGCCACTACCATTACCTATCGTTATTTTGTAGTTCTTGATTTATTATCAGACACTAGATTGGTTGTATTAGCAAGTGATCGATCAAATCACATTTATCTTGAAAGGAATGAAGATTGAGAATTTTAAATTTCGAGCCAGATGTGATTCGTTCATATAGCCAGGTATTGCTTTTTGAGTAATTGATTTCCGCACATAAGATAATGACTCAAATTAAAAGAATTAACGATGGTACTGTAGTTCGTCAAAGAAGATCAAAGGAATTTTACTGTGCGAGAGCAAAAAGAAAAGAAAGGACCATTGTATTCCTTCTAAACCTGCTTTAATTTTTTGTGTGATTGTATTCCTTGATTGCAACAGAAGATGTCCTTTATTCCTGAGTTCCTAGCAATAAAGGTATCTACTAATAGTTTTAGCTTTCTCTCACGATGTGTCTTCTAAAAGATACACGAGATTTAGCATTTGTATTATTTTACACTAATTTCGAACACAATTAAACTACTGCATTGCAATATATGATATATCCTATTGAAGAGCAGGCTTTTTTTTGGAAAGTGTTTGGTACATGAAAAGTTTCTCATAAATTTACCCAGAAAATGCATCAGACAGGTGAAATCCACCCGGTAAAGTTTCTCATAAATTCACTTGTGGATTACACCCGTTGGATGCATTTTCATGGGTAAATTTATAGGAATTTTTTCATGTATTGTACCAAACCTCGGCTTTTATTGTTGCTTGTTTTGGTCTTTTGCTCTGACTGTCTCCCTGTAAGGTCTGTTTCTTGTTTTCAGACACTTCGATTTCGGTTTTGTCAGACAAAACATTTGTGTCTGCTCGTTTCCCTTTTATCGTGTCTCCAATCCTTACCAAATATTGACTCGGGTTTACAACTGATAAGAGCTTGAATTCATTTATATATACAATATACTTTCGTAAAACTGCAAGCTGTATGAAAATCAATTTTATTCAAAGTAGAAAAAATAAACCCCTATAACCCAACTATGAAAAAAAAATTAAACAAACAAGATGAATAATAATCTTTCCTGTTTAGACTTAGTTTTACCTTTGCCAAACTTTAAGGGTCTTAATTTACCCCAGTGGACTGTCGATAAGATTAAAATTAATTGACAAAAGAAACGCATACTCTAACATCTTTTACATTTTTCAATATAATTTTACACACTACTATGCATTTTTCTATCATGATGATTTTTTACTTTTCGGTTTCCTGTATTGCCCTTGCAAGAATAAATCGAATCAAATTTAATAAAAGTTTGAAAAATGAAATAAAAATAAACTACTTGGTCGCGTGAACCACTCAACCGTGGAGAGCTATATAAGACCAGGCATTGCTTTCTAGTTTGACATCATTTTCCCACATAAACACCATTCTATTTTTCCCTTCGCCAACACTTGCTCATGGCCGAAATGGTAGCAAATTTCAACACTAGTACTACTTTCATGAGCCACCGTTCGAAAGCATACAAATCCACATCCGAAATAACACCCGAAGCCCTTGTATTCCTCTGTAATTTCACGAGAGATAATGGTCCGGTACTGCTAGACGACCGGGAGGATACGGTCCTCCATCTACTGGCCACAAACGGAAACAAAATCGCTCTCGAAAGCCTACTTCGGGCAGGCCTCCTGTCCGACGACTTGCTGATGACGAAGAATGCACACGGCAACATTGCCTTGCATGAGGCAGCGAGGTTCGGGCACAGGGAAGTAGCGGAGATTATGTTGAGGAGGAAACCCGAGCTGGTTTTTGTGTGCAACAATGTGGATGAGACGCCCCTCTATATTGCAGCTGAATATGGCCAAAAGGATGTTTTTCAAGTTTTGGAGGGGTTTAATAGTGATTGCATGATGAGGAGACGAGATGGTCGCACCATTCTCCATGCTGCTATTGATGGCGAACGTTACTGTATGTTCTATTTCCAATTTTCATTATACACAGATTAATTTCCTTTGTTTGATGTACGAGTAAATGAGGGGAAATGCTACGGTACACCCCCTATATGGCGTAATGGTTATGCCACTCAGTGGTTCAAGGTTATGCCACTCTGTGGTTCAGTTATGCCTCTTAGTGGTTCAATGTTATGCTGTTTAGGGGTTAAGGGTACATATGATACACACCCTTTATAGGTCAACGTAGGTCAACGCTTGTAGGGCATAACTGGTTATGTCTCTTAGTGGTTCTAGCATAACTAGTTATGTCTCTTACTGGTTTTGTTATGCCGGAGCATACCGTATGCATCCAAAAAGGGGTGTGTACCTTAGTATTAATATATATATATATATATATATATATATATATATATATAATATAGGGGCCGGTTCCCCTCACACTTAAAAAAACACAAGATTTTGTTTCGGGCCCCACTGTGATATTCTGAACCGTTGATCTTGTTTAAATGAGTAAAATAGGAGGTCCTGCAAAAATTCAGCTTAATCAGATATCGATAAGTGTTTGATCTAAATAGTTTTGCAAAAAATGTGACAGGAACTAGTGTTTTTAAAATTGTTTGGATCAAGCACTTACCGATATCCGATTGAGCTGAAATTTTGCAGGACCTTTTAGTTTACTCATTTAAACAATATCAATGGTTCAAAATATCACAAGGGGGCCCGAAAGAGTGTTGTGTTTTTTTATGTGTTTTTTTAAGTGTGAGGGGAATCGGCCCCATATATATATATATATATATATATATATATAGAGAGAGAGAGAGAGAGAGAGAGAGAGAGAGAGAGAGAGAGAGAGAGAGAGAGAGTTAAGGTGATTAAAAGTTAAGAGTTAGGTGTTTGATTAAATTCTTGTTATATAAATTTACAAATTTAAAATTTATAGTACTGTATAAGGTACGCTAGTAGATGATTATTAATATGATCACTATTAATTCGGTGAGATTACATATTTGTTCCCATAAAGCATGGAGTATTGAGAAAATAAATAGAGGTTCCTTCAAAGTTAAGTTTTTGAACATAAGATCGAATTAAGAAAGTCAGTATTATTGTTTTTAAAGGAAAGTTGAAATCGGAAAAAGTAACTTTTATATCGAATTGAATAGAAAGTATATGTATACTCTACGTGTAACGCCCCCAAAATTGGGCACGTTAATAATATTACAATTTATAAATAAAAAGCAATAATTAAGAGTCTTGTATAAATTATCCTTTCTCTAATTACTACATTAATCTCAACTGGGTGGGATCTATGGCTTCTTCTATCCCTCTGCCTGGTCGTTCCCCATGTTGACAGCTCCTTCGGCTCCGTAGGCCTCCTGACTGTAGAACTTCTCCTATTGATCATCACGGTAATCTGACATAATACGTCGGAATTCACGAAGTAACATCGTGGTATTATGTCAGTCATACAAGTGTAACACCATGAGCGACGACGCCCAATAGACAGTTCTACCCAAACCTTAACTAGCAATTCTAGAACAACATATATATCTGGTAAAGTAAAACAGGAGGTTACAGGAAACAGTGGCCCTGTTCGGTTAGGGGGTTTAGTTTTGTTTTAGTTTTGTTGGCATCATCATTTTTCTCATTTCTCTCTCTATCTCTCTCTACTCATTACATCTGCTTACATCATCAAAACTAAATTAAACTACAAACCAAACACAGCCAGTATATCTCATGAGTGTGAATGTGTCAGTGTCAATGCAGGTTAGAGTATAGCGTGCACAAATGAACAGTGTCTCGTGTTATCTTTTCAGTGTCGACATTCTTCTTCAAATTTATTAATCTGGACTTCTTCCGACCATCGGGCCAACAGTCAGTTCACTCTGAAAGTTATTGGTCTGTTTCATCTCCTTTCAACTGACGGCACCAACCTTTCGCTCAAGGTCTCAATCGTTTTGCATCACCGATCTTAAAAGCCTATTTGCAAGGTCCGTCCACCCTGCGTCTCACACGACATAGTCTCAGCCGTCTTGTATCACTGAACTTAACCAGTCTGTTTACAAGGTCCGTCCACTATGTTCTGCATGCTTAGCCCTAACTACCAAGTTCTTACCACAAAGTTGGTGCAGCACTATTGCTGCACTACCGCATTCATTTCAACCATTTTCATTCTCATCTTTATTTCTCGTCAACGCTATTCAATCAGCTTCTCGTAGATCATGTCGTGTTGTGTCGATATTGTATCATGTTGTGAATATGCAGCATGATTTATAAAACTCGTGTCGTGATTATCCATCTTTTCTCGAAAAATGTGTCACATAAAATAACAACTTTTCCACACGCAATTCATTTCAAAACCAGTCTAGGTTTAATGGAAAATAGTTTCGTTCGACTACGAAGTCATTTTTAAGAAAATGCTCATTTGGTGCGATTAACACTCGAAAAGTGAGATAACCGGGGGAGTTCCAGATCGGGTGGCAGACGAGTCCAGTTAAAATCACCATTCATTTCTTAGATAGCGCGAAGCTAATCTTGTTGACAAACTCCAATAGGGGGGGTTATCCACACAGTCCCAAAATATCTCGCAAAGTCTTGTTTTATGAAAAATTAAACCTTTACATTTTCTTTCAAAAACTTAGTCTGGCATTATAACGGTGTAATTTTAAAAGGGTTATTTACCGGGACACCCCCTGTAAGTTCACGTTTTTCATCATACACCCCCTACAAGAATTTAACCTATCACGAACCCCCTCTATCTTCCAAACTTTACCCCACGACCCCTTCCGTCACCCTTCTGTCTCGAATCTCAAGGTTTCGGGTCATGTTTTGATGATCCAACTCATTCAAGTTGTTTAAAACATATTTTTAAGGGTACTCACCAGAAATTGGCTCAAAATATGAGCAGGAATTGCATGATCCAAATAATTTTTCATGTATGAAACATGTTTTAAACAAGTTGGACGGTTTGGATCATAAAAAAAAACTAACGGTTCTAAACAATTTTAGATAGAAGGGTGGCAGAAGGGGTCTTGGGGTAAAGTTTGGAAGATAGAGGGGGTTCATGGTAGGTTAAATTCTTGTAAGGGTTGTGCGGTGAAAAACGTTAACTTACAGGGGGTGTCTCGTTAAATAACCCATTTTAAAAAGTCAATTTTTATCCGGACATTATAATGACTACGTGATATTTATAAAAATGTTTCTTTTATTACCACTAACTTCTTACCGTAAGCTTAGAACAGGTAACTAACTTTCCGGAAAAATTATAACGATTACTATAAGTAACTTTAACGAAAACTTAAAATGACTACGAGTATTATAAAAACATAACAATTATACTTAGGAGAGGTTAGAAAAGCTACCTTAATTTCTGAGTGTTAATCGGAAGCCGAAAAACTAGGTTGATTTTCCAGGCTTGAACTACCGTAAGCGAAAAACAACTTTTACTAACTAAGTTTCTACTTTTTGGATTGGAGGGCGGCTTTGACTGGTGGAGGGTGGTGGTGCTACTTGAGTAAGGAAGAACACCTGAGTTTTTCTTGAAACACTGAAGAAAGTTTACTACTAGAAAACTATTTAAGACTAACAAAGGAAGAGTGAGTTTTTGGTGTGAGATCAAATGAGAGAATATATAATTGCTCTTTATTTATAGGCAATGGGTTGGGCGCGCACCTCTCCCCCCTCTTGGCCAAACTCCCCCTCTCTCACCCATGTAAACAAAATCAAATTTTAATGCTAGATTTCATTCCATGATTTTATGGGATTTTCAAGAATAAAATCCCAGAGTAAATCCTAGGCTTGGTACAGAAAATCTAGGCAACAATCATAGGGTTTTCAATGGGTAAATCTTGGGTACTTTCTAGGTAATTTCCTAGGGTTCTTGACTAGTGTAGAATTTTGCATGGCCACCTTTGTTTTAAGGAGTTTTGGGTGGTACTAGCTAGTTATACACTTATTAGACATATGCCTATTTAGCTAGTAAATCTTAGGCAAACCTAGGTTTTAATTAGAGAATATATTCTTATTCTCTCATTAATGAGGGAATATATCCCCTCTAATAGGCATATGCCTAATATGCTAGTGAATCTAAGGAAAATCTAGAGAAATATGTAGTGAATCTTCCCATTAAATGGGATAATAAAATCTAGGAGAGAATTCCTTAATTTAGGATATTTTTATTCTTGGCCAAAATGCACACATGCACATCTCTCTCTCTCTCTCTCTCTCTCTCTCTCTCTCTCTCTCTCTCTCTCTCTCTCTCTCTCTCTCTCTCTCTCTCTCTCTCTCGTACACAATTCCATATTCATGGGAGAATAGGAATAAGAATAAGAACTAGAACTTATTCTTACTTGGAGGGAAAGAAAGTGAGATTTTGTTGGAAAAGAGGGTGACAAGGTTGTGTAAGGAATTTTGGGTAGGTTTTGGTAGGTAGTTTGCGTAGTACTTGGCTTGTACAATTAGACACATGACTAGATATACCAATTTAGCTAATTAAAAGGACTTTTAATAAATTAAAAAGGAAATAATATAATTATTATAAATTAAAAGAGAATTATTGAATGAATAAATTGAAATTTTTATTTATGAAAATTAGTGTCATTACACTACGTGTATATCTTTGCATTCTTTTTAATTTCTCTTGCAAAATAAGAGAGAGATCAACAACACACCAAATGCTGGGTACACTGTACGCAAATGAAGCCTCCCTAGCTGGATGATGTTTTGTAAGGTAGACATTTTTTTTGGTTTTATGAACGAGTAGGACTTTATATGTGTGAAATCCTCCTAAGTTCGGCTGTATAAAAGGTCATGCCCATCAATTAATATTAACCGCAGTTCAAAAAAATCAATTAATATTAACCTGAGTTATCACTTTTGAATTACGTGAATAGATTAAGGGTTAATATATCAGCTAACACGGGCCATTATAAAAATGTCTGTTGAAATCACGTGTTTGTGTTTCTTGGCTCAAAGCCTCGAACCCAAAAAGGCAGAAACCAGTTGATTCAACCAGTTATAATCAAAACCAAATCGTTCACAGGTTCACTAAATATTCAGTGTGGCTTCAGTTTGCAAAATGTCCGAACGAAAAATATCCTATTCGGTTTAAGAAAATGGCTACAGTGGAACAATCCGGTCTGTGGGCGAAATTTCGCACCCCTGCTCCCAACTCTATTGCATTCTCAATTTTGTTCTCCTTCTCGAGTTATTATTCAGCGCTTCCGAATATCTCATGGCATTGCCTACTCCTAGCAAGGGGCGGAGGGAGAGTAGGGCTGGGATGGGCCCTGACCACCCCGCACTTTTTTTTTTAAAAAAAATTTGAAGGCTGGGATCTCCCAAGCTTCCAATGCATGATTTCTGAAATTGTAGATGATTTCTGAAATTGTAGATGATTTCTGAGATTTGAGAACACTCAGTTTGCACTTTGATAAATTGTTAAGCTACTTTTGTTCTATTTTGATGGATGACCAATCTTGAAAAAAATATTTTGGCTTTTTTTTTTTTACTATGGAATGGAAGGATGTTGAGTTGTTCTTTTTTTTACTTATTTGTTGAGTAAGGAATGGAAAGATATTTGACGTTGAATTTTTTCCCATTATAACTCTTTCCTCTGGGACTCTTAATCCTGCCTCCTCCATTGACTCCTAGCCACTTACGTAGCGAAAAATCATCCTGTAGGAACGATTATTAAATATTCACTTTTGTTGTATGTTTGGGAGATAGCGAGTGACCCACGTAGTGAAGTGGCAATCTTTGTGGGAGTACCACCAGGACCGGCCTTGATATTTTGGATACTTAAATCGAATTTAAAAAATGGGCGCGCCCTAGGTTTTTTAACCAAAAACTTTAATATAGATGGCTAAGGTAAGAGGGAAAGACTAAACATATTAGCTTCGAAATTTAACTAAAATAAACTTTAAAAAAAATGAATCAAATATAATGAAACACCGTTCAAACTTTGTGTTTTTTCTAACTAATAATGTTATTAATTTTAACTGTACGAATTCTATTTTAACAATAAAATATTTATTTTATACCTTTATCATCAAATTTTGTTGAGCGAAAATAAACTCTCTCATTATCGCAGCTTAGATTATGGGTCCAAGGAGATGACAGGATACGGATGGAGAAAGCAGCACAGCAAATCTATTAAGGCTGTGTTTGGATGGCAGTAATCTCAAGGGGGAATGGGGATGTGATGTCGTCTACCCATGATTCAAACGTTTGAAACAAACAGGAACATGAATGTGATGCCAGACTTTTCTGATTCCAACGTTTGGCAGAGACAGGATTAGGAATGTGATTCCTTATGACATATTTAACAGGAATCACATTCTTAGACTGAGTGAGAATCTGATCTCTCCCTTACCCCATGGGAATCTCATATTCCTGGCTCATTCATTAACAAAATGAAATTTTGACTTTAATAAATTTCCAAAATAATTATTTCCCGCGTAAGATTACTTAATTAATCCAAACACCGAAATGTCATTCCTCCAGGCATCAAATTCTTAGCAATTCTTTTCCCAGTAATAATATTCCTATTCTAACCCAAGAAAATTCCCAGGAATTTGATTCCTGATAATCATATTCATATTCCTACTCAATATTCCGGTCATCCAAACACAGCCTTAATTGTGAGAGAGGGGGGAGGACTAGTTATTGGGTATTCCCGGTAACATGTGGCGTTACGTGGTACTCAGTGCCAGCCCTAAGGTAAAGTCGAAGGTGTGGCCACTTTAAGACTTTTAATTTCGAATAAATTTTGGAGCTCATTTCCCAAAATAAATAAATAAATAAATAAATTTTGTGTGTGTCATCCGATTACCAAAACCCTCTTCTATCTCTCCGAACCCGCACAAATCCGCAATTGAAGGACAATTCTCCGAAGCAATTGGAATGACCCCTTGGTATCGTGTTTATGGACGAAAACAGCCTCATCGATGAACTGGATAGGTTTATGAACCAAGTCTCTCTCGTGTATGAGTGTTTGGTGCACAAAACCTTCACGGTGAGTGTTTTTTTTTTTTTTTTTTTGGTATTCTCAGAATTAAGTGTATATTTTGTTCTTTTGTTTACTAAAAGCATATCCAACTCAATTATACATTTTGAAGAATCAAAATATTCTCTTTATGGAAAAGAATATGAAGAGTGAATAGGAATAGTGGTATTATTCACTGAAACTCTAATAACAATTTTCATTTCTATCTTGAATTTTCAAATAATACACACAAAATTCAATCATCTCTCTTTTCCTCCAAAATTTTGAACGTTAGTTTTTTAGTATTAACCAAATATATTCCACATTGGTCTTATTTTAAAGATATTTTTAATATCTATCTAATGATACTAATTTTATCACCATCGTATCACCAATGTTAAAAATTATACAATGTTTATTGTATATGATGAATATTCTTCAATAATTTAAAGGAGTCTTATAAAAAATGATTGTTCATTTTAAAGAGAGAAGTAAAGCAGGGTTGGAATGCCTTCATTCTTTAAAATGAAGGAATGGTTCGAGGTGCTCTAAATGGTATGAGAAATTGTTTTGAATGTTATTCCCTCCTTCCCAATTTGTTTGTTCATTTCCAGAAAAGCCTCTGCCTCTTGGTTTTTCATTTATCGAACTGACTTTAGTGCTTCAACTCTTCTATTAATTGCTGCAATTATTTTTCTTTCATGCCCAAGCACTAATTTAAATCTACTTTTTAAGATGGACAATTTAAGGGCGATTTCCAAAATTTCATAGCACGCACATCCCATGTGGGTCTCCTTTAGTTAATGTTCCTTTGAGGCTGTAAAACCAACAACACTTTGTCTAGAACTTATGAAAGGAAGAGGGAAAAGTACGGAAAATATAATAAGTTTCCCCTTTATCATTTGGTTCTTGGAGAAAGAGAGAAGAAAATAGCAAAATATAGTACTGAGGATATCATAGTTTTCCTTCCACTTTTACTACAGTTTTCTCCTTAATTATCTTCCTTTCTTTTCCCTTCCTCTGTCTAAGTTTATATTTCCGTGTTCTGTGAACTAGGTCTTGCTATTAGCATATTGGAAGCATACCCTGATCTTGGTTGCAAATTTGATCAAAATGGTTTGACCCCATTGAATTTGCTAATCACAAAAGCGTCCTCTTTCAGAAGCATGTCACCATATGTGTTCTATGATCTATGTAGGACATCATTTGTCTCCTGGCAGCTATTTATAGCTATAATCTACTCCTGTAAGTATAATTTCACTACCCTGCAGCTGTGTAAAATGATTCTTTTCCCTAATTTAGCTTCAATGCTTTTGCTAAGTTCGAAATGTTCTCATAATAGATATGGTAAAATGTAAAACGACTAATTCTTTCTTAAAAAGATTCAAAGTTTCAGTGTAAGGCGTGACATCTGCACTTCTAAAATTTTTCCCTGTTTTTTTAAGATATGAAATAGGAAAATTACCAAAACATGACATTGACCATGTCATATTACCACTTTGAAGCCCAACATATCAAAACTCCCAATCCATGACACTTTCTAATATAATCTCCAATACATGGTAACCATGCATAAATTTGACACTTTTTCCCTTAAAATTAGAATCCCACCCATCTTTCACTTCTCTCCCCACAAAACCCATTTCAAATCCTCAAATCAATAAAACCTATCACCCATTTCTCCCTAATAGGGTTATAGTCCACGGATCTAATCAAATTTAGCCACTGGTAACAATGGCGAATATAGTGGAAAATATCTTAGAAAAACATGAATATTGGCCCTTCCTATATGCTCGTCTATGTTGTGATCTTTATCCTAGAATGACTTGGTCTCGAGCCATGTTGTTTCTCTATACTTAGAGTTGACTTGGTCAAGAGACTCAAGACCCATGTTGCAGTTGCTCTATACTCAGAGTTGACTTGGTCATTACCGATGTTCGGTCTTCTTTATTTTGATCTATATTCTACAATGACTTTGTCCTTGCACATGTTGTAGTTGCTTTAAACCCACATTTTTATTGGATAAATAAAAAAAATGTGCTAAAATCAAGTATCATCTTAGTGTTGTGATCTTTCTATATATGTGTGTCTGTGTTGTGGTCTTTATTCAAGAATGACTTGGTCCCAACCCATGTTACAGTTGCTTTGTACCACTTCGTCTTCTGTGGCATGTCATTAATATTTGGCCCCTTCCATATGATTGCCTTTGTTTTGATCTTAATTCTAGAATGACTTGGTCCTGTACTATTGGAAATCCGTGATGGGCCTAACACACTTTGTTGTAGCCACAAGCACACTCAAACAAGTAGGAGAGACGTGATGGAGGAGATAACACACAATATGTGATAAAATGCTTCTGTGATCTTTAATACATATGACAACTTTATTGTAGTTCATTCACTCATACTCCACTTTCCATCACACTAACACCACTAGATTACATAGCTATTTATAGGGGGACACACCACAACGATTTAAAAAAAAAAATACTACTATATATGGTGTTAGAAATTTTGGTTTTTCCCTAGCCTCAAACTATGTATGTTCGCCACCACTAGATATTTTCACAATTTCTTGTAAAGAAGTCTAAAACAAAATGTACTAGCCCAAGTGAAATATCTAGAAACTTAGGCTCTAAATTGGGAAAAGAAAGAACTAAACTACGTACATGCTTTAACATTAATGCAAACTCTTTCTCTATCTGACAAAACCTATTGACAATCAAAGAAAATCAAGCAAAAAATAATAAGTAACCACAATGGAGTTGCTCATTATCAGCACAATTTTAGATCTTTGGGAGTCGGGATGACTATACTCCATTTGAATTCAAAGATATTTGCAAGTTTCTTGAGAATTATTATACTTCTAATTTTGCAGAGCCAGAGAAACTACATTTGAAAATTTAAAATCTCAGTATCGCTTCCTAATTGTGTCAAGTGGTGAACAAAACAAGAAATTTTACAATTTATCCTCTTGCTGATTGATTAATTCATCATTTATTGACGTTGCTCATGTCAAAGTCTATGATGTAGCCTGCTTTTTTAGCTTTGAATCTTGTGAACACTAGATCGCGCATTAACATGGAAGATATTGGTAGACGTCTTGTTGTCAATTCTATTGTTGATACTTTTACGACATGAAAGAGAACTGAGTACAACTCAAAATGCCTCATTTTGGAAGACAGATTATATTAAATACTATCTTTTGCACTCTACAGGCAAATGAAAAACATTGTTTATTATAGAGTTTTAGTACGATGTTTTGATTTTTTTAAAATCGAATACTCATAGTGTAGTTCATCTTTGTTTTTAGCATACATGGTAGCCATTACTATGTAAAAATTCTGGCCCTGTCGCGTACCCAAAAGCCTACCCGATAGAGTGGTCAATTTATTCGATCAACAGAATCTACTATAGACTTGAATTGGCTTCCTTTTTATTTTTTTATTTTTTTTTTGGAATGATCTGATTTTAAGTTTAGTCAATCAGTATCATGTACTAATTAATTTGCAGATCACTTGTTGACAATCTATTATCACATCTTTAATTGATATGTTTTAGGCTTTGAGCGTGCATAAAATTATTCAACAAAAATAGATTGATTGAAGGATCACTTATTGCTTTGGTGAAATTTTCTGATAATTAACAATCTACGGACAACAAAATTTTGAGGGGGAAAGTGAGTGTGGCTAGCACCACTCGAGATGAAACTCATCCATGAACTTCACTCCATATATACACATTCTGTTTCATTCTTCACCCATTTTTGTTGTTAAACTGTATTTAATGTATCACTGATTGTGAGATTGAGTAGTTATTCCGCCAATGTATCTCGACGCAACTTCTGAGTCCAAAGCAGCTGGTAATGAAGAGGATCCACGAGATAATAAAGCCGATTTCACCAAATTTGAAAGGTCTTTCATCACCAAAACAATTCTAGGTGTGGTAACTCCTCTTCATGATCTTCTAATTGTTGTCTTTTTTTAGGCAATTGAAAAGATTCACAATATTAATATATTGTTTAATCATACTGGATCTATATGCATTATGTTTTTTTTATTATTATTATGTTATGCTTCTTATCATACCATCCTTATTATTTATGTCTTATGTTAGGTTGTTTTTTGTTGAAATATATTGACGACACAAAACAAAAACATACATTTGCCTTGGTGTTGGCAAAGAGATTGATCGAAAAAGAAGATTGGAGTCGTTATGTGTACTTTAGAAGCAGAGATTCTGAAGGCAGCTCACATGTATCCTCATCATCACCAAAGATGAACCCCATAATACAAGCAACAAAGCTTGGCATTCTTGAGTTGGTAATGCCTTTCTTGAATTTTATTTATTTCCAGAGCTTAATCTCTGAATTTGTAGACTTGGATCCTATATAAGATGGGCCTATATTTGCATTTGTTTCTCATTTTCCTGGCGTTGGACGCCTTGAAGAGTTGGAATAACATGATCTATGATCAGTGTACTGCATATGAATTCATGCAGGGGATTAGTAAACCTCCTCCACCCCTCCTTTACTCACTGCTGTACCTATGTACATATCTACAAATGGTTTGAATAAAGAAAAATGGGAGGGAGAGGAAAGCGGATTGAGCTTTCCTTCTCCAACAAAAAAACATATAGGAATTTATTTCTTCACGTGCTTTGGTTCTGCATTTTCCTTTCAACTCTATGCTAAACTTCATTTCTGTTTTTGAGCGTCCGTCATTAATCAGTTTGTGAGTTATGCTTTTCCTCACACGGGCTGGTATGTCACAGTATACTGGGGAAGAACCGGTCAATCCACTACAAAGAGAGTTGTTTATCGTTTCTAATGAGAGCATGGTTCCATGCGCCTCAACCAACCCCATACACTATTCTCATCCTTGCTCCGTTGATATTTTGTCTATTTTATGTGATTATTACTTTTGGTTGGTCAATATAATTGTCCTAATAGATTCTAACGATAAATTCCTAACACAAAGAGACATTCCAACAGGTAATGGCAATCCTTAGAAAATGTCCCGAGGCTGCCGATTCCTATGATGAAAATGGAAGGAACATACTGCATATCTCGGTGGAGCAAAAACATAGATTCGTTTACGATTACTTAATGAGTTCTCTTGATTTCAAGAATAGGATGCTAGCAGATGTTGATTCCCAAGGTAACACCATCCTGCATCTTGCAACATGCAGACATGGAAGTCCTAACGCCACAAATCAATTGGCAATAGATGTTAATGGTGGTCAGTCGAATGTGCCCTTTCATTCAGGGGAGGAGGGTGAAAGTCTTGCAGTTCTCACCCAGATGAGTTGGGATGTGCTTTGGTTTAAGGTACTAAACTCATTAGTTCTCTTGCTTTTAGAACAAGAAACTTCTCTAACCCTGTCATAACTAATCTTGAGAATATTCGATTGCATTAAATATTTTCTAGCATGTGGTTGTGTTTGAACTTGACAATCAATTCATGATCAGGCCTATATCTAAGCGGTCCACTCATTAGGTTTTATGTATTTTGACTTTTGGCATGTAGTTTTCGGGATTCTATAGATTTAAAGGTTGCCCTGGACTTGACATTAACCAGTAGACCATTAGTATCTCTCACTTATATCTAACACTATAGCTCTATAGTTACTTTGTTGAGTTTTTTTCGGGCAATTGATTCATTCGAGAAAGTTGCGATCATGCAAGTGTGGATGAGGCATTTTCGAGATTATAGAATTGAGGACACTCACTTGTCAGGCCGCAGTATCTTTCCGGCTACATTCTTTGCCTTTCTACTATTAGTGTTGTTTTCTAATGTTTTGCCTCAGTATCGTCCACTTTAATTGCCTTTGCTTTATCAATTACTTTGAACATAATTTACCTCATTCCCCACCAGATTGATAATTCCGCATCATGTTTGTGTTTACACAGCGTGTAAAAAATGACACCTATCCACATTTATGGTACCATCATAATTCTGATGGAAACTCAGCAGAGGAATTATTCGAAAGAAATCACTCAACTCTACTCAGAAAAGCCGAGAATGCAGCCAAAAACGTGAGTAGCAATGGAGTAGTGTTGACCGTTCTACTTGGCACTATCAACTTTGCAGCCCTATTCACACTCCCAGGTGGCTTTGACGAAAACACAGGCCTACCTCTACTCTTCAAAACCAATAAGCAAGAATTGGAGTTCTTCATGGTATACTTACTGCTAGCTCTTGGTTTCACTGCCATTGCTTTAGTGGCTCTATTGTTAGTCCCATACTCACGGTTTGAGTCCAAGGATTTTTACTTGGCGATACCAATGAAACTAGCTGTTTCCCAAACTTGCATTGTCTACTGCACATACTTCACCGTTGCCGCATTTGGCCAGGGCTATATTCTTGAGGGTGAGGTAGGAGTCGGGTCCATTTTTGTTTTATTAGCAGCCCTTTCTGGGGTTTTTGTGGTTTTTATAGCATTGGAACTTATGATCTTGTGGTTCGATTACATGTACTATGTGGTTCGTCATTGTCTAGCTTATAAAAGTCTAAAAATGTAAAGACTCAGCTGGATCAAAAGTCATTCTGGAAACTCAAAACATGTTGAGGGATTTTAATAAAGCTTTTGAACTCAAGGTATTTAGCTGAATAGCGCCAATTAAAGCTTTTGATCTTTGTCAATGTAGCTCCATTTGTGTCTTTAATTATCATGCTGGACGGGACGTTTGATGCAGACTCACAGACCGTGGACAATGTTACTTCCTATTTTTATTGTTTTATGTCATTTATTCAGAAAAAATTATATTCACAGTTATTAAGTTTTCACAAAGAAAACACCTACATGTTACGAAATTTTAAATTCACTATTGCACGTGCATTTTATTTATTTGCTCATTAAGTACCCAGAATCGGTGTTACTATTTTTTATTTGAAAGAAGAAATTACATTAAAATCCTAGACTATATCTCATTTACGAGTTGTATTAACTCGGACAACTACCCTTGACCATATCTTTAGCCTAACTTTAATTGTTAGCCAAATTTTGGCTTGTTTATGTTTTACTGAACTTTAATTGTTAGCCAAATTTTGTATCGCCACATCCACCCGTGACACAGCTATTTGTGGTATATATCTCCAACCCATGATATACCATTAACTTCCATATATAGTGATATACGTAGACGGTGAATGCGTCCAAAGATTTTAAATCCAGCTCCAAGATCAAGGTGGCACTACTTAACTGCAGAAATCCAGATGAAAATTTATAAGCGTAGTAAATTGGTAAAGCATCGTTTTCACTTAATAAATGCTTGTACAACCGCGTTTAGGAAATATACTGTACCATAGGCACAAATAAGTGAATATACACTCCAACAATTTTCTAAGAAGGAACAGCTAGAATAAAGAAATAAATCACGATAAGTTTTGATGCAAATTAAACCTCACTTCTGAAACAGTTATGCTCTAGAAGTTATAAAGTAAGAGAAACATATGAACCAAATTATGGCCAGAGGCCCACCTGTTGAAAATTAAGCTAGATTTTGGAATAAGAAAAATGTTGTGGATACTGTTCCACATCATGCTTGCAGCCATTGAAGACTTTGGCAGTCACAGTTGTTGACCCAGTGGAGGAAGAGTTCAATTTGAAATTGGTGACGGGCGCTAGTCCACACCCATGTTGTATGTCTATATGTACTTATGTGTGTTGAAAAATATGAGTGGTGGAGAGAGGAACAACACCCTAGTGTTCTGAGAGAGTGAGCGGACGACAGTGAGAGGTTGTCGAGTGAAGCAAAGATGTGAAGAGGATGAACGAGACGCGAGCCCACTAGGCTCGAGAAGAAGAGAAGCATCATATGAGTGCAAGCACTTCGGTGTAGGGGTGTGGACACCTCGGGTGGAGATGTGAGCAAGTTCAGGCCGACAAAGGACTTTGGGTCAGGGGATGCAGTCTGGACGGATGGAGGTCAGGACTGTGTACCACACATAGGGTGGAGGGGGTGATTGTTGAAACAAAAGTCCCCCCTATGTGTGAAAGGGATCCATGAGTGAAAGGAGATAAAAGGGCAGCCCATTGTAGCATGTGTGGCAGCCTTTGTAGACTTCTCCTGCCCATCACAAGGATTTGGAGAATCCCACGCATGAAGAGCTTTAATTGCTCTTGGCAGCTTGTTCCTCCATTTGCTGTATAAAAAGGTAGTGAAGAGAAATGTAGAGACGGAGAGGTAGAGAGATGGGCAGGACAACACTCTGGTGCTGCGGGGATACACTGTGGGGTAAAGAAAAATACTAGTGAGCAGGTACCCCATTAGATTTGGGGCTCATGGACACCGGGCAAGCGGGGAAGTGTGTATAACTTCAGGGCTCGGGTATTAATTGGTGTCGCATTGAGTATTTTTTGGCTCACAAATTAATGTTGTAATCTCTCTAGTGTTCATATAATGGAGTGTCTCTCTCTCTCGTGGACTAGGCCGGTTTTGGGCTGAACCGCGTAAATCTTACGTGTTACTCTTATTTTTCCTTTGTGTTGATACTTGTTTAGTGTTGGATCTCAATATGTATGTGTTGTGGGTATTACCGAATTTCTGCTAAAATCCCAACAAATTGGTATCAGAGCCCATGGTTCATAACGGGCGTCTTTTTCACATTGGTAAGATCAGAATCACCCAACGAAAAAGGTTCTAATGGTAGATTTGGTGAAAATACAGCAAGTCCAAAGCTAGTTCCAGAACATGGTGGTGCCTATTTGCATCGTGGAGAGCAAGTTTTGCTCTTGTCAGCTGCAATGTTGAGAGCAGGTCGTGGATCGATGGAATCTCTGTGGCTTGATTGCAGATAAATATCTTAGAGATGTCCTCACAATCTCTTAAGGTATTGGCTTTTTTGGGTGGTGTGACATGACCCAAAGAAGTACTAAAAAATAAAAAAAAAATCTCTCGTTGCCAGATAGTCTCAATGCGTAATTTTTTATTTGGAGCCATGAAAAATCACATGGCAGGTTGGTCTTAATGAAGTGAAAGGTGTGTTCATCTGGTTAAAACTCAATGGTGGCTGGAAATGGGATGCTTGCATAATATTTCTCAGTGGTTCAGATGAGTGTGAGGTGAAATTTCCTGCTAGTGGAGGAGGAGTGGATCGAGACCCTACTCTGGAATTAACTAGCAAAGTTAGCTCGTTTCAACTGCACATGCATTAGCCGTGGTAGAGAATAAAGGAGACGGACCACAAATCTTTATTCTGAATGTGCAGTTGTGATGCTGGGACACATTTTTTGGCCAATGGTTTACGAGCAGGTACCGGTTTTGGTATTGGTGGAGCATTTAGGTCAAAGCGCAAGCCAGAGCAAAGATGTTTTTGGGCAAACCCATTGGAAGATGAAGTTTTGTTGGAGAAGATGAAACAGAGCCGGTACAAAGCCGACTTATGAGAAGTAGATAAGAAGAAGCTACTAGCAAAGGCCAGGGGGCCATGTCAGAGCCAATCGGTCCGGATCAAGACCGAATTGGAGCAAATATCCGATACAGAGTTGAATGGCCATGGGCCAAGAAGCAAGACGAGGCCAGATGGGCCAAGAAGCAAGACGAGGCCAGACGGGCCAAGAATCCGGCAATGATCCGGACAAAATTTGACGAAGAGCCACACGGGCTAATTTTTTGAAGTGAACCAAAATTGCTTTGGAGAGTTGAAGTAGAAAGAGCTCAGTGAGACGAGTTCATTGGTGCAGACGGCGCCAAAATTGGAGCTGAAATGAGCTCCCAAGAGCCATTTGAAGAATGGTGGTGCTAAGAAGAAAGAAGAAGGCTAAAGAAAAGTCTGGTGAATTATTACTCCCTCCGTCCGGATTTGTTGGTCCACAAACATACTTTTTCAAGTCCTAAAATGTTTGTCCATTTTCAAAAGTTAAAGGATAAAGTATGTTAAATTTACTTTTTTGCCCCTTTTCTAAAACTTAAAATAACAACTCAAAAACTATTTTTTTTTAAATAATGTGTTTACATTTTTGAATTTTTTTTGCATCGTATTAAAGTTCTCAATGAGATCTATCAAACAAGATCCATATTGATTAAATTTTTCTTTTTGTAACTACATTATTTTTTAGTTTGAAAAATTGCATGTAATTTTGTAGTGAAATTAAAATGGAGGGAGTATTAAATGGAGGGATTGGGGATAAAATAGGAAATTAACAAACTCAAAAGGTAATGAAAAAAAAGTTGGAATCCCCAAAACGGACCAACAAATCCGGACGGAGGGAGTATTAAAGACAAAGGTGAAGTCTAGATGTCTCAGAAGGCAGCGAATGTGCAATTATGATGCCCACCAAGAAAACAAATAAATTCAAACAAAAGTTGTCTGGTGTGCATTGATTTCAATGAGAAAATTGCAGTGCACCACCCTACAATCTGAGGATTACCATGTTGGGGTGCAGACAACCTTAAGCAGCAGCCAGAATAAGACCTTGTAGCGCTACCATGATTTTGGTGTAGCGCTACCTATAGTCTAATTTTTGGACAGAGTGTTCTGGAGCGCTACAGGTGTTTCCCTGTAGCGCTACCGAGAGCCTTATATGCCTTTTTAGGGTTTTGGCCGGCTGCATGTGTGTTAGGTCGTGAATCAGATTTTCAGAGCGTGAAAGAGTGTGAGAGGCAAGAGAAAACCAATCTCAGAAAGATTGTGAGAAGACTTGTACTCCTTGATTCGATTTCATAGTGGACTGGTGTGGCTCTCGTGGTTTTTCCTCACGTTGAGGTTTTCCACGTATATCTTGTGTCTTGTTTTTCTTTCCGGTTTTCATTACGCACTTATTTGCTTGTTTTTCTGTGATTCATTGTTCCCAAGATCCGTAGGGGCGTTGTAGGATTGAACAGGTGTTTGCGATAATTCCTAACAACTGGTATCAGAGCCGCGGTTGCGGTAGGTTTTGTTCGACAGGTTAGGGTTTAATCTCGTTCGGGTAGGCTAGGGTTTCAGTGGGAGCTATGGGTTCTGAAGAAGGCAAACAGAGGATCGACAAGTTTGATGGGTCAGACTTCGCGTACTGGAAAACGCAGATAGAGGACTATCTGTATCAGAAGGATCTTTACCGGCCGTTGGAGGGTAAAGAAAAAGGGAAGAAAGCTGAAGAGAGCAACGAGGATTGGGACGTTCTGGACAGCAAGGCGTTAGGGGTTATTCGTCTGTCCCTTTCAAAGTTAGTCACCCACAACATATTGAAGGAGAAAACGACGAAGGAGTTTATGGAAGCACTGAAGAAGATGTACGAGCAACCGTCTGCTGCGAATAAGGTACATCTTATGAAAAAACTTTTCAACCTATCTATGGCAGAAGGGGTTTCCTTTATGTCACATCTCAGTGAGTTCAATATGATAGTTGATCAACTTACGTCTATCGATATCAAGTTTGATGATGAGGTTCAAGCCTTGTTAATTCTGTCTCAGTTGCCAGAGAGTTGGCAGGGTACCGTTACTGCAGTCAGTAATTCGGCAGGGAAAGAAAAGTTGAAACTGAGTGAGGTTGTCAGTTTGATTTTGACTGAGGAGGTCAGAAGGGGTTTGATCGATGGTTCAGGTAGTTCAGGTTCAGCTCTAAGTGTTGAGCAGAGGGGCAGAAGCCAGACCAGGTGTGGTCAGAATCAGAACAGGAACAGGTCGAAATCCAAGGGTAAGGGAAATAAGGCCAAATCTCAGGTTCGGCCTATTAAAGGTGAATGTTGGAATTGTGGTCAGACAGGCCATATGTCACAAACTTGCAAAGCACCGAAGAAGAATAACAGTGGGCAAGAGGCTCATGTTGTGCACGATGCACTTATTCTTGCCATGAACAGCGACGCCGAATCGTGGGTGATTGATTCGGGTGCCTCATTCCACGCCACTGCTAACAGGGAGGTTCTACAGAACTATGTAGCAGGGGACTTTGGGAAAGTATACTTGGGGGACGACGAGCCTTGCAGTATAGTGGGAAGAGGGGATGTTCAGATTGCAACACATGGGTTCAAATGGTGTCTGAAAGATGTCAGGCATGTTCCGAAGTTGAAGAGGAATCTTGTTTCGGTTGGACAGCTTGCAGCAGCAGGTTATACATCAACATTCACAGGGGACACGTGGAAAGTCTCCAACGGTACCATGGTGACGGCTAAAGGCAAGAAAGTTGGTACACTTTACTTGACTTCACATGGTAGCGACACACTTGCAGTTGTAGACAGCAAAGAGAGTTCAAATTTGTGGTACTATAGACTGGGGCATATGAGTGAGAGGGGAATGAAGGTTATGCAGTCGAATGGGAAGCTACCGGGTTTAGAGTCAGTGGATATTGACATGTGTGAGGATTGCATCTTCGGGAAACAGAAACGGGTTAGCTTTCAGAAAGGCGGCAGGCCTCCCAGGGCTCAGAAGCTAGAGCTTGTCCATACAGATGTGTGGGGTCCAACTACAGTGTCTTCTCTTGGCGGTTCTTATTACTATGTTACCTTTGTCGACAATCACTCGAGGAAGGTATGGGTATACTTCATGAAGCACAAGTCAGAGGTCTTTGAAGTCTTCAAGAAGTGGAAGGCCATGGTTGAGAATGAAACAGATTTGAAGGTGAAAAGGTTGAGGTCCGACAACGGCGGAGAGTATGAGTTGGGGGAGTTCAAGAAAGCCTGCGCTCTATTCGGGATTCGTTTAGAGAGGACACCTCCAGGGACTCCGCAGCATAATGGCATTGCAGAGAGGATGAACAGGACATTGACTGAGCGTGCTAGGAGCATGCAGATACACGCAGGGTGCCCAAGATGTTTTGGGCAGATGCAGTCAGCACAACAGCATATTTGATCAATCTTAGGCCATCAGTTCCGTTGAATTTTGGCATACCAGAAGAGGTTTGGAGTGGTAAAGAGGTAAATCTCTCACACTTACGTGTTTTCGGTTGTGTTTCCTATGTGCATATTAGCGACAAGGACAGGGATAAACTTGATGCTAAGTCACAGAAGTGCACCTTTATTGGGTACAGCGGAGATGAGTTTGGTTATCGTTTTTGGGATGACAAGAACCGGAAGATAATCAGAAGCAGAGACGTTGTGTTTGATGAAAAGGTGATGTACAAAGACAGGGACAGCAAACAGAGCAGTGAGAGTACCACTTCGGATGGAGATACGTCCGAGTACTTTGGGTTGGAGGATCTTCCAGATGACAGTGGGGTTGAACAGAGGTCTGGTAAGGCAGAGGAGAGAGCTTTAGATGAGACAATTTCAGAGGGGACAATTTCAGATGAGGTAGCTCTAGAGACAGGGACTAGTTCAGCGGTCAGAGTGTTGAGGAGGACAACCAGAGTACACAAGCCAAATCCAAAATATATTTCTTCGCTTGATTACTTGCTTTTGACGGACAGTGGAGAACCAGAGTGCTATGATGAGGCTATGCAGGTCTCCGAGTCAGCTAAGTGGAAGTTTGCGATGCAGGAAGAGATGGATTCTCTTCATTCCAACGATACTTGGCAGTTAGCTCAGCTTCCCGCAGGAAAGAAAGCCTTGCAGAACAAATGGGTTTTTCGACTTAAGCAGGAGAGTGATGGCAAGAAAAGGTACAGGGCAAGATTGGTTGTAAAAGGCTTCCAACAGAAGGAGGGGATCGATTATACAGAGATATTTTCACCGGTTGTGAAGATGGCCACTATCAGAGTGGTGTTGAGTTTGGTTGCTGCTGAAAATCTCTACCTTGAGCAGTTAGATGTTAAAACTGCTTTTCTTCACGGGGACTTGGATGAAGAAATCTACATGAAGCAGCCTGTTGGCTTCATTGTGAAAGGCAAGGAAGAGATGGTGTGCAGGCTCAAGAAGAGTCTGTATGGCTTGAAACAGGCTCCCAGACAGTGGTACAGAAAATTTGATGGTTTCATGCAGCGCAGTGGCTACACTAGGTGCAATGGAGATCACTGTTGTTACTTCAAGAGGTTTGAGTCTAGCTACATCATTTTATTGCTCTACGTAGATGATATGCTTGTAGCAAGTTCCTGTGTTAGGGAGATCAACAGGTTGAAGCAACAGTTGGCAACGGAGTTTGCTATGAAAGATCTGGGTGCAGCTAAGCAGATACTTGGGATGAGGATCAGCAGAGATAAGGCTCAGGGGACCTTGCGGTTGAGTCAGGCTGAGTATATTGAACGTGTTCTGGAGAGGTTCAATATGCAGAGTGCTAAGGCAGTTGGCACACCCTTGGGAAGTCATTTCAAACTTTCTCAGGGGCAATCACCCAAGACAGATGCAGAGAGAGAGTACATGGCCAAGGTTCCGTATACCTCGGTCGTGGGTAGCCTGATGTATGCGATGGTGAACACGAGACCAGACATTGCCCATGCAGTGGGAGTTGTGAGCAGGTTTGCTAGCAATCCAGGGAAACAGCATTGGGAAGCAGTAAAGTGGATCATGCAATATTTGAGAGGTACCACTAATTTGCCACTTTGTTTTGGGAAAGGGAAATTGACAGTGCAGGGATATGTGGATGCAGACTTTGCCGGTGATCAGGATACGCGGCGAAGCACCACAGGTTATATCTATACTATGGGTTCAACAACGGTGAGCTGGGTCTCACGTCTGCAGAAATTAGTGACATTATCCACGACAGAAGCTGAGTATGTGGCCGCGACTGAGGCTGCAAAGGAGATGATTTGGTTGAAGGGCTTCTTGGAGGAGTTGGGTTTGAAGCAAGAGAACTGCGTTCTTTTCAGTGACAGCCAGAGCTATACACCTTGCCAAAAATCCAGTGTTCCATGCCAGGACGAAGCATATTGATTTGAGGTACCATTTCATTCGTTCGCTTTTGGAGGATGGGGATTTGTTGCTAGAGAAGATTTTGGGGGATCGAAATCCGGCAGATATGTTGACCAAGTCTATTACTGTTCAGAAACTGAAGTTGTGTTCAACTTCAGTTGGCCTTCATGCTTTAAGAGATGATGCGCCTGGAGTCACACCAAGAGGGATCAAATGACTACGTCCACGTTTTGATTGAGATCATTTGGGTTTGCAGTTGTTTGTTTGCGGATGCTTCAGGTCATCTTCAAGTGGGAGATTGTTGGGGTGCAGACAACCTTCAGCAGCAGCCAGAATAGGGCCTTGTAGCGCTACCATGATTTTGGTGTAGCGCTACCTATAGTCTAATTTTTGGACAGAGTGTTCTGGAGCGCTACAGGTGTTTCCCTGTAGCGCTACCGAGAGCCTTATATGCCTTTTTAGGGTTTTGGCCGGCTACGTGTGTGTTAGGTCGTGAATCAGATTTTCAGAGCGTGAAAAAGTGTGAGAGGCAAGAGAAAACCAATCTCAGAGAGATTGTGAGAAGACTTGTACTCCTTGATTCGATTTCATAGTGGACTGGTGTGGCTCCCGTGGTTTTTCCTCACGTTGAGGTTTTCCACGTATATCTTGTGTCTCGTTTTTCTTTCCGGTTTTCATTACGCACTTATTTGCTTGTTTTTCTGTGATTCATTGTTCCCAAGATCCGTAAGGGCGTTGTAGGATTGAACAGGTGTTCGCGATAATTCCTAACATACCATATATTCCAAAATGCAGCAACCTCCAGAATATCAAATCCAGAAATCAGCAAAAAATCTCCACCAACCAATACAGAAAACAACATTAGAGCCATGAATTAATTGATCACATCTCTAGAATTACAGCTAATTAGGATACAACAGTAAAAACTAATTTCCATCCCTTTCTTTGAATTCCACTATTCAGTAATCCACCATTTTTTGGACCTTCAATCTCCTTATCCCTACTAAGCATCTTTTGAAATCTTCCACAGTGTATTCCTTCAGTTTAAAAGAGGATTTGGTCCAGATTGCGATCGTGGTTTTAATTTTTTCAACCAGTTCCCCAACATCTACCACTTTGTTTTTTATTACAATTTGATCCTTTCAAGCCAGAACATCCACAGGACAGCATAAAAACTGATATCCCAACTTGCTTTTTCAACAATTTTATATTTAAAAGATTCCCACCAACACATTAAATCATATAAATTTTGAGGGCAAACTCATTCAATACCCCACCATAACATAATCTGAGACCATACCTGCCAAGATATTCTGCATTGCAGTAGGAGATGAACAACAGTTTCCAGATGATGTTGGCAAAAAGGGCAAGATCCCAACAGTCCATCCTCTTGCTGGTAGAAATTTTGCCCTAATAATTCACTTCTCGTAGCTAATCTGTCCTGTATAGCTCGTCACGTCAAAATCTCAACCTTAGAAGGGAAACATTTTTCCAGATAAGCATGCATTTTGCCCTAATATTCAAAGCTTCAGAAGCCAACTCCCATTTTCCATAACATGACTTGACTGAAAATTCCCAAATTTCTGATCCCATCTCCATCTTAGTTTATATATCTTCCCCTTGATTGTGAATTGCAACATCTGCTAGCATTTGCTTAAGAATATCATCCAGTCCCTGTTCCAATTGAAATAAACCTCTTCTAAATTGCAAATCCCGTGTTAAAGAGGAGTTAATATTGAATACTTCGCAGACCTTGGCATTCTTCTGAGTTGACAGAGTAAATAACTGCGGAAAGAGCTTCTCCAACTGCAATATATGGATTTATGCAAATGCTGCTAAACTCTGGATGTGCTATTATGGAAGAATTGAGGACGTACTGTTATGAAGGTTCTAATATGAAGGTTTTTGATGCTTATCTATTTCTGGTGGAATGTGGAATAAGGAATATGATTCTCATCTGTTGATCTTGAAGCTTTCACTTGCAAATTATGGGAATTTATGAGAACCTTGCTGCCTACAATCAAGTGGGGCACTCTTTCGAGGATCAAAGTTGCTGGTGATGTTTATGCTTCATGATGTTACCGGAGTTAGAGTGCATCCCACTCTCATTCTTCTTGGAGAGTTACTCTCATTTCTTTTGATGTACTGGATCTGTATCTTTCGGTTGATTTCCTGTCAACTTTTGTTATTTCCTTCTTGGCCTCATGCTGGGGCATACGATCGTCGTGAGATGGGGTGCCAACTTGGTTGGGATGCCATATCCCCGTTGTGATGCCTTTGTGCTTGGTTCCCTTTAATCTTTATATATTGGGATATGTGTCCTAGCTAGATACATTAAAAGTCCCACTCTCCTTAGAAAACAAAATCCGATAGACTTTCCAACTTATCCCATACTAAGATGGATTCTATTAAGGGTCCGTTTTTTGGAAGGACATAGTAAAGGGGTCTTTAATGCAACAAGGACATCAATTTTTTCCTTAATGCCAAGAGGACAAATCACCTACACATTCCAAAAATGCCCCCACTAGCCAATGAAAGTGCATAAACCCCCAAACCTAATGAACGTGCCTAAACCTAAACCCTAGGGCACCCTATGAAAGTGCCTAAAACCTTAGGGTACCCTAAGAAAGTGTCTAAACCACTAAAATCCTATAATTAAAAAGTGCACCCTAAACCTAAACCCTAGGGTACCCTATGAAAGTGCCTAAAACACTAGGGTACCCTATGAAAGTGCCTAAACAACTAAAATCCTATAATTGGAAAGTGCACCCTAAGTGCCTAAACCCTAGGGTACCCTATGAAAGTGCCTAAAACACTAGGGTACCCTATGAAAGTGCCTAAACAACTAAAACCCTATAATTGGAAAGTGTACCCGAAGTGCGTAAACCCAAAATGGTTAAACCTACTATAATTTATCCCAAAGAGCCTAACCCCATAAAATTGAACACAATTCCAAAACTAAAAAGACAAAAAGGTACCCGCGCATGAGTGAGAGAGAGGGGGGTCTAAGAAAAAAAGTGACGGCATCTTCTGTCACTTTAAAGTTAGTCGGTCAACATCGATCATATTACTATCACAAGGATAACAAATCAAATTGTTGATTCTCAAATCCAACAATGCCTCGCAGGCAGTCGGTCAACAGCAAGCGAATGGAAAATGACGTTCCGGCCTTTTTTTTTTTGTGTAATTTTTTGTTATCATTAAGGGTATTTTTGTCTAGTGTTGTCCTTGAATCCTCAAAAATTTCAAATCAATGTATTGGAAGCATTAAAATAAGTTAAATTGGACTAAACACCCTTTAAAGTCCCAAACTTGGTCTTTAGACCAATTTTCTGTTCTATTAATGGGTCTTGGGTCATGCTCACATGAACGATCCAATTTGGGTACCGGACCCGACCCATAACAGATCCCGATCATTGGAAACGCTTTTGGATAACAGGAATGGGGCGCTACACCCTGTAATGTGGATGGGTGGAGTTTTATTTTAAATTCTAACATTGAAAACGCTTTTAGATTACTGGAATGAGGCGCTACCAAGGTTGTGAATCCCATACCGTACCGGCCGGTACGTACCGGATTGAAGGAAAACCGGTACCAAGCCACTCAAATTCCGTCCCGGTCGTAATACCGGTCCTTACCGGACAATACCGGCAATTCCGGAAAATACCAGACGAGATGGGTATACCGGGAATTCCGTCCGAAATTTTGCAAAGCAAAAAAAAACGCCTTGAGCGTCCAACAGCAGCAGCTCATTGATAAAAGAGTTGGCCACAAAATCTGAAAATCGTTGATTTCTTACCCAAGAAGACGATTTCGCCGGAGAGAGAGAGCTTAGAAAATCTGAAAATCGTTGATTTCGTACACAAAATCTGAAAATCTTCTCTATTCTTGTTGTTCTGGGTTCTGGATCTGCAACTCCATCAGATTTCACCGGAGAGAGAGCGCTTAGATTTTGCTAAGAGAGGAAGCTGATTTCGCCGGAAATGAGTTGGGCCAGAAAACATTTTTTTGGTCCCTAGGAGAGAGAGAGAGAGAGAAAGAGAGAGAGAGAGAAGACACTGTAGTTTGGGAATCTTGGGTTGAGTGGGTTTTCCTAGGCAGGGGAAGTACAATATTAACCATGGGTCAAGCATTAACCATGGTCCCTTATTATGCATAAATAAATTTCTGCATTCATTTATTTGACTTATTATGTATTTATTTTAATAATAATAAAATTAATCTATTTTATCAATCATAGAGTCAATATATATTATGTATTTCGAACATTTGTTTGTTAGTTTGAAGTCTATTTTTATAATATTTGTTGTCTAATTATAGTTTATTTTATGAAGAATTAGATGATATGAGGAAAAATTTTGATTTATATATATATATATATATATATATATATAGAAAGTACCGCTAAATCCGAAACGGTACCGGTATTAGTCCGGTACCGGTATTAGTCCGGTACCGGTACCGTACCGTACCAGTAGGAAAACCGGTACCCTTACCGGTACGAGATTCAGAACATTGGGCGCTACACTTTGTAGCACGGATGAGAGAGTTACAAGGACCCCGATTTCAAGAGGAGTAGTATTCAAGGAAAGAAAAGTGGGTCGTCAAAATTAGAGAGTGAAAGTGGTGTTCTATTGCTTTTATGAAAGGAACCTGATGCTATCACCATTACTATTACTTTTATGAGTTGTTTTGGCATGCATGACAGTTGCTCTGCATATAGCCATTTACGCTCCTTTAAAAAAGAAAGAAACATGTTGCTTTGAAAAAGCACATGACCATTGCAAAAACGAAACACATAAAATAAAATAAATAATAATAAATGAAGGATGAAAGATAACGAATGTATATAATAATAGATGACATGTAAAATAGATAGTATTGTTAGAGTTTTAATACAAAAAGTATTTATAGCTATAGTAGATCCGCACTGTATGCTACATAATTTGTCTACTCATTATTGGACTTGCCCTAAGCGTGTAAAAAGAAGAGAATAAGCTTGTAAGAAAAGTGGGTCGTCAACAGCGATTAGTTGTAAATTCAAACATTCTGAGTTTAAGACTTGGCAATCTCTTAGCTAGACAACAAGAGATAAATCTCATGTGAATCCCCTAATTCCGACATGAATGACCTGTTTTTGACTGGACTAGAAAGAAAAATAGTCAAAGTGCACGTAAGTTGGTCCATACGACCCCTGACCGTTGAACCAAGAAAAGAAGAAGAGAATAAATGAGGGGATAGAAATGTTAACAGTTGAAGGGTAATATCGTGATTTAGCAGCAAGCAGTCGTCGCACTAAAATTACCGATTATGGCATTATAACACCCTATCTAGAATATCCTTGCTAACAAAAATTCTACAACCGCACACGAAAGCATACGAACTCACATGTTTGGTGAGTCGCACACACAATGCATTGTTTATTGTGTGCAGGACCCACTAAGCATGTTAGTGCTTGTATTGGTGTCATGGTTTATAAATTGTGTATGGTTGTAGCAATTAAAACTCTCCTTGCTAAATCTTGGCTCAAGTTTACAACTGATAATAATAGCACAAATTCATTCATATATATTTTTGTACGTACTCAAACTTGTGTGAAAATAAATATTATTCAAATTACGAAAAGTAAAAACATATAGACCCAACTATGGAAAAAAGAAAAAGAAAAAGCAAAATAAATCACTGACTTTCCTGTTTTGACTTACTTTTACATTTGGCAAACTTTCTCTTTAAGAGTCCATAAGCTTAAAAAATGACAAAAGAAGCATGCACATCAATATCTTTCACATTTTTCAATAGAATTTTACGCACTACTGTGTATTTTTCAGACACGTACTTTAGTTAATGAATCTTAAGTTCCAAGAATTTTCCCTTTTTAATATTCGGTCATCATTTTTTATTTTTCGGTTTCCTCTTGGCTGTACAAGAATAAATTGAATCAAATTTAATAAAAGTTGAAAAAAATAAATAAAAATAAATTATTCGTCTCGGTAACAACTCAACTGTGGAGAGCTATATAAGACCAGGCCTTGCTAGCTAGTTCGACATCATTATCCCACATAAACACCATTCTCTTTTTCCCTTCACCAACAGTACTTGCTCATGACCGAAATGGCAAGCTCTCCAACAAATTTCAACATTAGTACTACTTTCATGAGCCACCGTTCCAAAGCATACAAATCCGCATCCGAAAAAACACCGGAATCCCTTGTATTCCTCTGCGATTTCATGAGAGACAATGGCCCAGTATCCATAGACAACCGAGGGGACACAGTCCTCCATCTACTGGCCACAAATGGCAACAAAATCGCTCTCGAAAGGCTATTTCAGGCAGACCTCCTGTCCGATGACTTGTTGACAATGAAGAACGTACACGGCAATGTTGCCTTGCATGAGGCGGCCAGGTTCGGGCACAGAGAAGTGGCGGAGATCATGTTGAGGAGGAAACCCGAGCTGGTTTTTGTTTGCAATGATATGGAAGAGACCCCCCTCTATCTTGCAGCTGAATATGGCAAACAGGAAGTTTTTGAAGTTTTGGAGCGGTTTAACAGTGATTGCCTGATGAGGAGGCTAGATGGTCGCACCATTCTCCATGCTGCTATTGACGGCGAACGTTACTGTATGTTCTGCTTCCAATTTCATTGTATACATAGGTTTTCCTTCTATATATTGACAGCCCAGTGGCCGTAGATAAACTGGAAAAAAATAGAAACAAAACATACTTGAATACACTTTTCACATATTTCAATATACTGTATTTTAAAACTTAACACGGTTATAGAAATAACGCAAACAATTAAATGAACTTCAATGCACTGAGGTCCTGTCCCTAATCTGCAGCCACTTGAATTGATGTTACTGGTTCAGTGTCTAAAAGCCGTAAAACAGCATATTTTATTTTGAGCCAACCCATTTCTCAACAAATCTCCACTTTAGCGAACAAATTCACGAATCAATACTGTGGTGATAACTAGAGAACACTACAAGAAATTTGGTCTTTGGAGACGAATGAAATCGTCACAAAAAGCATGGTTTTTGTCTCTGATAGTCTTGGTGACGAAAAATAGTTGTCACCTATAGGTTGTCTCCGAAAGTCACCTGGTGACGAAATTATTGTTTCGTCACCTATACTAAATTTTGGTGACGAAATTTTTCGTCACTAACGTGACAGAAATTGGGTGACGAAAATATTGTTTCGTCACCTATACTAAATTTTGGTGACGAAATTTTTCATCACTAACCGTGACAGAAATTGATGAAGTGGCGGCTGGCGTGGTGCTGATTTGGTTCGAACCATCTACAACCGCACTCCCTTTGAACAAGACTGCCCTCAGTGTCCTACGCTCTTCGCCTGTGGGTGTCCGCCTCTGCAGTGTCCGCACCCCCAACCCGGGTGTCGTCAAAGATCATCGCTTTGCTAAGTGTGACCCACCTCCCCGAAACCTGCATGCATCTGTCCGGAGGTGCACCCGTCGCTAATAAGTCCTAGCAAATGAGACTCGTTTCCTGGTCGTCTTCTGGTTGCCGGTGCTATACAGCTCCTTAAACACTACATTGTCTCAGTGCTCTAAGCTTCCCTGTAAACTTTTCAGAGCTCCTCCACACCCGCTATAGCTATTGTCTATGCCAGAGAATCGCCTTGGTCACTGCAACTTCTTCTGTGCCTATTACATGTGCTTCGTTGCGGCCTCCTCACTGTTTACCCTAGTTCTTTCTTGTACCATTGGAACTGTGCCTGACCTGTGTCTGACAACTGCTCCACCTATCAAAACACTCCCCTCCAATCTATACCATTGACCCACTTTCTTACCATACAGCCCTATGTTGGAATTCCACCCCGTGTGGGCCGGATGGGCTTAGGCCCGGAGGGAGTGGTTTAGGGTTTTTTATTGTAACTCTTTAAATACTCGATGTGCCTAAGTTCATTGGTGTGACAAAAGTGAGAGAGGCAGAGAGTGCGAGAGAGAGATACACGAGAGAACTGTGAGATTGAGAGTGAGTGTGTAACACAAGAACTAGGATTTTCTCCGGATTATAGTGAAACCCCCCTCCTCGTGGAAGTAGGTCCGATTTGGCCGAACCACATAAATTGGTGTGTCTTGTTTCTTGCTTGATTTTACTGTTTGTGAGTGAGGTGCGTGTTTGGGCACAACACCCTCCATCGTCTCCCCTGGAAACTCTATGAACTCTCGCACTTGCTGAGGAACTCCAACCCTTCGAATCTAGCAATCCAAAGAAATAACTATTTTCTTCAACCTCGAAACATGTCAGATATCTGTCAGCTTTACCCGTCTTCCATTTGACATATGGAACCAAACCTTAGTTGCAGGAAACGCCTAAACCGAAGGAGCTCCTGGATTCTCACCCAGAAATTTTACAGGAGGGGATCGCGTTCCTAAAGGATATAGGAGCTTATGATGATCTGAACGAAAAAGAAGAAACTATAAACTTGCGATAGATGATTATGACGTACGTGATGTTCTCTCGATGTCTGTTAGATGATTTCGACGATCTGCTCTACGTTTTTTTATTATGATGATCTCCGTTACAAGATTCTGACGAAATCATTCGTGTTTTTAGTCTTTGGGAGAAGACGATGGAAATAGTAAAAAGTTCAAAACCCCCATTGAAAGAATTTTTTATTTACCCAAAAAAAGTCAGCCAACTGAAAAGAGGAGAAGACAAAAGGTAGAGCAATAGTACCCAACTAGAAAGTTCAGAACCTAGGGGTTTCCAAGACAGTAGGAGAAGACCTAGTAGATTTCAATTACAAATAGAAGAAATGCAACCAATTTCGGATGCAATCAATCAATTTCGAGTATAATCAGAAGAGACCCAGTAAGTTTCGGACGCAATTGGAAGAGACCAGTCGTTTTCGAGTTCGATCGGTGGTCAGCAGACATTGGGAAGACTCGTCAGGTGGTGGGTTGGCAGGTTCAAGGTTGGGTTTCCGGTTCGTTAATAGCAAAGATGACAGAGAGTGTGTGTGAGAGAAAAAAAGAAACATATGCGATTTGGAGAGTGACAGAGTGTGGGCACCCGAGACCTCCGCGAGAAACCTTGAAAGTACTAGAACACGCGTTCGTTAGAGTCGCCACTTGATTTTAAGGTTAACCAAGCAACTGAATTCAACATACAAAATTTGAGACAACCGGTCCGTCATAACCAGAGTGATCTTGGTTCGGCAGCTAAGTTACGGGATAGGAAGGTTTTATTTGAAAAATGCACCCATCTCGCCTAATCAAAATGATTAGTCTCTACTCATAATTATGGGATTTTAAAAGAAGATTTAAAGTAATTTAGACAATTACGGGAAAGGGAACAAGGAAAAATAAATAAAATTAACGATGCATGAGGCTAGATTTATAGAAAGAAATATTACAGAAAAAAAGATAAAATAGGCGAGACTGAACTTCTTTTGATCAACGTCCGGATGCTCCCCTCAAAATCACGAATTCGGTGAGTATAACTCTATTCGCCGCGAAAAACATGTTATTTAACTAATGCTTCGAAAAACTTGGATTAAAAGCTAGGTTTTAGGTAATTTCGGAACGTAGGCTTAGGACTAATATTTTTGGGATTTTTGTGGCTAATATTTGGAAAGGAATTTTGGATTTAGGAAAGGGTTTTGCAAGAGCAAGACAATGGAAAACAAGGGTTTTTCTAGCAAGAATTTCTTGGAAATTTTTGTGGTGTGTTGAAAACCAAGACCTAGGCTTCCTTTTACAGGCACAAAAGAAGCTTCTTGCACTAATTTTACGCCAGAAATTTGATGGGAGGTGAGTAATGGAGCATGGGCAGCCATGCCAAGCTGCAGCATCTGTCTGGCTTTTGACCTTGCGTCCGTAAGGTTGACCTTTTGACCTTGCGTCCGTAAGGTTGACCTTGCGTCCACAAGGTTTGACTTTCACAATTTACAGCATGGAGGCCCATGCTCCTGCGTGCGTATGTCGGTTGCTCTTGTGGTATTTCGTCCGTAAAATGACATTTTGGATCAGAAATTGGCCTTTTATTGGGCTAGAACTTGGGCTTATTTGTTGGGCTTTATAATGGGCCAAATGAATTGATTTGGGTGAGTTTGGTGGTCTTTTTCTTGGTGGATGGTAAATCCAAGTTCATCAAAACATTGATTTAAATAAAATAAATTTCGCGACGTCGTCAGTAATTTTTCGTCATTGGGGAGACACCCGGACTCTTGCTTAGGATTCACAGATAATCAAATTTGGGTGTCTACACAGAGGTATGCAATCTAGAGAGAGACAAAGATATACGATCTGTACTACTTAGATTTTTGAATGGACAGAGGGAGAGAGCTGCTATCTAGTTCACAGAGAGAAAAGAGATGTGAAGATCAAGAACGATTGCCTTTGAAATACAAAATACTAGATCTTTGCGCAGAATTCTGATGCTATCGATGTTGTTTGAGGAAACTAGAGAGAATCAAAGAGAAATCTGATATTATTGATGTTGTTTGAAGGAAACGAGAGAGAGAGAGAGAGAGAGTGAGAGAGAGAGTGAGTGTATAGAATACCTCAAAAACTACAAAAACGAACTGGGTTAAGTGCGACCAGCGTCAAGGGTAGCAGAAAAGTTGTCGTCAATGATCGTTGAAGTGGAGGTAGGGTCACTAGAGGTCGGCGACTACAGAGGTAGAACGTCGGAGGTCATAGAGAGAAAAGTAACAAACTACATTATATATGAGTGCCCGGCGGACGGCGGCGAGGCTTAGGCCGCCCGCTAGAGAGCGAATATCTCACAGGCCTAAATCTTATGACTCTGATGCCACATGACTTTGCAAAGGAGAGAGAGCAAAATAACATACAATATCATTGCATTAGAAAACTTAAATGATTACGGGACTAATGAAAGGGTTATATAGGCTGACCTTAATAACCTTAGCAAAACGCTAATAATACAAGAAAACTAAACTACCCTGAACATAAAACATAAATAACGATAAACTGAAACCCTAAAATTATACTTCACATCTCCAAGTCGCAAAGAAATGAGAAATAGAAGCGTTTGTGTCTCGTTGTTGAACTTCAAATCGATAATGGCCAATTGATTTACCAAATTCTGAAACTCGCTCCCGTGCATAGCAACAAAATTCACCCTCTGCAGTTTCTCATTCACTAGCCTCCACAGTAGTAGCACCTTATCCCGCGATGTTTTTGATTGGTACATCGCATCCATTTTTCGTCCATTGAGTGTAGGCGCACGTCACCTTGGCTGTGTGGTGAAAAATGTCATGTCCGACACATTCTCGGATCAACGCAATTGTCTTCTTGTTGAGCTTCATCCAATCCTCATCCGTCTTGTCCATTGGTTTGACACCCTTAAGCTCCAAAATCTAGCCTTCTTGAGATATATTGGAAAAATGGACCTCACTGTTGAATCCGAAATGTCAAAACTATTTGGAATCAGTCTAAACCAGACGAAATAGCTCTTGAATCGCACCAAACCGATCCTCTACACACTAGCTGACTAGTTTATCTCAGACAAGCTGGAAAAATTGACCGTGATATACCACGAACGAATTGGTATTAAATCAAACAACTCAGCACCGCTAATTGGACTGCTTATTGGATCACAATTGTTGACGTGTCAGTGACTTGGAGCTAATGTGGTGCCACATCAGTTTCTTAACCTCCAAATGGAGCGTGCTCTACAGGTGCACAAGTAGATCAGACTTGCCCTCACGCGCAACTTATTTCCGGTGCATGAGCTCACTTACAACCATCTTACGGCAAGCAGACTTTTACTTATGGAATTGTTTCAACTAGATGATTACTCTCCTGTGGTTAAATCAAAGTTTCAAACAACTTTAATTTCCAACCAAACTGAACCGAGAAAAAAAAATGTTGATTCTGGTGACCTCACCTAGTCCACCTGTGATCTAATGCCAATTGTTGAGATTAGGGGAGTTTGTCAGACTGCTTTTCCATGATCTCTTCAAAAAGCAATTGGTGTTAGGAAGGGCTTTCAATTAAGTCTCTTAAGGCATTCGACATTGTACCCGCAAGTCTGTTTTTTAGAGCGGTCGCAGAGAGTAGCATTGTGTTAACCAAAATCCATGGGGGCACTCTGGGCCCAACAATCTGTCGCTCGCGATGGCACTCCCGCGACTCGAATCGAAGACCTCCTGGATCTGATACCACTTGAAATTCCTATTTTCCTATCCTACCGATTGCAAGTACATAATAGGAATTAAACAAAGAACTACAAACATGCAATATACGTGGAAAACCCCCAAATAGGGTTAAAATCGAAGGAATCAAAACACTAAAAATAACATTGTGCGGTTACAATTGACCTATACTGACAATTGAAATTTCTCTCAATCGACCCAAGGACCGATTGCCATCTCCTCGTTCATCGCACCAAGTGTTTGATTGCCGCATGCCTTGAATGCTCAAGCCTTCTGAGATACTTTCAGAAATCCACTGGAAGACTGATTCAATTGGTTGAATCAAAGGTTGAAGAAAGTTCTTGGAGGAGTTGATTGGGTGGCTCAATCCTTCATAATGTGAGAACTCCAAGACCCAAACAAACCAAAAGCCAAAGAGACGTTGTTCTTCTCTTTTTCTAAGGCCAAAAGAAGGCTGCTGAAGTCGCCAAATTGAAACCCTAGTTGCTGCCTTTTATAAGCTTGTAGCAGCGCTTGCTCGAGCACATTTGGAGTTGCTCGAGCATTTTGCAATAGACCATATGCTGGACCCGTGGCTCGAAAATGCTTGAGCACTTCGCTAAAACTTCTTTTCTCTAACAATTAACACCTAAAACTTGACTAAACCTATCAATTTCCCTCTTAATTACATTGACATATTGATTCCATTCCACATCCTGAACAAACACTCCAAAATAATAAGAAAAAGAAAAGACAACTTGATAAAAAAGGGATACACATAAATGTGTGTTTTGACATGCATGACATTGTTAACCATGAGAGAGCTCGGCCTATGGAGCTTGTAGAGTCACACTCACACAACATAGAGAAAATTGAGAGAAAAGTTTCATGTATTCACCCAATAGTTTACAAAACACTCTCACAAAAGGAGGAGCACCTCACGCGGGAGCTCGACTCCCACTCCCTCTCTCACACACCTCTCTGGTTCTGTCTCACACATTTCAATCCTTACCACCCTCAGCTCACTCTCTGAGATGTTGGAAAAATTACAGTGGCAATCGCTAAATTCTAAAGAACAATTTCCTCTGATATATAAATATATGAATAGATTACAACGAATTACAAGAACTGAAATTAACAAAATACAAAAAGAGATACAAACAGTAGATCGAACGCCGAGTCGTGTGTAACCACACTCTCCTTAACAAAGATGCGCCGCCTACCGTGGGTGTTGTAGGATGAACCGATGTCTTTGTCCCAGGATACAACAGGTAGAACCACGGCCAACAGAACACCGATATTGACTGCCTTGGCGAACTGATGCTAGCATCTGCCTCTCTCTCTCAAAAACAAATTTCGGAAACTGAAGTGATGCACGAATTTCTGATGCTGAACCAAATGGCAGAGTAACCAATATATAACTGAAGGAGGTGTTGGTACCTTCAATACGAAAATCAATGGGGAGCCTCCCCAATGAATACAAGATTAAATTCTACCAATGAATTCTGCATAATCAAAACTCCCATGTAATAAAGCTGCATTTGGATTTTGGAAGAAAACTGCCACAGGGATTTGAATGCCATCATGTCTCATCATGGAGGGGTGTTAATATCGTATTAACCAGCAGATTTGATCACACGTATCACACACTTCGTGGGGTCCCTTCGGTTGCCTCGCAAGACCCTCTGAATGGCTCGTTTCATTCACAAATATTCCAACAATCCCCCCCCCATGAATGAAAATTGGCAGGCACACGAACGCAGAGTACAAAGCTGACCCGAGAGAGAGGCAATGGATAATTCCTACATAGGATAGGTAGCTTTTAGCCTTGAGCCTTCCCTTGTGATAGCCTATCGAGTTTACTGGCAGACCAGTGTGCGGACCCCCTTTGAATTGTTCCGCCGCCGATGAAAACTTAGACAACAGACGTCACACAGTACTTCTCTTGACGTAGTTCAGTTCTCACTGTTGGGTTCATTTCAGCCATGACACCCCCCCTTCCTGGTTTTGCAAGTATCTTCTCGAGAATTTCGCCAGGATTTTCACAGAAGCAGCCACACTTCATACTCACATAAGAGTCATTAAAAGCAACGTTTAACCTCTTCCACTTTACAGGATTCACTGTTCTGCATCATAGAAATGGGCAAGAGATCAAATATCCACATTGACCGTTCTCTATTACACGCAAAAGGTAGTCACGTTGAACCTAGATCTTGGGATCTCCAGTCAGCTAGGTTGGCTACCCCCATGGTAACTATGAGCGTAGTAGCTTTAGCCCCATTCCTCTCGATGCTTTCTCAACTAGCTCTCGAGATAACCCTTTGGTTAGCGGATCCGCAATATTGTCCTTTGACCTCACGTAGTCAATTGTGACAACCCCACTTGAGAGCAGTTGTTTAATGGTATTATGTCTTTGACACATATGTCTAGACTTACCATTATAATTGGCACTCAAAGCCCCACCAATCGCAGCTTGACTATCACAGTGGATACTAATAGCTGGCACTGGTTTCGACCATCTTGGAATATCTTCCAGGAACTGTCGCAACCACTCGGCCCCTTCAATTGCTTTATCTAAAACAATGAATTCAGATTTCATTATAGACTACTGCACCACCGATAGTGAAGACATATCCACTCGTGGATTACGAGTCCTTCATATCTGATATCCAATTCGCATCAGAGTACCCTTCTAGTACTGCTGGATATCTGGTATAGTGTAGCCCCAGATCACGAGTATACCTCAAATAATGTAGTACCCTGACTATCGCCTTCCAGTGATCGTGTCCTGGATTACTCATGTATCTGCGCAGTCTGCTTACTGAGTACGCTATGTCAGGCCTTGTACAGCTCATCAAGTACATGAGGCTCCCAATTATCCGAGAATACTCCAATTGGGACACTCCTTCCCCCCCATTCTTGGATAAATGGAGACTTATGTCCACAGGGGTTCTTGCGATGCCTGTATCAGACTGGTTGAACTTCTCAAGAATTTTTTCAACGTAGTGTGTCTGAGACAACGCAAGTCTATCAGATGTTCTGGTGATCTTCACACCTAGTATCACATTTGCAAGGCCCATATCCTTCATGTCAAACTTAGAGTTCAACATATCCTTGGTAGATCGAATGACCCTGTCATTACTACCAACAATGAGCACATCATCAACATAGAGACACAGAATGACATATCCTTCATCAGTGTCCTTGACATATACACATTTGTCACATTCATTGATGCGAAAGCCACTAGACAACATCGCATTGTCAAACTTCTCATGCCATTGTTTCGGAGCTTGCTTTAGACCATACAGAGATCTAACAAGCTTACAGACTTTCCCCTCTTGTCCTGGCGCGGAAAAACCCTTGGTTCATATATATTTCTTCTTCTAAATCGCCATTTAGGAAAGCTGTTTTTACATCCATCTAATGTATCTCAAGGTTTCGCAGCGTTGCGATGGCAATTATCATCCGAATGGAATTGATCCTTGAGATCGGCGAATAAGTATCAAAGTAATCTAGGCCCTCTTTTTGCCTGTAGCCTTTAATGACAAGCCTAGCTTTGTACTTATCTATCGACCCATCCGCTTTCATCTTCCTCTTGAAGATCCACTTATAGCCCAGAGGTTTACTACTTGGTGGCAGATCCACCAATTCCCACGTATGGTTCTGTAGGATGGAGTCGATTTCACTGTTAATGGCCTCTTTCCACAAAGGACCTTCAGGACAGCTAACAGCTTCCTTGTAATTCTGAGGCTCACTTTCTAACAAATAAAAGTTAGAAAGTCTGGACTAAAGGACGTTGATGTCCTAGCACACTTGCTGTGTCTGGGTTCAACATCAGCTTCCTTTTCTTGGTCTCCACTACCATGATTAGCAGGATGCAATGTCCGTTTCACCGAACTGGACTCTCCGATGGATCTATACGGAAAAATGTGTTTGAAAAATGACACATTTATAGACTCCATGTAAGTGTTCTTGTGTATATATGGTACTCCAGACTCTTTATCAAGGAACCGATATGCACTACTATTATGTGCATAACCGATAAACACACAGTCAATGGATTTCGGTCTTATTTTCTCATACTTAGGAGGAGGTATTGCTACTTTAGCAAGACATCCCCACACTCGCAAGTGCTTAAAGTTAGGCCTCCTACCTTTGAGCAACTCATAAGGTGTCTTGTCTAACTTTTTGCGGGGCACTAAATTCAAAAGATAGTTAGCGGTCAGCACCGCTTCACCCCACATGATCTGAGGCAATCCAGAACTAACCAACATAGCATTTATCATTTCTTTCAATGTGCAATTCTTGCGCTCTGCAATTCCGTTCTACTTAGGCGAGTAAGGTGCAGTGGTTTGGTAAATAATACCGTGTTCAGCACAGTAATTACCAAACGGTGATTCAAATTCACCACCTCGATCACTTCTCACCACCTTAATCTTAGTGCTAAGTTGGTTAACTTGTCCAACGCTTCATCCTTGCTTTTTAGCTAGTACACACAGCAATATTTCGTGCTATCATCAATAAAAGTAATGAAATACTTGTTTGCATTCGGCATTTGGACATACTTCAAATCACACACATCAGTGTGGATTAGCCCCAATGGTTCGGTACTTATTTCAACCGATCAAAACAAAGTCCTAGTTAACTTTGCTTCGACACAAGTTTCACACTTGTGGTTTGTATCAATATGAAAAGCTGGAATTTGGTCCAAGTTAACTAATCTACGCATAGATTCATAATTAACATGACCTAGTCTACCATGCCACAAAATGGAAGACTCAAGCACATAAGCAACTGGGGCATTTGTCTTATTGATAGTAGGGATAACAGTCATTACATTCATTTTAAACAACCCATCGGCCATCTAACCTTCTCCTACATATGATCCAACCTTAGTCAGAATGACCCTATCTGATTCAAACACCATGCGAAAGCCGTGGTTGCTCAACAGAGAACCAGACATCAGATTCTTGCAAATGTCGGGCACGAACAACACCTTGTCCAGGGTCAACATCTTCCTTGAAGTCATCTTCAGGACCACTGTTCCTTCACCAGCAATATCTGAGGTCGATGAATTCCCCATATACAGCTTCTCCCCATTAACCGGCTCTAGTGATGTGAACATCTTCCTGTCACAGCAGATATAGCGGGTAACCCTGGTGTCAATCCACCACTCCCGTGGATTTGAACCCACCATGTTCACCTCAGACACCATAGCTGAGAGGTTCATGTCAGAACTACTCCCGAGGCTTTTGCAATATGCGCTTGTGGACGAGGTGACTTCTTGCACTCAGATGCTTTATGGCCAAACTTGTCACAATTGAAGCACTTTCCTTGGAATTCTCTTTTTCCTTCTTAGCGACACTGCCCTTCGGTCCCAGATTGACACTCTTGCCCTTCTGCTTGTCAGACCGCTTGTCATATTGGTTCCTTTTCACACCACCACTTGAGGAAGGACGACCATGCTCCACCATGTTAGCCTTTGCCATTTCGGCCTCCTTGGCAGCCTTCTCCCTTGCCTGATTTCCTTTTGTGACATTGAGCTTATAGAAGAGATTCTCCAATGTCATCTCCTTGTTCTTAAACATGAGATAACTCTTGAACTACTTCCAAGTTCCTGGAAGCTTGTGGATGATAGCAGCCACCAAAAATGGCTCAGGCAACAACATCCCTTCTGCTTTGATCTCATTTATCAACATCTAGAGCTCTTGGACCTATTCAGTCATAGGTCTTCATCTTTCATAGTGTAATCAAGGAAGCGGCCCACCACAAACTTTTTAGGCCAGGCCCCCTCGATCTTGTACTTTCTGTCCAAGGACTCCCACAGTTCCTTGGCCGACTTCGCCTCATTGAACACAGAGTACAATGAGTCATCAAGAGCATTCAAGACATAATTCTTGGCCAGATAACCAGCATTCTTCCACTAATCCAAAGCTTGTCGCTTCTGGTTGTCTGTCTCATTTTCAGCAACAACTGGGGCATCCTCAGACAAGCACCCAGCGAGATGGAGAGTGGCCAGATAGAACATCATCTTCTGCTGCCATCACTTGAAATCAACCCCTGGACCGAACTTCCCAGGCTTATCAACATGGGACATCGTAATCGAGGAAACTCCATGCAAAGGAGTAGCAGCACTTGAGCTTCCCATTGGAGTATCAGAGCTCTTCTCACTTGTCATTTTCACCTGAGAAATGACAAACCACAAATTAGTGAAATTATTTTCACAATCATGACAATAAGTATAGATTAACAGTCTAAACTTAGCAACCAAACATGGTCTTGCACCCACAACGCACAAGCGTACCCCGGGGGTTCTAGGGGACCGTGCCCCCTAGCGGGGTTCCTAGGGGCAGCGCCCCTAGGTGGGAGTTTGAGGGTTGCGCCCTCGACGGGGGGGCCGCCTACCCGAACAGCACAAGGACTGCTATCATAATTCACTGGCAGTTCGAGGGTCGCGCCCCCGTGCAGCGCCCCTACACAATTCACTACATAAGTGATCAAGGCTATTCATCTTCTGCCTCTGCCAAGTATACCAATCCATGTGCCAAGTTACTACACTGGCCGTGTACTAAGGCTGAGTAATTAACCTTCCACTGCTTATTTTACTTCAAACAGAGCACACTCTAGGCCGAACTAGCCCAACCACTGGTTGTTCTCAAACACAGCACAAGGACTGCTATCACAAAGCAGATTTCCAAAGGACCGTGACTAAGCAACGTCACTGCTTAAGCAGAGTAGGTTGCTCCAGAAGCCAAACAATCCACTGATCATAAGTTTTTGGCCGAGCAATGTCAAGGCTTAAGCCAAGTAGATTACTCCAGAGGCCAATCAAACTTAACAGATCAAGGCCAGTTGCGCACAACTGGCTAAAGTCGTGGCTTAATCAGTGAAGTCCAATCGTGCACGATTGACTTAGGCCATAGCCTCTGATTTTTGTAATCGATTCCCCACACAAGTAATCTGGTCAGATTACTATGTTATCTCAACGAGATACCACCACATCTGTCTTCACAAATTTCTGATGCTAAACCAAATGGCAGAGTAACCAATATATAGCTGAAGGAGGAGCTGGTGCCTTCAATACGAAAATCAATGGGGAGCCTCCCCAATGAATACGAGATTCAATTCTGCCAATCAATTCTGCAGAATCAAAACTCCCACATAATAAAGTTGCCTTTGAATTCTGGAAGAAAACTGCCACAGGGATTTGAATGCCATCATGTCTCATCATGGAAGGGTGTTAATATCGTATTAACCAGCAGATTTGATCACGTGTATCACACACTTCATGGGGTCCCTTCGGTTGCCTCGCAAGACCCTCTGAATGCCCCGTTTCATTCACAAATATTCCCAACACTCCAACCCACAGAACTATACAACTGAATTTATAGGCAGCCATGGGAACCTTGAGCCAATGGTATAGAGATGAGGCACACAAAAAAATAGCCTTCAATGCACTGCGGTCCTGTCCCTGATCTGCACTTATTTGAATCTGCTACTGGTTCAGTTTCTAGAAGCCAAAAAATGGTGGCTTTGATTTTGAGCCAACATATTTCTCATCACAAACAGTATGGAAGGGAGGCAGTATGACGAAAGTTTAATGGGTTGTAGCTAAAAAGTATTTGCAAAATATGGCTAAGTTATTATTTTGCCAATTAAAAAGGCCAGCTATATTTTTTACTTTAGGTTCAGTTGCTTAGTGCGAACCACACGTAGTAAAATTTGATTGTTCCCGCAATGTACCATGTATACATATGCACATCCAGAAGTGGATTTGTAAGTCTTAGAAAATTTTGAGTAATACTTTCAAATTCCTTAAGGATTTGAAATATAGGGACTTCGAATAACCATGCTTTCAGATCTGTGCAAAATGGACCCAAAGATTTGGTTTTCTGAGATTTTAAAGCATACTCATTTCGTGTGACAGTCTCTGCCCCCTTGTAATTGTAGAACATATGTAAGAGGAGAACATCATTTTGGTGTCTCTTTAGTGTAAGGTGTCCTCCTACGCATTTATGCTAAATATGCCATACTGTATTAGGTTGGTTTTTCCTTTATCGAACAGTCTTTAGTGCTTCAACTCTAATATTAATTGCTGCAATTATTTGTTTTTCATCCCCACGTACTAAATCTATTTTTTACGAATTTAAGAGTGGTTTCCAAAATCTCATAGCATGCGCATTGGAGTTTGTCTCGTTTAGTTAATGTTAATTTGAGGTAGTAAAGCCAACAACTAACACTTCGTTTAGAACTTAGGGAAAGGAAGGGAAAAGAATAGAAAATGGATCGAAGAATTTTCTCCTTTCTCGTTTGGTTCTTGGAGAAAGAGAGAAGAAAATAGCAAAATATCGTATTGAGGATATCGCAATTTTCCTTCCACTTTTATTACACTTCCTCCTTAATTTATTTTCCTTTCTTTTCCCTTCCTTTGTATAAGATGATGTTTCCTTGTTCTGTGAACTAGGTCTCGCTATTGGCATATTGGAATCATACCCTGATCTTGCTTGCAAATTTGATCAAAAGGGTTTGACCCCATTGAATTTGTTGATCAAAAAAGCGTCTTCTTTCAAAAGCAGGTCATCATATGTATTTTATGATCTAAGTAGGACACCCTTCGTCTCCTGGCAGCTAGCTATAGCTATAATCTACTCCTGTAAGTATAATTCACTACCTTGCAGTCATATAAAATGATTCTTATCCCTAATTTACCTTCAATGCTTTTGCTAAGTTCGAAATGTTCTCAAAATAGATATGGTAAAAAGTAAAATAGACTAATTATTTCCTCAAACAGAGTCAAATTTTGGCGTAAGATGTGACATCTGCACTTTTAATTTTTTTCCCCTGTTTTTTTAAGGTATGAAATACTGGAACCGCAAACAAATCTTTTGTTAAGTTTTATGTCGTGTTACTGGGAAAACAGTGTACCTTCTCAGTGAAGATCTTTCTTTGGAAAGTGAACCGCAATTAGGATATTGTTCTTGAACATCTGATCAATTTATATTTTAATTCTTTCAGTACAATGATTCCTGCAGTTTCATTATTGATGTTATATCTACTGATTTTAAATTTAGTCAACCAAAACGTGAACTTTTTCCTTGTTTTATCTCATCTTTTTTTCATGTTTAGTGGGCCTTAGCACCCTCAATTCACTTCTCCTTTTCTGTGTACCCAAAAGCCTTCCCAAAATCGTAATCAATTCGATAAACATAATCTACCATAGACTTGACTCTCTTTTTTGTTGAATCTTTTTATTACAAGTTTAGTTGAACAGAATCATGGAATAATGTCCAGATCATTTGATGACAATGTCTTAGGACATCTTTCGTTCATATGTTTTAGGCTTTGAGCTTGCAGAAAATTATTCAGTAAAAATAGATTGATTGAAGGACTACTTATTGCTTTGGTGGAATTTTCTGAGAACATTTTACGAACGAACAAAACTTTGACAGTGAAAGTGAGTGTGGCTGGCACCACTCAATAGATGAACCTCACCACTCAATAGATGAACCTCATCCATGAACTCCACTTTCTATGCACATTATGTAGGCATTTTTCACCTGTTATTGTTGTTAATCTGATATTAATGCATCCCTGATTGTGAGATTGAGTAGTTATTCCATCAATGTATCTCGACGCAACTTTCAATACCAAAGCAGCTGGTAATGAAGAGGATCCACAAGATAATAAAGCCAGTTTCACCAAATTAGAACGGTCTTTCATCACCAAAGGAATTCTAGGTATGGTAACTCCTCTTTATGATCTTCTTATTCTTGTCCTTTTTAGGCAATGGAAAAGATCCACAATATTGATATATGTTTAATCATATTTGATTTTTGACCATTTTTTTTTCATTATGTTATGCCTCTTATACAATCCTCATTATTTATGTCTTATGTTAGGTTGTCGTTCGTTGAAATACATTGACGATGCAAAACAAAAACATACACTTGCCTTAGTGCTGGCAAAGAGATTGATTGAAAAAGAAGATTGGAGTCGTTACGTGTACTTTGGAAGGAGAGATTCTGAAGGCATGTCATGTGTATCCTCATCATCACCGAAGATGAATAGAGCGCTTGACCCACTAATACAAGCAACAAAGCTTGGCATTCTTGAGTTGGTAATGCTTTTTTTAATTTAAATTTAGTTATTTCAAGAACTTCACCTCATGGGCCTCAATTTGTATCTGTTTCTCGTTTTATTGGCGTTGGATGCTTTGAAGGCTTGGAACACCATGATCTATGGTCAGTGTACTGCATATGAATTGCTGCACGGGATTCTTGAACCTCCTCTGCCCCTCCTTTACTTACTATCGTACGTATGTACATATCTACGAGTGGTTTGAAGAAAGAAAATTGGGAGGAGGAGGATTATTTCTTTGACTCTGCATGTTCCTTTCAACTCTGTGCTAAATTTCATTCAGTTTTCGAATGTCCGGCATTAATCAGATTGCAAGTAATGGTTTTCCTGACGAGGGCTAGTATGCCAGATTATATTGGGGAAAGAACGGGTCAATCCATTGCAGAGGGGTGGCGTGTCGTTTCTAAAGAGAGCATGGTTCTGTGCGCCCCAACCAACCCCATATACTTTTCTCATCCTTGCTCCAATGATATCTTGTCTATTGTATATGATTTTTACTTTTGGTTGGTCAATATAATTGTTGTAGTAGATTCTAACGATAAATTCCTGACACAAAGAGACATTCCAACAGGTAATGGCAATTCTTAGAAAATGTCCCGAGGCTGCTGATTCCTGTGATGAAAATGGAAGGAATATAGTACATATCTCGGTGGAGCAAAAACATAGATTTGTTTACGATTACTTAATGAGTTCTCTTGATTTCAAGAATAGAATGCTAGCAGATGTTGATTTCCACGGTAACACCATCTTGCATCTTGCAACATGCCGACATGGAAATCCTGAAGTCACAGATCAATTGGCAGTAGATGTTAACAGTGGTCAGTGGAATGCGGCTTTTCATTTTGGAGAGAAGGGTGAAAGTCTTGCAGTTCTCACCCAAATGAGTTGGGATGTGCTTTGGTTTAAGGTACTAAACTCATTAGTGTCTCCCTGGCTATATTCTTTCCCTTTCTGCTATGAGTGTTGTTTTCTATTTTTTGGATTCGTCCACTTTAATTGCCTTTGTTTTATTGATTAGTTTGAATATAATTTACCTATTTCCCCACCAGATTGATGATTCCGTATCATGTTTGTGTTTACACAGCGTGTAAAAAATGACACTTATCCACATTTATGGTACCTTCATAATTTGGAGGGAAAGTCAGCAGAGGAATTATTCGAAAAAAATCACTCAGATCTACGCAAACAAGCCGAGAATGCAGCCAAAAACTTGAGTAGCAACGGAATAGTGGTGACCGTTCTAATTGGCACCATCAACTTTGCAGCCCTATTTACACTCCCAGGTGGCTTTGATCAAAACACAGGCCAACCTATGCTCTTCAAAACCAATAAGCAAGAATTGCAGATCTTCATGTTATACTTACTGGGTGCTCTTGGTTTCACTGCCATCGCTTTAGTGGCTCTATTCTTAGTTCCATACTCACGGTTTGACACCAAGGATTTTTACATCGCGATACCAATGAAACTAATTGTTTCCCAAACTTGCATTGTCTACTGCGCAGGCTGCACCGCAGCCTCATTTGGCCAGGGCTATATTCTTGAGGGTGAATTAGGACCAGTCTTGGCCAATTTTTTTGTTATATTAGCGGCCATTTCTGGGATTGTTATGGTTTTTGCGTCAATGGAACTTATGTTCTTGTGGTTTGATTACATTTACTATGTGATTCGTAATTGGCTAGCTTATAGAAGTCTAGAAATGTAAAGACTCAAATGGATCAAAAGTCATTCTGGAAACTCAAACATGTTGAGGGATTTTATTAAAGCTTATATAAATGTAGAGCCATTTGTGTCTTTAATTATCATGCAAGACGAGATGTGTTGATGCACTCACTGACAGACCGTAGACAATGTTACGTTTTGTTTTCATTATTTTATGTCATTTATGCAGAAAAAATAGTATTTACAATGATTTTTCAAAAAAAGAACACCTACATGTTACGAAATTTTAAATTCACTCTTGGATGTGCATTTTATTAATTCACTCATTAAGTACCCGGAATGCAGTTCAACACCATCTCCCTATCTCCCTTTTAAGCTTGTAAAATCATTGAATTAAATATAAAATACAGTGTTACTTGGTTATTGTTTCATCTACACCCTAAGAAAGAGGATCAGTTGCCCATGGGAAGGAGGGAATCAATTGGATGATCGCTATTTAATCTCCACGTCAAAAAACAACAATTTCCTTCACCGCCTTCATACGCTCGTCAATTCCACGTCCAAATTCCTTCCACGGCCCAGAGCCAATTTTCACATTGAGAACTCTCTCACCTAAGAGTCGGCTCATGAATTAAGTCGAGGAAGCTCCTTCTTCTGGCCCCCCATTTAAAGCCCAATCAAGGCCCCTCGATTTTTAGTAGAGCCCGTATATGTTAGGCTTGGAATTAATGAATACAACACACAGTGGCGTAGTCAGGAATTTGGACCTCTCTGGGCACATCTTGATTTTATTTTATGAGTGTTTGTGTGTTTGGGTGGGCGATTTGGGAGTGGTTGTAGACAGAGGCGGTCCCAAGGGGGGTGTAAAGGCCTAAAGGGGGACCCGAGCCCCTACATAACTCCAAGTAGCCTTGCGTATTGTAATAATTTTCAGGTTAATTAAGAAAATTTCTATGGGATTGGCCCCTGCAAGTCCCTTGAGTGAAAAAAAAAATCTTCAAATTTATGTATGTGTGGGCTAAAAATTCCTAAAATTTTAGGTCATAAACCTTGTTTAGGCTGCGTGTCTTAAAATTAAACAGTGACTATACATATGCACACAATATCGTCTCTTATTGCGATCTCGCAAGTATGAATATATACTTATAAAATACATATTTTATTCTAAATATGAAAATACACTTGATTTGGGCCCTTGCTAGACACAAATCTTGCATCAGCCACTAGCCACTAGTTGTAGACTGATTGCCCAGCATTGGGAAAATTTTAAAATACCCCCCAATTTTGACCTCAATGTTAAAATACTCCTAAACTTTTAAATTAAAAACTCAATTTTACTTCTAAACTTTGCTTCTGTTAATCAAATTTATTCCAACCGTTCCTAATCCATTAAATTAATAACGGGATTTGCTGAGTAGGACATTATGCTCCATTAAATATGTTTATGTGCCAAAAAAAAATTCCATTTTCAAACTTTATTTTCAAAAATTAATTTTTTTTCCTATAGATATTTTTTGGAAAACTATTATCAACCTCTATTTTTTTCGGTAAACCATTATCAACCTCTATTATCAACAAATGTTTCTTTCAAAAATGTCTTTTTTCAAAAAAAAAAAAAAGGTATTTTGAAAGTCTTTTTTTGAAAATTTGTTTCCGAACTATATATTTTAAAATTACTATTTTCAAAACTTTAAACTTTTAAAAAAACTATATTAAAATAGAAGCATTTTTACTCAAATAACTGTTGTGATCAAATTATTTTTGGAAAAAAAAATTTGGTTTTTTTCTCCAAAACTGTTTTTGAAAAAAAAATGTTCAATTTTTCAAGGAAAAACAACTATTATTTAGAAGAAAAAAAAAGAGTTATCAAAACAATTTTCTCAATAGAAAATACTTCTTTTTGAAAAATATGGTAAGAAAAATAGTTTTTCTTTAAAAAAATTATTTTTCAAAAATAGAATACTTTCGAGATACTTTTAAAAAAAATTAAAGTTTGAAAATGGGAAAATGACATTTTTAAAAATTTAAAAACATTTTTTTTGGAAATAATGTTTGAAAACGGATTGTTTGTCTCTCATTTTTTTGGACACAAAGAGAGAGGGAGAGAGAGAGAGAGAGAGAGAGAGAGATTGATTTTAGAAAAAAGAGAGTTATCAAACAATTTTTTAAACAGAAAATACCTATTTGTAAAAAATATGATTAGAAAATAGTTTTTTTTTTAAATAAATTTTTGAAAATAGTTATTTTGAGAAAATATAGTTTGAAAATAGTTTTTCAAAAATAGAATATCAAGATACATTTTTTTTAAAAACTTTTGAAAAAAAAAAGTTTGAAAACAATTTGGGAAAAAGACATTCTTAAAAATTTTTAAAACATTTTTTTGAAAATAAAGTTGAAAATGGATCGTTTGTTTGTCATTTTTTTGGACGGGAAGCTAGCGAGAGAAAGAGAGAGAGAGAGAGAGAGAGAGAGAGAGAGAGATTTGAGTACATATGTCACATTTGAAGTAGAAGTAAATGCCACATAAGCATACTTAACTGAGTCTAACGTCTAACTCAGCTAGGAATGGCAATGGAGCAGGGTGGGGCGGGTTTTTCCATACACCGGCATAACCTGAAAATCTATTCCCACCCCCGCCCCTAACTTGACCGGTTAACGGATTTACCCGCCTTGCTTCTATTTTTTATACATATTAAAAAACACTTTTATCACAAAATAAATTATCACAACTAATAAAAGTTCACAACATAACAATTACAACTTAACATCTGCTATTTATAAGGAAAATTGAAAACAATTGCTATATAATGTGGGATTTTAGTTGTAAGGGTAAAAATATAAGAATAAAAATAAAACTTTATGAATAAAAAAAATTTGGGGAGGGTATCGGGAAAGGGTGATGTCTACCCTAACCCTACCCTAATCTGGTTAATCCTACCTGACCCTTTACCAGAAAAATTTAACAAATACCCAGCCCAGTCGGGGCAAGTTCAATTGCCATCCCTAAACTCAGCAAATCTCGTCAGTAATTTGATGGATTGATATGGTAAGAGTAGATTTGATTAACGGAAGTAAAATTTAAGAATAAAATTGACTTTTTCAAAAGCTTAGTATCGTATTTGACATTGGAGACAACGCTTGGGGGTATTTTGATGTTTTCCCCCAGCATTACCCGATTTCGACCCGGCCCAACATCCTAATTTTGTTTTCTTGTTTTCCACTTTATTTCATTCTCAATCTTTAGCCGTCCATAGTGCTTTCTTGGACACGTGCCAGTCAAACAGGCTAAAGAAACCCTGTTGAACTTCGTCTCTTTCTTTCTTACTTTCAGAGTCCAGACTGCTACTCAACTCCTCCTCCTCCTGAGAAAACAAAAGGTCCTGCAATTCGCCCATAATCGTTGATTTCTCAAGTTTTCAGTTTCTGGGTATTCGTTTTTCATTCGCGTAAGTTACTCAGCTTTGAATTTTACAGTAATTTCTCATACAGTTGTGGGTTTATTACTTTATGATTTTGTTCTGTCAACTGGTATATGGGTTTTTGTAGACGGTAATATATGTGGGTTTCTTCTGTGGAAATAATTCATTGATTGGCTCTTCGTATGAATTGGCTGTCTTTTTTGCTTCCCCCTCTTAGTGCCAATTTGGGGAATAGTAGTTTTCGATTTCAACTCAGCTGGGTCATGGCTAGAGTCTTTTATCTTCTACAGAGCAGGTACCAAGCCTGGATAAAGGAGGAGGGTTGTGCGTTAGGTAGTTGAACGTGAAAAAAAATACTCCCTTAGATCCTTCTAACATGAATCCAATAGCCGACCCCAATTGATAGGGGTTTCAGGCTCCGTTTGGTTTTATTTGGTTAGTATTTTTCGTCTTCTTTTTTGGTGTTATAGTATGCATTCAGTGAATTGCTGGATGGGTTAGGAGATACTCCAACTAAACCTTTCATGGCTCAGGTTTTAAATTTCTTAGGTGCTATCAACTTTTGTTAGGTATTTTTGCCGCCTTTAATTTTGCCCTCTTTTACTGTATGGTGTGATTGGTCCACATGAATTAGTCCTGGTGCACGTGAACTGGTGCGGAGACCTGAGTTATCGAGAAAACTAAACCTTAATGTCATGGGAGCGATTCAACACCATATGGAAAACATTGAATTGAACGATATTTTGAACACTTGGAAGAAGTGTTCTGTACATGAAAGAATGCTGTACAAGAATACTTCTCAGTATTAGCTAAAGATTGGATAGAGTAGGTATGTTATGGATCTCCCTTCGATATAGCAGCGACACCAGAGGGTGCATCAAACCTCCATCGGAGAGACGAGGGAAAAAATGAGAGGAATTTAACGTAGTGAAACGAGGTCTCATCACTAACATAACAAGCTTCGTACAGCTTTTGTTAAGCCAGTACTCTTAAATATGAAAGAATGACACATGCTTATAGAAAGAATTCTCTGTTTTAAAAGAAGTGAAGTCTAGATCAATTTTGAAGCTTTGTTGTCCTTATAGGATAACTGAAATTATTTTCTAGCCAAAAGTTAGACGTCCGTGCCGCCTTTAAAGAAGTATAAAGAGTAAAATTTTCAGGTATTAGGTTCATAGCCTTTGAAGGGTGTACGCCTGAACACCCTTGGGCAAAAATTACATAGGTGATAATAAAGTTTTCAGGCTCACTCCAGTGCTTAGTTGCACGAAGCGGGAGCGAAAATTACATAGGTCATATTATTTTTTGCAATTTAATAACAATTTTATTAGTGTTATCTTATATATATCCTATCTTGAATATATCTCGTAGAATTTAATATTTTTAATGAACACTCAAGCAAAAATTTCCAGGGCCGCCGCTACCTGTGAATGGTATAAATTTCAAGTACGGACAATGCCCTATGGCCTATATCTAAAGTTACAAGTATCTAACATTTTAACCATAACATGAATGTAAAGCTTAGTTCAATTAGTTTTAAAACTATTAAGTAGAATGTTGGAATTGAAGTGGTTGGGCCTCTGGCCATAATTTGGTTCATATCTTTCTCTAACTTCATAACTTCTAGAGCATCACTGTTTGAGAAGTGATGTTTGCATCAAAATTTACTGTGATTTATTTCTTTATTCTAGCTGTTCCTTCTTAAAAAATTGGAGTATATAATCACTTATTTTGTGCCTGTTGTATAAAATATTTCCTAAACGCTGTTATATAAGCATTAAGTGAAATGATGCTCTACCAATTTACTACGCTTATAGATTTTCATTTGGATTTCTGCAGTTGAGTAGTGCCACCTTGATCTTGGAGCTGGATTTAAAATCTTTGGACGCATTCACCGTCAAGGTTAACGCATGATCACTATGGAAGTTAATGGTATATCCTGGGTTGGAGATATATACCACAAATTTGAAGCTATGTGCTTGGAGGTGGAAGAAGTTGTCTGTGAGGTATACTTATCATCTTTGACAATCTAATGGTGACCTTGTCCTCTAGGCTGGGTGCCGTCCGTTCCCTTCGTAGCTGTAATGAAATTCCTGGAGTTGATTTTTTTGAACTCCCTATACGAGTTACCTTCGGCTGGCCTGCAAGAAGTTTCATGCTTTTTGTTTTACCCTTTTCTTTAGGCACCCTATTTGTTTGTCCTAACTAAAGCATCGGATTAGACTTCATATCCACTGGGACCCAGACCATATATTCCATGTTGGAGAACACTTTTTCTGCAATGGTTAAATCTCCATCTACGGTATATAGTATATACTATAACCTCCACAAACTAGTATATTAGGCTCGTGGGCCTCTCCACTCACTCCCAATTAGTTTGAGTTGGATGCTTTAACATGGTAGCAGATATAGGCTTTCAAATGCTTTTGGACAAGACCCTGTTAATTGGTTGCCCTGTTGTATGTGCCTTAAGTAGTTAAGTGCACTTTGTTTCGTTGTTTGTTGTGATCCTGTTATCTCTCCACGTGCGGGTTCGGGGTCACATGTGCAGGGAGTGTTAGAGCTTGTCCCACATTGATTAATTATAACCTCCAAAAACTAGCATATGAGTTGGATGCTTTAACAGTTATTAGTCCAGTCAAACAAACAGGGCTCAGTAGTAGTTACTGGGCATAATTGTTTTTGTTTATTAGTAGTTCAAGTAATCCAATTAGGACAGCTCATTCCTTCCCAACCTTCTATTACTGCTAATTTCCTTGTGCATGCCCTTCCCATTTAGGGTTCTTTGATACACTCAAATATCTGGTCATATAATAGGCTCACTAGATTGGGGAAGTTTGTATATTCTGATGATTTAGTTTTTGACAGGACACAGTAAAATATGTTGAAAATCAGGTGCAGACAGTTGGCGCTACCGTCAAAAAATTCTACTCTGATGTCATTCAAGATTTGCTTCCTCATTCTGTAGACCATATAGAACTGCCCTCAGCTGATTTGTCGCTCAACCAATCTGGTGATTTTGGGGTTTGTAAGACACCAGAAGCAAGCATCAATGTGTCAATGTGCCGTGAAATAACTGATAATCATGATGAATTATGCGACCAGATAAGTACGGCGTCATGCCCAGATTCAGTTGAAGACATGGGAGATGACATGAGACTAAGAGAGACCTTTTGTGACGGTGCTGTTCTTTCCACTGTGTCTGTTGCTGTTGCTTCAATTGAAAACCCAACTGATATGATTTTACTGGTTGAACCTTGCGTGACGAAAGAAACAGAACTGAGAAGTAGTTACTCTGTTGATGGGCCTGGTGGGGTTTCAGCAGAATCAAATGGTGATATTTCGTGGATGCATTACATTTGGGTTTTGTAGTCACTTCTTGTTGTTGTGTTTGACTTCCTGCTTTGGTAACTACAGGCACATGTAACAATAGTGGAGGGATTTCCCTGGAAGAGTTAAATGCCAGTGGTGATGCACTAAATGAGGACAACGGTTCTTCTTGGAGAGGTATTGATGTTTCAAAAATTCATAGTGCGAGAACTATAGAATTCAACAAAAAAGTGTTAGGCAAACTAGGAAAATGACTTTATGGAGGTTTTCATTGGTGTGGATTAGTTTGTTGGTCATGGGTACAATGGGATGGTTAACTGATACATGTTCTGACCTTATATACGGCTCAAAACAGAATTCAAAGATGAGGCCTAACGAACTGCTAATTATATTATGCTGTAATGTACCTCAGTAGTCTTTGCAGTGGCAATGTAGTCTACCTGTTCCAAATTAGGAATGCTGCCCGGGGGAGTAGATGGCTCTCCCATCTTATGAGGCTTCATATTTTTTAGGTCTGAACAAAACAGGAAAATTCCAACACAACTTCTATAAACAATAACTACTCAAATAGTTTGTGGTTTCGCTTTTGCCAACTCTAACGTAATTTTCTATGCTTATATTTTATGACACGAGGTCCTGGATCAGATTCCAGTTTGCGCAAAACCGATGTTTTATTTAGTCATCCTTCCTACTTGCTATTGCAATTACAAATTATTGAAGTCATTTATCTTCACCACTCCTGCTTTAGGAATCGTTCTGGGGATTGGTCTTTTGCATTGTCTAAAAGCATCTTTTTTGTACAGTTGTACCCAGTCCCAGTCTATGTACTTGTATTTGGCTTGCCATTGGGTTTGACACTAAAATCTGTTCATGTTCTTCCATGTGCAGCAATTGTTGAAACAGTTGCACTAAGATGCTGATTATATACATGATTCTATACGCGTTTTGCCAAACTATATACATGTGAAATTGTGAATCTCATTTTACCAATATACCTGTGAAGGAGCTTTGTTTGTATTTTCACACAATTTGCCAAAACAAATTGACCTACTTATTATCTCCCTTGATGAACCTCATTGTTTAGAAATCTAAATTTTGACTAGTTTTCTTGTTAGCAATTTTACTTGATGGATGTGCTCTCCTAACTCCTTTTCACTCCTTTTCCTTACTGAAGAATCACTCAACTTTATTGAAGTTTTTATGCTGTGGGTAATCCCTCGTTTTTTTCAATGTAGAGTTCTTTTAACACATTAGATATGGAAAAGAAACGGTTTTACTATCACCTCGGTCATATTTTCCATACTGCTTCAAATCTCTCTCGCGTGTTTCCACCTTAAAAAAGCGCTGCCAAGTGCAAGTTCTTCAACCAAAACCAGTCCTTTGCAATGTTGTCAATAAGTAATTTTCAGCATTTACATTGATGTTCTTTGAATGTTTACAGGAGGATCGGCTGAATGGAATTTGGATGTGATTGATAATAGTGGTTCAGTTGAGTTTGGGATCGATACCATTAATCCAATAGAACACTCGAAGCTAGAGGAAACTTGTATCCTGGTGGATGGAGACCAACTTCGCCTTAATCCCAGTAGGGAAGATAAACCTAGATCATACAAGGTACTCTCTCTCTCTCTCTCTCTCTCTCTCTCTCTCTCTCTCTCTCTCTCTCTCTCTCTCTCTCTCTCTCTCTCTCTCTCAGAGCATTTACTGAATATTTACTTTCAGAAAAAGATTCGGAACGCCTTCTCGTCAATAAGTTCAGCAAGGAAGCACGAGTATGAGCAGCTTGCAGTTCAATATGAAAACATGAAAACTGGATCAAACCATAAAGTCGTGGAAAGTATGACGCCTACTCTTACCGGGGATGCAAGTGCAAATAATATACCGGCTCATGATCTTTGCGAATCTGAGTGGGAGCTTCTGTAAATACCTCATTACCGTCGGGGTACACTTTGATTCAACACTCGACTCAACTATTTATTTTCTGGATAAAAAAATAACATTGAAACTGATAAAAATTGCCAAATGCCCCCGCTTTTTTGTAAAAAATGTTCTTAAATTGCGGAACCCCTTGATGGTAATGACGGATGGCTTGTTACATAGAGCTTTTACATATATTGTGCTATTTCGTTTCAAGGTTTATCTTCTGGTCATTCTTATTGTACGTAAATGCTGGGTTTTACTGTTTGTGTTCTTATTGTCAAGGCCTTTCTGGCGGCATTTGGTTTATGAATATGAAGATGTTTCCAAGAGGTGATTTTTCTTTCATTTTGTTTGACATGTTTTTGGTAGAAGCAAACTTAAATCCACTTCAATTCTTCTTGAAATCTCATTTTGCTTAAGTTTGGAGGAGGGGCCGACAAGGCGTAAGCAGTCCTTTTTTAATGTTACCATAGAGACTCCAGACTCGCACCAGTAGATGGGACTAGAGGCAAGGATAGTTAACACGCCTCGAACGTGCAAACAAAACCTGTGAGAGTGACCCCATGTCTGTGATGTGCACTAGGTGCACAACACGTGTTGTGTGGCCACTTTGGGGCCACTTGGGATCCCGTTGTTTGATCTAAATTGTTCATTTTGTTCGTGTCATCGAGTATATAGCGATAGTAAAAATTCAGGTTGATCGAACATCGGCCCTACGGTAAGTAGCCGCTCACAGGGGTGATAGAGTCCTCTCTTTGTCCGTCTCTCCGAGTTTCTCCTGCTAAAGTAGCACTTCCGCAGTTCCGCTATTTAATCATAGAGCCAATTCTGATCAACCTGAAAAAGGTGTCACCAAATGAACTGAGGGACGGATAATAAATAAAATAAAAGGAAAAGGCTGTAATACACACTATTTATTTGGGTGTGTATACACACCTCTATAAAAGTTACAAATTTTTTGCAAAAGTTACGAATTTTTTTGTAAAAGTTACGATTTTTTTTATAAAAGTTACGGGTCACACCAAAATGTTACGAATCATACTGCTGAAAAGTTGCAAAAAACTAAAAAAATGTTCCGATTGCCGATGAGATGGCACAATCTGGACCATACAATAGGCTCATATGGTACACCCAAATAAAGGGTGTGTATTGTAGCCATTTCCAAAATAAAATAAGGGGAGGAGGGTGAGGAAGGGCTTTTTTTTTTTTTTTTTTGAGAAATAGAGAGAAATATCATTATAAAGTAGACAATAACAACAGATAAACTACATAAGTTAGCATGACTGAAAAACTAATCCATCACTGGTATCCGGGTGAGGAAGGGCTTTGGGTTTCAAGAGTTAACGACCGCTATCTAAGAGAACGGTATAATTAGTTCTATTGTTCTGAATTATGGATACCAAGTCCAAGGAGTATTACAAATCTCACATATGGGCCGAATTGCTCGTCGTAGTAGACTTATAATGCTAGGGGTGGGAAATTCCGACACGGCATGAGAACACGACAAGAACTGAAATGGAGTTAGCGGGTTAGAGTCGGCTATTTCTGACACGGAACACGAATATGACACGACACGATAACAGGAAAAATTAAACATGTCAGGTTAGGGTTGAGATAATTCTGACACGAACACAGATGACACGATCACACGACATGAACACGACACGACGCAGGGTGGGAATTTATGAAAGGACGCGATAATCCGACATGAACCCGACACGAAGTTAGCGGGTTAGAGTCGTCTATTTCTAACACGAAACACGAATATGACGTGACACGATAACACAAAAAGCTAAACAGGTCGGGTTAGGAGTGAGAGAATACTGACATGAACACGACAGGACACGATGCCACCCGTACATTATCCAGACCTATTTTGAATTAGTATCAAACAAAGATTTAGAAGCCCAATCCCAAGGCTCTGGGATTATCAAACGGGCCCTTAGACATTAAGAACTTTGTACAAAGGTGCAACTTTTGTTTCTTAGCATGGAAGATTTAAAAAAGAAAAGAAAAAAAGAAGTCATCAAATTGGCTGCCTAAAATTGCTTATCTCCTTGTTAATAAGTTAGGTAAATGCAGCCTTACATTGTTTGTCATGATTGACAATTGGGAAAGGGAGCAAATGGAAACTCCAAATTACATGTGAAATTTAAGGCCCACTTATCACATTTCTTACATCGAGTGTGTCTCAAGGCATTTCAATGACAGCCATTCAATTAGTGGGGGACAAAGCTTTGTAGGGTAAGGTTCAAAAGATAGCAAAAGCATATCTTGGCCACAATGTACGGCACCACATTTCTTGATTTCGTGTACCTAAAGCCAATTCTTGATTGTGATCTAAATCCAGCAATCACCTGATAATTTTCAAGATTTTTTCTTTTTATCGGCAAAAATTTTCAAGAGACATTACTATGCAATGATTACCTGAACTATTCCAGAAATTAAACTCACGTCAGAAGTCGAGCTAGCACTTGCTATGATCCCACGTCACAAAATCTTATTCGCTTGGTGACGACAAGCACTTTCTATTGTATTAAGTCCTGAAATCTAGTGAATTGCAGTAAATGTCGTTCAATCCAAATCTAAAATTTTTGGACAAAAATCGGAGCTATCAATAACACATTTTCCCTTCAATTCCCGTTCTTGTCTATTGGAATTGAGTATGGAATTATATTTTCTCCAATGTATTAATTATGGTTGCATGATTCATATGATGGAAAAGTTGAGTAGAAGGAATGTCATAGTATTAGTTTGTTAAAGTTCAGCTAACGAATTAAAGCCGTATAGTACCAAAAAATAAATAGGTAATCAATCATATCCCATCTGGTATTAATTGATGGGGAATGAATGGATGACATTGCAATAAATGAAAACACAAGGGGGTGGGCTTAATTTGGGCAATCATGAAGCTTTGGGCAAAATGAAAGCAACTTATAGCATCTTCAAAAAGTACCTAATGTTATTGATTAAAAAAAAATCCGGCTACTCTGTAATCTAATATTGCACTGCAGAGAGTCATTCGTGTGGTCATGCCGTTTAAATGTGTTTTTAGTGGTTCAAATTTATCATAAAAAAAAAACCATTAATTGCTAAGATGAATCATTGGGATGTAACGGCAGAAGCTTTCCTACAGTTGGACAACAGAGGAGCACGGACAAAAATTAAAAAAAAAGGTGAGTTTTCTGGAGGTTTTATTCCACCGGAAACCAAGAAAAATTAAAAGGGTTCTTTATTTGGATGGCCCCCATAACCCTTATTCCCTTGGCGTCATTTTGATGTCCTAAAGATAGCATTTTTTTCTTTTTTTTTTCTCGAGAATGATAAAGATATCTTTGTTGAGGACACTTTAGAGCATCTCCACTCTTACACCAAATTTTTACTCAAAATTGAGTAAAAATTTGGTCAAAAACTTGATTTGATATCACCTCTTCCAATGGGAAACCACTCTTTTACCAAATTCTAGTTAAAATTTTGTCAAAAACAGTTTTTTTTATTTTTTATTTTGGCTCCAAAACTTTCCCACCATTTTGTCAAAACAGTTTTTTTTTTTTTCATTTTACCTCCAAAACTTGCAGTGAACAAATAATGAACAAATTCCTTTTCATCCTCTTCTTCCTCTTCTGCGGAAACAAGGAACAAATAGTACACCTACTTTGAACAAATATAGCTGTTGATAATTTGATGTTGGGTTTGGTGTTGAGCAAATTTGGTGAAAAATTTGAGTAAATTTGTTGTTGAGCAAATTTGGTGAAGGAGTGGAGTGGATTTTTTGGTGATTTTTACTCAAATTTGAATTTGGTGAAATATTTGGTGTACGGGTGGAGATGCTCTCGAAGACACACAAAATGGAAAGAAATGAGAAGATGTCAAGTTTGCTCTTGGGCCCAAATTTTTTATGTTTTTTTAAAACCGGGAACCCCAAATTTAATGGCGTACAGTGTCATAATAGGAAGGCCGGTTCAAAAGTTTGGGAGGCCCGAAATAAAATTTTAAAATTCAGCATCTGTATATTTTGCGAACAAAAGTTGAACATAGTATCTTCATTAAAAAAAAACCATTATAAAAAAAAGATTTATCTTAAAAAAATAGATTGACCATTACAAAAATTTAAACATATAGTTTTTCAAAAACAAATAACTATTACAATACTTCAAAAGCTATCATTTGAACATTAATCTTTTCGCATTTTTAGCTGCAAAGGTACAATAGTTCGAAGGGTCTATTCTCATTTGTGGGAGGCTTAAATAAAAACTAATTGGACCAAATATATATAAGGACCTTAAATATTTCAGGCCTCTATTTGTAACAATTTTTGGGGGGTCCGAAACCGCAACTTGAAACCACAGCTTCTTTGGCTTATGCTATAAGCCGACTCTGCTAGGAAGGAGTGGAACCGAATTTATAGTGTTATAGTACTTGGTATAATTATGTTAGAGTAATTACTTCTTTTATCACTAAAATGTAAGATACATACTTGGTATAATTATGTTAGAGTAATTACTTCTTTTGTCAGTAAATGTAAGAGACATTATATCTAAGAGAAACGTTTGCATTCTTGTAATAATCAATACTTTCAAAATCTTAATCTACTTAATTATATGTTTTTTATTATTAAATTGATTTTCTATTCTTTTTGTTTGCTCGTGAAAGAATGTAAGTGCTCGAATATTGGAAGTTCACCTCGGGCCCTAAAATGTCAGGGAAGACCGTGGTTTGCTCTATGTGGGTGTCGGGCCGATCACGGTCGGCAGTTATCGGCCATGAACGGTTCAGATCACATCTTGTTCAAATAAATCCGCTGATCACGAACAGCCCTGATCGGCCCAACACTCATGCTGTCCCCGAAGGGACAACACCCTCCCCCAATTCCTGTTTTATTGGCATGGGGATTGTCTCTTTTGTTGATCATTTGACTTTGAGCTTTATTCCTCGTAACAGAATCCAGGAGGCCAACAAAAATTTAAAAAATCCAAGAGCCCTACCTATTTGGCCAATTGGTAGGAGATATACGGATATGTATGTATTAATACTAATTATTAATGCATTCACCAAAGTTTGACCTCCTGGTCTCCCACTTAAGCGAACACCCTTTTTATAAATCAAAATTAAAAACATACTTAGCTTAAAAGAAGAAAAATCAAGTAAACTATACATACTTTTACTGGAGGTTGGATATTAATAATTGGACTTTTGAAATATTGATGCATTCCCATGATTAAAGTTTTACTACCAACCGTGAAATAATATGCTTTTCGGCTCTGTAATCAAAGAAAAAGAAAGACGTGGATCTTAAATAGTCTATATGGCAGCAACCTTTGACTTACAAGGGGAGGTTAGAACCCAGTAATGATGCGTGCAGGAAATCACACTGGGAAGGCCTTACGGGATTCAATATGGATCCCAAACTGTTGATCCGAGTCGCTCAATAATTTTATAACCACATTTTGAGTGGGTCTGCGAGGAAACACCTCCATCCGAATTCCAATATGCGTAGATGCTGAAGTTTGGATCGAGCATCTACACATGATGAAGGTGGTTTCTGCTGCCCCGCGCAAATTGTGGTTCTAAAATTTTTTAGGGGCTTGGATCAGCCGTTTGGGATCCGTAGTGGCCTCGTAGGGCGTTCCCTATGTAGTTCCCTGCAAATCTTTCTCTGCACATATCATATTTGGAATCCAACCCCATTGATGTATACAATTTTAGTGGGGAAAAAACAAAGAAAAGAAGTTTTAAACAACAACACTTTAACATAGACCCCTTTAACGTCAAACCTAAACAAAGGCCCATTTGCATCAACGTCCGAAAGAAAATTACAGTGCCCATAAGTGGGCCAACTGGAAGGTCAAGTCCATTTGCATTTGCATTAGGGGTGAAAAAAAAACCGACGGGACCCGAACCGACCGAAAAATCAAAAATTCGGTTCAGTGTTCGATCGGTCCAGCCTGGAAAAAAACCCGAAAAAACCGAACCAAAAAACCGAAATGCATCTCGGTTTGAATTCGGTTTTTCAGAATTTTTGTCAGACCGAACCGAACTGAACCGAAATACCCTAAAATCATCCCGATTTGGACCGAATTACCCCGAAACCACCCCCATTTGGACCGAAAACCACCCCTATATCGGTTTCCTGAAATTGACCCCGCAAAAATAACAAATCACAGCCGTCCATCTCAATTTTAACGCCGGACCGAAAAAACCGAAAAAACCGAACCACCCCGAACCGATCGGTCCATTGTTTTTTTCGGTCGGGATCGGTTCCCGGAAAAATCACCCCGAACCGATCGGTTTGGTCCCGAACACCCTGAAAACCGAACCAAACTGACCGATTTTCACCCCTAATTTGCATGGACTGGAGAGGAGCTGATTAATCGTATTTAAAGGGGTGATGTACGTCGTAACCAATCAACCACATTGGTGTTTTGTGAGTATGAATTTGGAGTACTTGGGAACAAGCTGTGGGAGAGGGACAAAATGCATGTGTTTCAGAGCTTTCTTGAAGGTCAAAAAGAAAGCAATTGGTGTTTGTTGAAGCACATGCATGGAGGATGGTGAGATTGCAACATCAACCCCCACATTTTGTCCGCCATCTTACATTGAATAGACCACTTTAGGAGAATCTTACCCAAAGTTATGAATCTCGTCCCGTACCGGCCGGTATGTCCCGTACCGGAAGAAAAACGGGATACAACACCTAATATTCCGTCCCGCTCACAATACCGCTCAATACCGGACGTTCCGGTCTGTTCCGGGTGTTCCGGCCAATCTCGGCCATTTCTCGGATACCGGCCGGTACAAAATCCTTTTTTTTTTTAAAACGTTAAATGACTTAAATAATTAATTTTGGTTGGAGTAATCCTTAAATAATGACTTAAATACAACACCTAGTCGTTTGGTATACTTTAAATTGGTTGGGAACTTGTTTTGGATGTTGGAGGAGTAGTTTTTTTGGATATGAAGTACTAGAATGGTTGCATTTTGTCTATGAAAATTGAAAAGTTATAATGCTTTATTTTTATGTTAATTTTTTTTTTATATGTTGAATTGCATATTTTTTTTAGAATTATACCGTAGTTTGTTGCGATCAATCCGGAACGGTACGCACCGGTACCGGGACGTACCATCCCAGTAAGAAAACCGGGACGCTTGCCGGTACGAGATTCTTACCCCATACGTTGGTCCAGGGCCGGCCAAGGGTAAGCCCGGCAAACCTTCAGTCTTGGGCAACCCTCGGGTTGAGGGTGACCCCAAAAAAAGAAAAAAAAACTAAAGTTATATATAAATTTTATAAAGTTCCCAAGCTAAACACTATACAAATGATTTTTTTTTCATGGGATTAAAAATTTTCCGCAGTGGTCACTACCTATGGTAAAGTTTCCGTGTGTTGTGACTTGGGAGTTTGAGTCCCAGGGCTGCACCTTTTCCCAAGTTTTGCCTTTTTAGGCCTTTCTTTTTTTCCCTATTTTTGTTATATATGGCTCACTTTGTTCCCTCACAATCCACAATTTTACGAAAATCACACAACTCCATTACATTGTTAAAAATTTTAGATTTAACAATAATGTAGAAGTAATTTTTTTTCATGGGATTTTAAAAATCCCAATGGTAGAAAATTTAAAAAAAATGAAGAGCTAACACGGTTTATTGATTTTTTTTCACATAAATCATAATTAAAATACGGAGCAAACTTTTTCCATTTTCTTCAAAACAAACACTTACAATCACATCTTTTTACGTTTATCTTTGTTTCATTTTAGTTTGAATTTTTGTACTTTAAAAAAGAACTCTTGAAGAGGTAGGGTCGGAACTGCCGGTTACAATTGCAGGTTTTCTCTGGCCCCTGAAATATTAGGGTCGGAATTGCTGGTTACAATTGTTACGCACAGAGAAAAAAAATTCTAAGTTGAAATTGATAAAAACTGTACTTTTGTAACCTTTTTTTTCCCCGACTTGTATGCCATTTTATTTTTTAGCTTAATGGTAAGTGGGCAACCAAAATTAGAGTCGGGCTTGGGCAACCCAAATGTCAAGGCCGGTCCTGCGTTGGTCTGGTGGTCAATACATATATCTGATGTTTGAGTTTTCTTTCTCTTAAGTCTCATGTTCAATTAAAACTTTTGTACCATTTCTCGTGTGACTAGTCATACGGGACTTTGTTCCATGTGAATCCCCCTCCTCTAGTATTGTACATACGATGAGATTGGTCATTTAGGGATTAGTTGAATTGTGTATAAACTGATCAATACATCCTGAATTATTGAACAAGAAAGTCTACATGATATATACATAGCTGAAGGCCTCCAGGACCACAAAATAATATTTTCTCCTTTGATTAGGCCTTACAAAAAAACTGTACTTAAGAAAATTTTGGTGGTAGTTGTGGATAAAATAGGTATAAAAAACTCAGCTACTCACATGTACAAAGCTAATTTGTCCTCCCAGCCAATGGACAGGCCAGAGTGGGGTGGAATGGGGTGAGATGAGGGATATAAGTAATGGAGGGTAGGAGTGACACGAAAATAATAAAAATGAAGGCAAACAAAATTTGTTGTTTTTGGTTTTTTGGTTTTTTCATTTCGTCTTTATTCAAATTTTTTTAGCATTTGTTAGTTTCACGTCAAGATTTTGTGGTTTCTAGATTCCTCTCGGCGAGACGAATCTAACAAGTATAAAATTATGGTCAAAACTTAAATTTTTTTGAATAAAGCCGAAATACTTGGATTATTGGCAAATAATCCAAGTATTTCGGCTTTATTCAAAAAAATATTTGGTTTGACCATAAATTTATACTTGTTAGATTCGTCTCACCGAGAGGAATCCAGAAACCACAAAATCTTGACGTGAAACTAACAAATGCTAAAAAAAATTGAATAAAGACGAAATGAAAAAACCAAAAAAACAAAAACCACTTTTTAGCAAAATTAGCCCAAAGGACACTCCCCAAGATTTCCTGCCCTTGAATTTCTGTCTCTTTGACATTCCGGACATTAGGTATGTAAACAAAATCAATTAAACCATTCAAACAATGAGCATACGCCATAACAAAACGACTATACGGAAACGAACTACTTAAATAGGCCTAGCAGCAGGGCCGACTCTGAGATTTAGGGGGCCTGAAGCGATTTTTTTCAAATTGGGCTCTCAACTCTCAATATATTGTAGTTAAAACTTAAAACTACTTAGGAAAACAAAAAACTTTCATAAAAAAAGTTATTTGAAAGCATAACTACTACACAAACATTTAAATTGGAGGCCCTAAAAATGAGTCAAAATTTGGGGACTTAAAACGGTGACTTTACGGGCTTTAGCTGAAAGCCGGCTCTGCCTAGCAGTCAACACACAATGAGCATAGTTTACATAAAACTCACCTCCTACTGAACACTTTATCATGAATTCGCAAATCTCTACGCAAGAGCCTATTGGAGTCGGACTTCTTGACATTTCTCCAAGTATTGAGATAGGATTGAATATCGGAAGAAATTCTGGCAACAATCCCAGCTGCATCACTACAACAATGCTCGAAGATCCTAGCATTCCTCTCGCCCTAAATGCGGTCTAAAACAGCAGCAAAAGAAAATTTAGGGATCAAGTGTGCCAATAAATCTAAACTACTCGTGCCTACGATTTGATTAAGTTCTCAATAATCAGGAATTCTATCTTCTTTTTTACCAGAAAAAACTTTGCAAGCAACAACCTGCTCTATGAATGAGTACCAAACCAATCCAGTTCCTGATTAAGACGCAAAGGAAGTCTTTTTTATTTTTTTATTTTTTTTTTGAACGGCTAAAAACAGTGCTCTAGCGGGGGCTTCATTGCACCGTTAGGCAAGGGCCCCGGGGAAACCAGTTGCCGGCCCAATTTAACCCAACCCAAAGGAAGGGACCTAGCCACCGGGCACCAGCGGAGTTCATCATACCCCCGGGCAAAGGCCCAAGAGCCTCCTAAGGGAGACAGGGGAACATAGCCACTTTGTTCTCCCTTGGGAGTCGAACCTGGGACAAAGCTGGGGAGGGCAGATGCCTCCACCGCTGGGCCACCACCCCGGTGGTGCAAAGGAAGTCTTTGAATCCAGTTCTTTTCCAAGAAAGCCCTCCATATTTTCTGTGATGTACGTTTCGGATAACTCAAACTTTATTCTTTGAGCCTTTTTCTAGTTGGGACAAGAAAAAGAACTTTCAAAAGTGTTTTTACTTTTTCCCCTTCAAATTTTGAATCATTATCATCATCATGGACTTCCATGGAAAAAGAACTCAAACAACCCCACATGCTATTATAATAGGGCCTTAAACAGTGGAAGATCCACCTTAGGAAAAGGTGGTCACGTGACCCCTCTGAAATTTCAGAAATTATTATTATTATTATTATTATTGGATTTGTAAAACATCGAACAATTCAATGACCTTAAAATAATTTTTCAATTGGTCTTGTAAAAAAATAGCTCAATCGGATAATCATAGGTACTTAATCGAACCTTTCAATTTTTCATTCAGGACATAGGACCCTAAGTACTAAATAAATTTTGAAGAAAAGTACGATAATTGTGTCTTTGGCATCCTAGTGATCTAAACTGTAGATATTGTAGGACTTATTAAGAAAAATGTGTTAATTAAAAAAATTATCTTCATCAGACATCGATAGGTATCGATTACTTCATATTTTACACTAGGGTAAAATAATCTTTGTATTTCGATACCAATCGATGTCAGATCAAGATAATTTTTTTAATTAGCACTCTTCTCAGTAAGTCCTACAATATCTACAGTTCAGATCACGAGGATACTGGTCACACAATTATAAAACTTTTCTTCAAAATTCATTCAGTACGTAGGGTACTAAATTCATAATGGAAATTTGAAAGGTTCGATCAAGTGCCCTGTGTCTATAATTATCCGATTGAGCTAATTTCTTACAAGACCAATTGAAAAATTGAAAGATTCAATCAAATCTATAATTTTCTTTGCTCGTGTATGAAATCTTTCATAATGTTTTAAGTTTCAACTTTTTTGCTTAATGAAGAATGTTTAAACATTTTATCTTCTCGATATATTAGATTATGATTTTTTTTATTTTTAAATTATGCTTGAAAGGTGACCCCTTACGTGAAATTTCTGAATCCGCCACTTTTAAACACATAAATACCATGTGCAGCCAAAGAGTTGTTCAATGTTCTCGGAGCACCACTTGTGCTATGAATCACTTCACCACTACACATTTACGTAAAGTTCAGACATTTTATTTTTATTTTTTTGAACTGCCATAGACTTGGTTTGGGTAAATTGAAAAAATTGGTTTTTTGGTTTTTTTGGTTTTGTCCTTATTCAAATTTTTTTTGCATTTGTTAGTTTTCGGTCGATTTTTTGTGGTTTATTGGCTTGTCTCGACGAGAGGAATATAAAAAGTATAAAATTATTAGCCAAACTTAAAGTTTTGTGAATAAAGACGAAAAATAATCCAACAAAACTTTAAGTTTGGCTAATAATTTTATACTTTTTAGATTCCTCTCGTTGAGACAAGCCAATAAACCATAAAAAATCAACCGAAAACTAACAAATGCAAAAAAAAAATTTGAATAAGGACAACCAAAAAAATCAAAAAAACAGTTTTTTCAATTTACCCAAACCATAGGTCCCATAAAAATGTGTGGCGTTGTAGTGATCCGGAACACCACTGGCGGTGCTCCGGTAACACTGAACAATTAGACTGTACAACTTTTTCTTCCCACCAAAGCCTCCAAAATCTCTCTCTCTCTCTCTCTCTCTCTCTCTCTCTCTCTCTCTCCACACTATATAGAAATATCATACAGAGACATTCCTCATACAACTTTTTCTTCCCACCAAAGTCCTTCACTACAACCCAGATGGGTTTTCTAATTAAACCCCTGTTTCTATCTCTGTTTCTGTTTTCACACCAAACAATTATGGCTTTCCAATACTACAATGCTACTGACACTTCTTCTTCCATGGCTAGGAAGCTTGCCAGTGGCTGCAATTTTTTCCAAGGCAAATGGGTATACGATGCTTCATATCCACTGTACGATTACTCAAGCTGTCCCTTCATAGATCCAGAGTTCAATTGCCAAAAGTACAACAGACCTGATAAATTGTACCAAAAGTACAGGTGGCAGCCCTCCTCATGTGATTTGCCAAGGTACTAGCTTTAGCTGCTCATCTTTGTTTTGTTGTTTTTTCAGTTTCAAAATTTTCAATTACACTTTTTGCAGAACTGTTTTTGACAGCAACCTACTTGTTTCCATATTGCACTTTCCTTTTATAACTAAAATGGTATTTTGAGAATATTAAAACGTGTTTTCAAGCGGTGCAAACAGGAGCCATAACACTATGGTACATTCGAATAATCTTTTGGGGAATTTTTTTTGCTCAGTATTATCCTTCTAGACTCTTTTTCTTGTCGTTATTCACGTAAAATTATCAAATTGTCTTTCGTAAATGTAAAAGTGAAAGGAGAATTTAGGAATTCCACGTGAATAAAGACAAGAAAAAAAAGTTCCAGATTTAGTGCAAAAATTATTATTATTTATGTATATCTTGATATTTACATATATAACCAATTTTTGTAGCCACCTTAAAATGTTGATAAATTTACTTCACTTCAAAATTAAACTTTATATACCTTAACCTCCTTCCAACTCAAATTTTTTTTTCCATTTTTCGCCTCTTCATCGAAATCCTGCATCCGCCACTGTTTAGCTAAAAAAATTGAAGAAACGAATTTCCAAATCCACCATCAACCAAATGAATTTTCTGAAAACTGTAGTAAAGCAGAGGAAAACAGAGCTGCATGCAGTCTTTCTTTTCAGTCTAAATAACATTGGGGAGCATAAAAATGGTGCAGGTTTAATGGGTTGAAGTTTTTGGAGAAGTGGAGAGGGAAGAAGATCATGTTTGTGGGTGACTCACTGAGTTTGAACATGTGGGAGTCTTTGAGTTGTATGATTCACTCATGGGTCCCAAATGCCAAGACCACACATATCAGAAAAGGGTCACTTGGTTCAGTTACATTTGAGGTAGGTGTATGCTATTTTCCCTCCATTTCCTTTGCTTCTCTTTTAGTGTAACACTTTTTCCCATGAGTAAAGGTTTCATTTCATGTTGGGCTTTAAACATGAATAAATACTTATACACATTGAATTCCTTCTGTTTTTTTCTTATTTAAGTTGTCAAAATCTTTGTTTCACCAAGGGCATGTAAAGTCTTGTCTTATTTACTCATTTTTTTGCAAATTAAGGTAAAGTTCCCCCACATGTCTTAATTATTAGGGTTCGGATCTGTCCGGTCCAAGTTTTGGAATAGACAAGATAGTCCAAATGTGAACTGTATATTTGTATAATCAATTTGGCTAAAAAATGATGAAGTGGACTAGACAAGAGTATAATCAATTGTAGCAAATGTGCGGTAAGAATGACAAAGTGGACTGGACAAGAGTATAATCAATTTTCATAAATGGACGGTTCAGATTTGGACTGTCCCGTCCAAATTCAAAATAAGGACGGAAGAGTATCCAATTCCTAATCATTTTTTACAAATTCTTTTCCTTTTTTGATAAGCTATTACAAATTCTTTACTTTCACTTCTCTCTTGCTATTTGCAATTTTTCTGGATAAAAATTGACATTTGACTGGACAAGAGTAAGGTGAAGTTAAAGCCAAAAGGAGAGGAAAAGGGGGAGAAAAAGAGAGAATTTAAGCTAATCCTCCTGCTCATGTGTTCACTATCTCTCATTTAAACGGAAATGTCAGTATTTTTGTCAGTTATCTACAACCTGAACACAAGTCATTCTCCTCGCATACATTACAAAAATACTATTTAGCGAAAACTACGCACACTTTTGACTACAGTAGAAATACGTTATTTTTAGTAGAAACTCACACTTTCTAACATACGTACTATGAGATTCGAATGAGCAACTTACGCTTATCACGGCTCTTAATTAGCACTCAACGATGTGTTTCCCCATGAGGTCACATGTTCCATTTCCACGGAGGCCAATCATTCCAAACCTTGGAGCCACTAGAGGTTTGCCCAATCGATCAGTGCACGCAAACTACCCCGGATATTCGGTTATAAAAAAAATAGAAAAAATTAGCACTCAACTTTCTAAATATTTTCCTGTCAATAGCTTTCAGATACGAGTATATATTAATACCTTAAGCAAAGTGTGAGATGGTCATGGTCCTCGATGTCTTCATCATTGACACAATAATGCTAAACACATTTTGAAAATAGTGCATGTATGTGGAAAGGACTATAGGACACATTAATGATTTTTGTCATTTATTTTATGGTAGTAGACAGCTGAAAATGACTTGATGATCAACTTCCTATTTCTAGTTTATACTTCAAAACTTCCAAACTTCAATTATGAAAAATTAATTTTTTTCTTGGTTATTTATAAGTCAGTGATGTTTAGTCAATAATATGTAGGACCACTAAGAGAGCGACTGAAACATGGGATTGATGTTGTGCATGGGATGCAAGGTGTTGTGCACCATCCGAACCGTCTGTTGCTCAGATGGATGGTCCAGATCTCACCTCGGCGCCTATGCATCCGAACCGTTCGATGTCGTGCATATAAGATGAAATCTGGGCCGTCCATCAGAGCAACAGACGGCTCGGATGGTGCACAACACATACTGTGCATCTCATGCACAACAGCAACCCCAAATCCGACTTTGCTTGTTCAAAAGAAAAAAAAAATGGAATTGGGAGGCTTGTTTGGACAAGTAATCATGGACCACGCTAATTGGTGCACCAATTGTGCTTTATCTTGATCTCTCTAGAACTTCCAGCGTGTTTGATTTGATTAATTCAAGGGGAAGACTATTGCAAAAGCAAAAAGTCTGGCACTGGGTAGTGGGCCGGTCCCACGATTAATATAAACTGATCCGAACACCTAGTTATAAAAAATAAAAATAAAAATTTACATATTTGGTACACTGCACCATATCCGCCTTCCGTTCGCCGATCGTTGGAACTTGGCGTTCCGCAGTCCTGTTGGGCGTTACGATTCGTCTGCTCCTCCTTTGTAACCTTACGGGTTCCGGCGGCTTCTTAGGGCTCCGGTAGAGGCGCGTGACCGGTTGGAGATTTGGCTAGAGATGGGCTGCTCAGCGACGAAGGGGAGTGTATCTTTTTTCTCGTTTCTTTTGTGTTTTGTCCGGCTTTAGGCCGGTTATGTCCGGCTTTAGGCCGGTTTTTGTCCGGATTTTGTCCGGTGTGTTCCGTTGGTTTGGTCATATGCTTCCTCGTTGTATTTCTGTGACCTGTTGTCGTTGGAGTGTCCGATCTGTGGACTCCCAATCTTTTCCCATGGGAATCTTTGATGAATACTATCTCTCAACTTTTGACAAAAAAAAAAAAAAAACTAATTATGAAGGAAAATGTTAACAATATGGATATCTGAACAGATCGAACAAATTAATGTGAGTTCTACGTCCATTCTGTAGAATTCATGTGCATCAAATATATGGCTCTAGGCACATGTTCAGAACGGTGTCATGTGTCCAAACATCTATGTCTGTAGCACTGTTGTATGATTAAAGTTAACTACTTAAAAAATACCAAAAGAGCTTCTAAAAATTAAATATTTACAGTTTAAATATTTGCGATGATTTGATATTCTTTTTTTTTTTATTATAGGCTCTATCTTTTTTATTTGTTTTTTGGAACATGAATCATATTGTCAATATTTTAGTATTGACCAAGCTAACAAATTTATGTAGGATTATGGAGTCAAGTTACTGCTGTATCGCACAACATACCTTGTAGATCTGGTAAATGAAAAAGCGGGTCGGGTTCTGAAGCTGGATTCTATCCAAAATGGCAATGCTTGGAGAGGCATGGACATGTTGATCTTCAACTCATGGCATTGGTGGACTCACACCGGAAGTTCCCAACCGTAAGATTTCTTGCGTTTTCTTGACTTTAAATTGGCGTTTGAGTCGACACCCAGTGTGATTGGTTCGTTACTCATGGAATAGATGCTCGACTCTTGTTGTAACAACTAACTACTAACCTCTAACATTCTATCGTCTGTGATTATGCGGAAAGCACAACGATTAGATGTATCACACGAGCTGAAGCAATAACAAAACAAAAAAGAAACAACCACTAAGGATTTACATAATTCGATACACAGGTTATGTATCTACTCCACGGAGGAAAGAGAATGATTAATCCACTATAATCAATAAGGATTACAAACACTCCAATGGACTCTCAATTGTGTCTTTGTTTTTCTCGGTTTTCTCTCATTTTGAAAAAATTTACATAAATCCTAAAACAAGAAAGAAGGAATTTATAAGGATGTTCCCCCATATCGACCATCACGACGGACTTGATCACCATCCGGATCAAATTTCTAGTAGTTCCAGAACTTCTGATCGCATACGTCCATCCAGACAGCCCTCAGCCTCGTCCAGACGGTCCTTTCCCTTTTCGACCAAAATTGAAGTCACACCCAACAACCTTACAATCTTTTGCTATTCTAGTTTTTTCATGTTTGTTGATGAGATTTGCAACTGGAAACGGATTGTCCGCAGTTGCAGGCAAAACTGCACCCTGTGCACAGTCCCCGTTTTTCTGGCCTCCTCCACACCAAATTCCGTTCATATTTTAGATCTCGTCGAAACACATATTTGCGGTTTAAAAACAGGTTAATTTGACGCAGAATCTCGTGGATTGTATTGCAGATGGGACTACATACAAGAGGGGAATAAGTTGTACAAAGACATGAACCGTCTTGTTGCTTACTACAAAGGGCTGACCACATGGGCCAGATGGGTCAACCGATATGTAGACCCTTCAAAAACCAAAGTTTTCTTCCAGGGGATCTCTCCCACCCATTACCAGTAAGAATTTCCCCCCTTAATTTCAACTATACAATTTGTGTACGTACGCTTTATATTATCCATTTTCACTATAACCAATTGATATTGGCCGCCTATAGTTGCACTTTGTTTCGTTGTGATTTGTATGTTCCGGATCCTTTGTTGTTCTCTCCACGTGCGAGTCAGGGTCGAACGTGCAGGGAGTGTTGACCTCTCCGAATTTGGGATGAAATCAAACTCTTTGATTTTTCCATCCAAAGCTCTTGAATTTTTCTTCTTAATTTATGGAGCCAAAAACATGTAACACTATATTTTGAACATTATCATCAATGAGTCATTGATCAGTTTGCAAATGGTAACTGAATTGATACTATTAAGTTATTTCTGGAACTCAGAGGCAAGGACTGGAGTCAACCATCAAAGTCATGCTCCGGAGAGACCCAACCCTTGTTTGGAGCCAAGTACCCAGCAGGCACACCTATGGCTGCAGTGGTTGTGAACAAGGTCTTGAGCCGGATCAAGAAACCGGTTTACTTACTCGACATCACCACCCTCTCCCAGTACCGGAAGGATGCTCACCCGACGGTTTACAGTGGTGACCACAGCGGGTTAGATTGCAGCCACTGGTGCCTTCCGGGGTTACCGGATACTTGGAACCAGCTACTCTATGCAGCTCTTGTTACCTGAAAAAAGTACTTTTACAAGGACTTGTGTTGATTTTTTACTTCCTGCATGGGAAGAAATATATCATTGTTTCAGGGTAAGAGATTTAAGTGTAAAGTATTTATTGGGTGTTTGGCCACCTCCTTTTTCATGTTTTCATTTTCTCTTTTTTTCATGGTAGCCGTTTGGCATCTCCAAGCCAAAACATGTTATCACACAACGAGTTCTCAATTTATGGGTTTAGAGAAGAGAAGTGAGAAGTAGGGGAAGAGGAGCTTTTCGACTTCTAATTTTTCACTTTTGTCATTTTGGTTAACCAAATGACCTACAGAATGTATTCTGCACACATCTCACAAACATTACTCATATTATTAAATACATTTTGAACATATCTCCCAAACACTTTACACATTCAATAATACATTATGGCCATATTTCAAAAAGTCAAAAATGCAAAATGCAAAAAGCCAAAAAGAGAAGAACCAAAACACTCTCTTAGCTGCTTCTTTGGTTTTTTCATGAACAAATTGAACCTTGACTTGCCAAATTCGAAACAGAGTGAGAGTGATTATAGCTAATAAGAACAACGGACTCCAGATTCTTTATCTCTTCGAATTCTGATGTTCTCACATTCGTGGCTCGATCATAAATGGTGCATGAAAATTATGCTGCATTTCTGTTTTTCATCTGCAATACGGTGTGGTTCTTGAGCCATGAAATTCACTCTTAGGGTCAGTTCTTGTGGTTCATTTCAGCTGGAGTTTGAAGGTGTACCATTTCATTGATGGAAGTTTGGGCTATATTTGAGAGATGCTCAGATGCTGATCCTTTATCAAGAATGCTCTCAATTTTGTTGTCAGGGGCGCGGCTGAGACAGAGTGGGCTCAGCAGTCGGCTTATGTTTCCGGGTGTACGCGAAAAGGCATGATTATATCATAAATCTCACTGCTTTGACTATAGTAAAACTCCTCCTCGTTGTACCGAAATAGAGGTCTGATTTACATGGCCAGGTATATCACATTTGACACCTGAGCCCAATAATGCTGCAAGAACTCACAGGGGCAACTCATTTTCACCATTTATGCGATTAGGAGAAATTCTATACTCATGTTAGTTAGGTTTTTCTTGTGGATTTTACTGGGGTAGGGTAATTTATTTTCCTGCAATGAAAAATGGGACTCTCATTTTGCAGCTGTTCTAAGTTGCCAGTCGTTGAAGTGTCCTGCTATTTACAGTAAATCTCATGGTACATAAACTGATAAAAGTAAATCTCATGGTACATAATAGCTACTTTCCCGAGGGAGGCCCCCTTGGCTCTTCGTCTCCTCGGGTGCGGGGTGAGCCTTCCGAACTCCTGTGAACCCGGCCGCTACATAACTCTTCCTCAACTGACCAAAAAAATCAAGAGTTGTCTGTTCTAACAAATAATTACTATACAGTAATTTTTGCTGAATGGAAGTTTTAACCAAATAACCGAACCAATCATTTTTAACCATTGTGGTGGGGCTTGTTACGGTTCGGTTCGGTTCAGTTTTGAAAATTATAAAAACTAATCTTTGGTTCAAATTCGATTAATTTTAGTTTAACAAGAATCTATTTACCCTGAACCGATTTCATTCCTAGCAAGACTATAGATAAGCAGGTTTCACTAACTCAAAGTAAAACATAGTTTGTGAATCACTTGTTTAGAGAGATTGCAAATAAAATTGTATTCTGCTGGACCCTTGATGCTAATCAAAGAAATTATGGTGATTGTATTTCCCTTATATCATCATGATTTAGGCCTGTAATAAATAAGTCACACTGAAACCTCTTAAATTACTTTCATGGGGAAACTTAAAAGACCCATCAGATATAAAGTAACTACGACAGTTTCAATGCCATTTCATTTATTTTTTCATTGTTGAAAAACATTCCCGAAAGGCTAGATCCCCCACATTGCCCTTCTTTTTCACCTAATCTTTAGCAGCACTGCTACTGGTACGTCGTAGATTTTTCTAGAACTCTCGATCCCATGAAACGTAAAGAATGACGCGTAAAGAAGAGCGAAGGTCTTCTCTACTCGTTATTCTACTCTGCTTGGTCTCGAATTTCTCACTCACTCAGGCATTTTTGGAGGCAATTTTTTGTGGATACTGTTATAGGTTGGATCGCCAAGGCTGTAGACTTGTTCAATTTGCCGGTTGTGGGGGAATAGCAAAGGTTCAAATAAAAGAAGTTAATGAGCCTTGGAGATTTTAGTTCGTAGCAAATGCGTAAACCAGAAGGACATTAGGCCGTGTTAGTAATGAGAACCCAACCTAATGGAGTCCGAAATTTCATCTTGTTGAAATTTTGAAGTCTTCAGTATTAGCAGGGCTGGCCCTGAGGGCAAGTTGGGTAGGCGCCTGGGGCCTGAGGCTCACTAAAAATAACTCATTTTTAGAGCCCAATTAAGTATATATATGTTCATAACAAGTAATAAATATATAATATTGTGCTACAAGAAACTAGCAAAAACCCGTGCTATGCATGGGGCAAATTCAAGTACATCGAGTTAATGCAAATACAAAAACGAAAGATATATACGATTGATTTAATTGTTAAAAACATAAATAATCACTCCATCCCAATTGTTGGCCTTTTTAGTTTTGATAAATATGACATTCTTAGATTAAAAAATAAATTACTTTCATGTTAAATTTTTTTTGTTTCATTTTCAGAACAAAATGTAAGGTGCACAATTTGAACTATCAATGAAGTGCACAATTTGAACTACCATTGTAAAGTGCACATGTTTCCATGAAGCCTGTACTTTTCAAAAAATAGTTTGAACTATCAATGACTTATAATACCAAAGAACTCTTAAGGGTACCCATGATCCTCTTGACAAAATCTACATATCTTTGTCGACATATATCATAGCAATAGCACTAACTAAATTTCTCCGTCAAGTTTAACCTTAATGTAATGATGCCGATCTAACATGATGTGCTTTTTTTGACATTTCATATTTCATTACATACTTTCGATAAGAAAAACCGTCATTACTGGTGCTCCACTTAGATAACCATATTTTCAATTGAATGGATAATCCATTCAAAAATATATATATTTTGTATATATCAAGAATAATAGGTTCAACATCTCATAATTCATCCTGCAAAATGGAGAGACACAATAAAATTAATTAACTAAGCATGGGAAGATGTTGAGTCTTCCAGTAATGAGCAAGTTGGGAGAGAAAGTATAGAATTCTCACTAGGAAGTTTTCTTTAAAAATGAATCCACCACTTCTTTCACGTTTTAAAGTAATTGAGAGAACAATGTTCTTTTAACTTTATGCATAACTCCCACCTAATTAATGCACCACGAAAACTGCTTTGTTTGGCATTAGTTTTTTTATTTATAGCTACTGTAAATTATATGCAAGTGGAGGATTTGAGAAGATTTTGGGTGCAAATAGGGTACGGTTGATGTGGTACCCTTCAGATACATCCGGGTCATCAAAAAATGCAATAGATTTTTTTTTTAAATCTATTGCATTTGTTAGAGGGCTCAGATGTGCCCTAGGGGTACCACGTGATACCATATTAGCACCCAAAATTTTTTCTATACAAACACCAATTGCCATGCCAGTTAATGACACATTTAGTGAGAATAGGTAAACCTGATCAATCTTTATTAGTTTTCTTGCATGTTCAAATTAGTGATTTTACCGGGCTGTGACATTTTATCTTTTAAGAGTTCAAGACATGCAAGTGTCTTCCAAAACAAACAAACAAACAAACTATTTTCAATGCATGCAGAACACCTCCGATGCTATTTTCAATTTAATAAAAATGATTTGCTTCCAAATCTGATCCAATCTCCTAAAAATTTCCAAAACTATAATCCAAAGGATGGGGTAAATGTATGATCACATGCAATGTAACGCCCCACAATTTGGGAATAGCGTTATGGATTATTATTACAATTTAAAGTCGGTCTTAAACAGTAAAAATAATAACCAAAAATACATATAGATGATCTATCCTTCACATATTACAAAAAGGTAGACCGGGTGAACTCTATGACTCCGTACGTTCCTTGATCTGGTCGTGCTCCATGTCGGCAGCTCTTCCGACGCTATATTATTCCTCCTGTTTGTCGACAAAGTCTGACATAATACGTCGGAGTCGCGAAGCAACATCGTTATATTATGTCAGGGTTACACAAGTGCAACACCGTGAGCGAGGACGCTCAATAGATACCCTACCCCAACCTTAAACTAGCAATTCTAGAACAATATTGTAGGTGGCAGGTAAATAGTTGAAAATCATTTATCAAAACAGTAAGTTCATGCGTGTCAATGCATCAGTATCAAATCAAATCAGAGTGTAGCTTTAATAAAATCAGTATCCTGTTTCTTTTCAAATCAGAGTGCAGTATTAGTATTTCGTATCAATTTCTCATAATAGCATTCTTCTTCAAATTTCAATCATATCAACATCTCACATCTCTCGAAAGTTATTGGGACGTTTTAATGGTCACCAACCTTTCCGTTCGAAGGTTCGGCCACCCATAAACTGACTCCTGCAGTATGAGGTCCGCTAACTCCGCGTCACACACGACATAGTCCCGGTTTTCTTATAGCACCGAACTTAACAGCCTGTTTATAAGATCCGTTTACTACGTGTTGTACTGAGTGAGCTTCGACCACCAAATTCTCCCCGCGGAATTTGAGGCGGAACCCAAACAGCACTACCGTATAGTTCCATTGAGCTTTCACCACCAGTTCACCCCGGGGAACTGAGGTGGGACTCTAATGGCAGTATTGTCTATATTTTCATTACAGCATCATTTTCATTCTCATCTCTATTTCTTCTTGTAAAAATAATCGATCATTTTCTTGAAAAACGTGTCGTGTCGTACCATCTCAGAAAACGTGCACATGCCATATTACATAAAAATCTTCCGTTTAGAAATAGTTTCACGATAAACTTTCTGTTTAAAATCATTTTACGATAACCGTGTTACTTTAGTATAAAATATCATTTGGTGACTTTCTTTAGACAATGAGATAACCAGGAGAGTCCCAGGCTGGATGGCCGCACGAATGCAGTTACTGGCCCCATTCCTTTCTTAGACAGCGCTAGGCATATCTTTTTTGACAGACCCTCAAGGGTGTTAGCCTTGGGTTAATCTCAATAGTCCAAGTACAGTCAAATCATTTTGAAGTCGCTTTAAGAAAAAGCTTAGTCGGCTATTTTCCAAAAATCAGTCGGGCATTATAACTGCGTAAATTTGAAAAGTCGATTTTCATTCGGGCATTATAACTGGATAATTTGGTTTTCCAAAAGTCCATCGGGCATTATAACAGTGCATTTTGATAAGTCAGTTTCAAATCGTGCATAGTAACGACTAAGTGTGTTTTTCAAAGTCTAATCTTTCATTTAACCGCTAATCATCCAACATAATCTCATTTAAACATAATTAAGCATAATTAAGCATAATAACATCATAATTAAAATGAACTAGAATATACTAATCTAGGGTTATGATAAAGTATCTACCTTAATTTCCGATGATTAGTCGGAAGCCGATAAGCTAGTTGAATTCTGGCGGCGTAACGACTAGTCGACCTCCGCTCAAACGCTTTCTAGCTAACTTATTCTACCTTTCTAAGATCTAGGGGTGGTCGAGGGTGGTGGAGTGTGGTGGTGGAAGGTTGAATGTGGAAGAACACTCAAGAACTCACTCAAGAACACAAGAAAGCACAAAGTGGAGAAGTTGGGAGGTTTTGGTGTGGGAAATGAAGCAAGGTGAGTGAGCTATTTATAGCATGGAGGCTCTCTTCCCCCAAAAAGACCAGCCATCCTACCCTCCCCACAAGTGTCCAAAAAAACCTTTTGCAAAAGTAAAAATGTAGATTTTAATGGCTAGTTTAGGATAAGGTCAATCTTGCTAGGTTTTAAAGACTTGGGGACCAAGTAAGGGTTTCTAGATACATAGGATATGACGTAATATGTCTAGGTTCGTTAGGTTGGGGCGTAAATGGGTAGTTTTGGGTACTAGTTATACACACGAAACTAGCCACGGGGTTTAATACATATATATCTATACATATATACACATAACTACTTTATAGTAAAAGTAACTCTATAAATAATAGCCTTATAAGGCTAGTAATAATAGGATAGGATATGTTCCCCCATTAATTGGGAGATAAGTTCCCCACCGTTGGGACGAAAAATGCTCCGTAAGATTGGTTTTGTGCGCGAAAAATACTAACTAGTGTACTGCGAATAATAATTAAAGAACTACTAGTTTTAAGAAAATAAATAAGTATGATAGGAAATTCCTAGATAGTCTTAAGAGAATCCAAAAATATAATGCTATGGAATTTAGAAGAAAAATAGTGCCGAAATGTGCGCGAACGCGCGTACGAATATACGCCCGTAAAATTATACGGCGAGAGAAGCAATTTCTCTCCCCTTTCCTTTCCTTAGTGAACAAGTTTACCAAGAAACTTCCTCCCTCCTTCCTTTCCTCTCATTAACTCACAAAAATACAAATTAGGTATAGTAAAAGTAGAGTCAAGGTTAGTAGCAAAGTCAAAATTGGCCACATGAGTTATTAGGTTTTCCAAAAATAGAAATAGGCTTAATTTAGGCTTTGAATAGGATAAGGCTAGTCATAATAGGACGAAATAAGAGTTGGGGGAATTAGTAGGGCTTCCGGACGCGATGTGGTGAAATACCCGGTGTGCACGCGTTGATTTTACGGCGCGGAAAAATAAATAAAAGGAAATAAACAAACTAGATCTAGTTTTATTCAAATTATTTAAACTAAATAATAAATTATTTTATTTAGCGATATTAAAATTAAATATTCGAATTAATAAATCAAAATTTTTATTTACGAAATTTCGGGTTCTTACATGCAACACTAAGATCGCATACCAACCAATTAAAAATACCTTCATATTTAGAGGTGTAACAACAAATACATTAGAATTGTCGATACCTCATAAATGCCACCTTCAGAAATAAGTAGACAGATCTTCATATTCCTCACACTTTCATTCCCCTTTTTCCTGCAAAAAAAAAAAAAAAGAAGAAAAAGGAAAAGAAAACTCAGTACCATTGTTTCATCAATTGTACAAATTGATGAATAAAGGTGTATGGTTAGTTTTTGAAATTTTCAAGTCCAAATACCAAGATTCGGTGGATAAAATCTATAGTTTCAATTTTTTTGTCAATTAAATATTTTTTATTCTTTAAAAAAATAAAAATTTCAAGAAATTAGCAATACAATATGTAATAATGAACTTTGTGCTTACTCCTAAGTCATAGATGTTGTTGGCGTGGTACAACCATTCGATCAATTTTCGTGCTCCTAAATGTCATTCTTTTTCGTATCAACATCCTATGCGTGTGTTCCTGTAAAATTGAGTTTGTTTTCCTTCCAAAGTACAAATAAATTAAAATTAGTTAATGCATCCAAAACTCCACGAATATAACTTGATCAAAACCACATTAACAAAAACCAATAATGGAAAAAACAACGTACCCAATTCAATTTTTCGTAGGCATTGATGACCAAATGTAGTCTATTCAGTCAGTACACACCTACCAAGTTAATGGCCAAATTCACAATATAAGATGAACAAAGTAGAAACAAAAAAATTCAAATACGTGAGATAAGAATGATTAAAAAAGTGATCCAATTAAGGGCATCCCCAGTGGGTTCCCTAAAAATTGCTCCTAAGTTGTATCCTAAGGTATACACATAAGCATAATTGGGGTCCACTTTTCACTCCTAGAGCTTGATAAATTTAAAGAGGATGTGTGCACTCAATGGGCTAGCAATAGCATTCTCTATTTTGTGAAAAAAATTAAAATTAGGAGCAATTTATTCAAAGATTTCATATTAAAAATAATTTAAAGACTTTGGCCCCACTTAGAGTTAGCTAGAAGGCTACCTAAACTTAACTATTGTGTTAGGAGCCAATCTTAGGAGCCACCCTTAGGAGTTTGTATGAGGAGCCCATTGAATGCAGTACTTGAGCACATGGCTAGGTAAATGTTAGGAACCTCACTTAGGAGCCATTTTGAGAGCCCACTGTGGATGCCCTAATATATGAGAGAACCAAACATTGAAATATGAGACAACAATAATTTTAATTTTAAATTTCTAGTAATGGCTTTGAAGAAAAATGACTCAAACACTTGCTACAGATGGTTACTGAAACTAATACCGAAAGATGCAATCGGGAGAGTTAAAGAAAGTGAGAATGGCATGTACTTGTAACATAAGTGTCTTGATGTTTTAAAAATCTTGATTGATTCATTAACTTATCCGATCTGTTTGAGATCTAAACTATCTAGCCAACATAATACGAAATTCGGATAAAAAAAATGTAATAGGGAACTACAAAGGTCACTTTGTTTTCTTTATTGTCTGTTCTAAATTTATGCAAAATTCTACCCGTTACTACTGTAAATGTTAAATTATGTTTCCTTCATTTGCACAAATTCTGCCCTAATTAATAGGATCCTTAATCCTTTTAAATATTTTCCATTTTTGTAACAGTTATCCTATAAATTAAGGATTTGTTAAAAAGAATTCTACTGGTTAGGCATGATTAGGAAAGTGATCCAATTAGGAATGATTCAAAATATAAGAAGAACAAAACAGAAAGAAAAAATTCAATTAGGAATGATTTGATTTGCACAAATTCTACCCTAATTAATAGGATCTTTTAAAATATTTTTCAATTTTTGTAACAGTTATCCCATAAAGGATTTGTTAACCTAAAAGAATTATTTCAAATATTTAAAGATAATTGGATTAATTGTATTGGCCAATCAAATGAAGCCACTTGTCGTGTTGAGGGCTCTCTTCACGAAAGTCATCCTGCAATACTATGTTAGATAATAGCAAGGCATTTGGCCTAGTGGAAAGGCTTGTGTGTTTCTCGGTAAATGTCACAGTTCAATTCCCACGGGCCTTTTTTTTCCTTTTCTACCTTCTCTTCCTTTATTTTTTTTTTAATATGAGTTAGCTTTCCTTTTCTACCTTCTCTTCTTTCTTTCTTTTTTCTCTCTTACCATGAGTCAGTGCAACGACTGAATGAAGTAATTTGCTTTTTTTCCCCCTCTTCCTTCAATTGTGTGAACATATGCTTCCTCTACATCTTTATTGTTTGTCAACTTTTTTTTTAAAAAAAATCTGGTGTCGTAATTAGGGACAAAATAAATATAATACCCGTGGGTATTCATAAAATGTTCACATCAATTTGTCCATTTCAATTAATTTTATAATTCTTGCAATAAGAATAAACTATTTTTTATTAACATGAAGACACAAATTACAAAAAAGACAAAATATAGAGCACGGTATTTATCATTTGAAATAAATGTTGGTTCTTTAATTTTCTTTTTCTAGAAAAAACATAGGGCCCTAGTTTAGATTTTCGTCTGGGGCCACGTAAATTTTAGGTCTGGGCCTGAGTACTAGTAGGTATGGTAACCATGTTTTGAATACAAAGTGAGAGGTATAAACTGACTACGTATCGATCAGAATCCTGTTGTGCTCAGGATGATCGTGCTCACACGATGGCAAGGGTGGAGTATATTTTACATATTTCTTTTTAGTTATTCTTAAAAAAATTATACAATTTCAAAAATAATTGAAGTAAGAGCAATTTTCATTTCGAGAACACTAAATTATGGTGAATGATACCATGCGATAATGATACTGAGTTCGTCGAGTGATATGATAACAAAAATACTCGAGATTAATTTTTTAATTTCTCAAAATCATCCCGTTAAAACTCGATTTAGTTTTTTAAAAAATCATCATACGAAGATTTCTTTCACTCCTTACCCAAATTTTATATCAAACTCAAATTTGAGTAAAAAAATACCAAAAAACCCACTCTACTCCTTCATCAAATTTGATATTACTCCATATTTTCACTAAATTTGGTGAGAAACAAATCCAACATCAAATTTGAAGGCTATTTTCTCCCCCTCAAATTTACAACAATGCCATTAATGAGGCTTTTACTCAAATTTATGCCTAGATTTTCTTTTGTCCATTGGAGTGCTCCATACCAAATCAAGTTTTTACTCAAATTTGGCTAAAAATTTGGATAAGGGGTGAAGTTACTCTAAGGCTATCATAGAAAAGAAAGCCTACTAATTAAAGGCTACCAAAACAAGCTCTACATGTCGTTTGTTTGTGTATTTACGGAGTAGTATGTTTAATATTTGTTGTGATTACTGGAGTATATATTTATTTACAAAAGGTCTTGCAACGACCTTTAACCCTTTTTTCATCTCTCTTACTTTACCAACTCTAGTGAAAATCAAGTGCGATCATAAAGTTGTATGTCTGATTTTTTAAATTAATTTTCGTTCGAACAATAGTGGGAGTATTTGATTTACCTTATGTTTGTTTTGAGAAATTCAGGTCACTTTACTATTAGAAGTACAAAAAAGATATCTATACACTAAAAGTTATTCCTTCCGTCCCATTTTGTTAGTTCCTTTAGAATCTTTCGATTTCTTAAGGAGACATGCATTAAATGCATGTTTACTCAGGGGGTGTTCCACTAACTAATTTTTTTCAAAAACTGGTTTTTTTCTAAAAACCGAGACAGGTCATCCTCTCACAATGCATCACACAAAAAGGTGTGAACACAAAAACTAAGACAGTTTTAAAACAAAACTCCCTTAATGGAACACCCCCTCAATAGTTCAAATTTTCATTATTGTCCTTTATTACTAACTTATAATTTTTTTAGACACATTCATGAGTGCCAGAATTGGATATCTGAACGAATTTTTCTTTAAGTTTTCAAAAAGTACGACTCCTTCGTTCATTTTTAATTGTTGAGTATTCTATTTTGGATGAGGTATGGTACAATACGGGAAAAAAAAACCATGAAAGGGAACATGAAAAGTCATTCAATGGTTGAGATCAGTGCATTGAGCAGATCTCAGTTGTCAGATGCCTTCCAATGTTTCCTTTCATGTTTTTTCATGTATCAAATACTCACCTTTTGGATTGTCCTTAATAAGTGTGCGTTTTGAAAAGTTAATATGTAAACAATTGTACAAATATTGTTTTTCAATTTTGAAAAGTTAATTAGAAAATAGTTAATGTGTAAAAGTGAAGGTAAAAATTGATATGAAAGGTGTAAAATAGAGGTAAAAGTGTATGTAAAATGAGAAATGATGATGTTTATTTAATAAGTTGGATTTACGTAGCAACACATTTAAAAAGGGACGGAGAGAGCAACATTTTGAGACGTCCTAAAATGGAATAAGAGACTAATAAAATAGGACACAAAGAGTAATTAATTTCTCATAAAATTGGTTAATGACACCACTAATTGAAATTTTTGAAGTTACCACTAACGGTAACTAGTCTATGTCGCTGAATGGGTCGTAGCATACAAGGGACCCTGTTTTACCTGCCTTATATCTCCAAGGCCACGTTTGGATGGGGATATGTCCTCCTGATAACTTTTGGGCTGAAAATTCTTAATCGAGAAGAATTTTCCTCATTTTTTTTATATTATTATTCATCATTCTTAATCTATTACATGCGGGGAGGAGGTAAATTGATCCCAAGATGCAGCGTGAGACATTCAAGAACTCTATCGCACGAGCTAGCCACCACTTGCAATTAAAAAATTCATTAAGTAAATGAATTTTTAATAAAAAAATTCAAAAATAAAAAATTTTCCCTAAATATTTTTATGATTAAAGACAAAAAAATCCCTTCAGAAATCTCCCCCCACACCCCCGGTCCCTACCTTAACTTTTTCACCTTAAGGGCTCGATTGGCTGGGTCTAAAACCACCCCTCAAAAGTTATACCGGGTAAAAAACATGGTCCCACTGCTTTGGCTTGGTTTGGCAACCCAAAAACCGTTCGGTCTTCATTTTCACCCCTGGTATGTTTTCACCCCTTCAGGGGCTTTGTCCCAGATAAAATTTGGGCACCCTTGACCCTACCTAAAAATTATCAGGGGGAAGGGGGTTGGATTTTTTACAATTTCACCCCTCCTTATCCCCTTCCTCAACCCCCACCCTCCATGTTTGCACCAAAAATTTCCACAAACAAATACAAAAAATAAAAATAAAAATAAAAATCAGATCCATCTAAGAACAAAAATCTGGTACCAGAGGGAGAAAACATAAATCATCCAACTACATAAATTCGTTTTAAAAAAAATAAAATGGAAACCCAGAAATCTGGTACCAGAGGGAGATGACCGAAAATCTAAGGTGCTCCGATGGTAGTTTGGTTCGGATGGATTTGAAGGTCTCGCCGAGTAGAACAACATTTCCTTCTGGCTCTTAGATCGAATCCCACGTTATAGCCTTCGATTTTGAGTAGGGGTGAAATCGGTTCGGGTTCGGTCGGTTCGGGGTGATTATATGACAGACCGATTCGGTTCGGGGTATGACTTATGAAGACCGAAACCGACCGAATTTATGAAGGGACCGATTTCGGTTCGGGGTGGATCGGTTCGGGGTGGAATTTCGGGGATTTCGGTCTGGCCGAATGGGCCTATTAAAAATTTTTCTTTCGGGCTTAAAAAATTTACTTTTGGGCTTAAAACTTTCTAAAAGCCCAACTGAGTGAGAAAATTGTAAATGGGCTTACAAAATTTACTTCTGAGGCCTAAATTTTTTTTTAGAACTTTAGAAGATTTTACATTTTTTTACTTGACACAAGTCCAAAAAATGAATGATACTGTAACATCCAACCATACATCTGATCAAAAAAAAAAAAAAACATCCAACCATACATGCCAAAACAGAAAATGTAAAGATAACAAAAACATGGAAATAGGATAGGCCTACTGCCCTAATTCAAAAAACATGCAAACAGGATAGATACGCCTAGTCGCCTACCGCCTCAAATGGGCCAAAGTTCACCTTACAAATCCCTTACAAGCCAACATAATTTCCAGCATCACAATACACAAATCAATACACAACAATTTACATTGTTTGTTGAACATATTAAAAATTAAGAACACAAAAGAGGACCAAGAAAAAGCAGAAATTTCAGCTCTCCACCGTGATAATTTTCACCACCAAACAACATCATATCCAGCCAGGAATGTCCTCAGTAGCAAAAATCAATGTCAGGTTCAATGTCCTCAGAAGCATGGCTGGAGAAAGACAAAAATGCTAACATAGATCGTGAAGTACTAAGAGAAGCAAGGCTATAATCTAACTAAAATCCATATCACTATTCTTTCACTTCTAAAAAGAACACAATTCATGCAACATATATCTTCAAAATGCCTCAGCAAAACCATGTTAATCAAGCAGAATAAAACAGACTATCGCCATATAGATTATAAGTATGCTATTAAAACATAAGTATGTTATTATATCAAAGCCAGAACCAAATCACTATTCTGGACAGATTCAACACACTAGTTTTCCAAGCAACAAACTAGTTTTCCTTATCCCAAAGCAACAGCAGGCACAAATTCAACACATAGGAGTATATTAGTTTGCACTTTGTCATAGCTAGTACCACTGGACATGCTTTTGCAAGTAAACATGAGCGTCATCACAAACTAAAACCCTAACCACAATGTCCATATCAGATTACCTCATAATCAGTCACAACTAAGGAAAACAACAAAGCCAAAAGTGCAGGAAGTTGTGAAAGAGTAGAGTAGATGTCGACTGTCGAGTAGAGTAGACGTGGAGTAGAGTAGATGACAACTATGGTGGGTGTAGAGAGATCAGACATTCATGGTGGGAGAGGGAGAAGAGAAGAGAAGAAGAGAGAGGAGAGGTCGGTGTGGGACTGTGGGTGACTGGGGAGTGGAGCGTACAAGACTGAAAGTGATGGGAGTGAAGTTAGATTAGGGTTTTGGTTTTATAGTTCATAGATGGACGGTGTAGATCAAAGCAAATGGACGGTTTTGATTAGTTTATAAATCGGTTCAGTTCGGGGCTAGGTCGGTTCGGTCCATCATTGGTTCGGTCTTCGGTTCGGTCCCACTTTCGGTTCGGTTCGGTTCGTCCGTAATTCCCCTAAACCGAGACCGAACCGATAATATATTTCGGTTTTTTCGGTCGGTTTTTTCGGTTTTTTTCCAGCATGGACCGACTGAAAACCGACCTGAAATTTCGGTTTTCAGTTCGGTTCGGGTCCCGCCGTTTTTTTTTTCACCCCTAATTTTGAGTTTGAAGATGAGATTGGGTATGGAGGGGAAGAGAGAGAGAGAGACTGTCCATGGAAAAAAAAAAAAAAAAAAAGGAGGAAGAAGAATAAACAATGCCTACACGTCTCTGACTCTCTGGGGAATAGGATAAAAAGGTAAGAAACTACACTATACCCCCTCCAACTAATTAGTAATTCCCTCACCAATTCCTTCACCAATTTAACATATTTATTATATACTTAATTTTAAAAAAAATACAATTAAAAACAAAATTTGGATAAAAACCACAATTTAAAAAAAACCTTCTTTAAAATAAAATTATTACAATAAATTAAATTTCCAATTTAATAAATTTTTATAGCTTCATTGTCCAAAATTTATAAAATAGATTAACTTTTATAATTATATAATTAATTTAATGCATAATCAAAATTTGTTATACCACAAGGGCAAAATAGACATTTGACAGCTTTTTCCATCATTTACCCCCTCTTATTTACAAAACATTCAAACCAAGTCAAAAATTATTCCCCATGTTTAATCCACCATCCAAACTATCTACTTTTTTTCACCCCTTCATAAACATCACATCAATGTGGGCCAACCCTCCAAAAATAATACCCCCTCTTATCTTACACCCCCTCTAAAACTTATCCCCCTGTAATTTTAGCACCATCCAATCGGGGCAAGTTGAAAAATGTAATTTTTTTTTTGGTCATTTGACATTTCTAATCTATTACATAGGGAGGGAATGTGACTTGATCCCGAAATGCAGAGTAAGGTTTCTAAGAGCTCTACCGCATGAGCTAGCCACCACTTGAAAAGTGTATTGAAATGTGTGAAAAGTGTATAAAAATGTCTGAAATTGTATTGAAAAATGTAAAAGGTGTATTGGAGAATATGTTTTTTTGTTTGTTTGCGTAGTTATTAGCGAGACCCATCTAAGAGCATCTCCAACACAAGCTCTCCTCTCTAAAATGAGGAGTGGAAGTGACATATTAGGGAGTGGATGTGACAAAAAGTGGATGGGTCCCTTCAAACAGTACAACTTTTTGAAGAAAAGAGTATATAAATTATAAAATCTCTGCTTAATATGTCATCTCCACTCCTCATTTTAGAGATAGGAACTTGTGTTGGAGATGCTCTAAGAAACATGAAACCCCAACTCTCTCCAGTCTCTCCCTCCGTCACCCACTCCGAATCCAATCAAGATTCACGAATCAAAACCCCAGTCGGTAAGTTGAAAAAGAATAACTTATTCTCAAGTTGAAAACCCAAGTTAGAGAGATTTCATGCCGGTTGTTTTATCAGATTTTGTGCATTTATAGATGTGTGTTAAAGACTCTGATTTTAAACAGCTTCCTTTGTCTCCGATGCATCAAAGCCGTGTGAAGGGGCGGACCCTTGGATGTACAGTATCAATGAACGCTGGTAGTCTATAGAAACCAAAATGTAAGCTTTCTCATTTCTGATTGTTTACATTTATACCTGTCTTTTCTCCAACTCAGTTTCGGATATCCAAATTACCTTTTCTTGAAATTCTTAACTTCAAATTCCTAGTCGAAGTTGTGTGGCTTCTGCAGAAGGGGACCAAATCTGATAACGTTTCAACGAGGTTAGGTGTGTTTATTTACGAATATTCGTCGATGTGGGTAATTTTTCGAGTATAACCTTCTGGGAGTTTTTGTTTGTGAAGTGGTTGATATGTTGATTTTGTGCTAAATGGTTCGCTGTTTTGGTGTTTCTTTAACTTTGTCTGATCACCCATCTGGATAGTTTGCAATATACACTTCTTTCTCTATTAGCTGGAATGTTAAAACACTTTGTTTCGATGACTTATAACGCGAAGTGACCAAACTGTGCCACATGTGGGATTTGAGTTGCACTTAAATTGATGGTTTTGTGGTAGTATTATTTTTCTTGATTAGGAAATTTATTGTTCGGTTGCTGAGAAAACGTGGGAAAGGAAATTTGGAACAGGCTATAGCATCCGGGGTTGATCTTTCGGTAGTTGAGGCTTTGAGTGGACGAAAATCAACAAAAGTAGAAAGCATACAGCATTTTTTGTTGCCTTTTAATTGCTTGAGAAAATGTCTCAACTACAGGGTTGTCTTTCATTCACAAATAGGAATATTTCATTTTGTGCTCGCCACACGACTTTGTTTCTAGCAAATCTGATTGAGTTGAACAACATTACATAAAATTTTATGCAAGTGAGGTGTTAATTTTACGGATTTCAGTACACTTGTTGTAATTAGTCATGGTTTGATGTTTATAGCAGAATCTTGAACTCCTTGGAGAATATAGCTATAGTTAGTAGATAAAATAAAATAAAAAATTCCCGACGAAAGTCGGCTAGATTAAATGGAACTCGGAAACACATTTCGACGAAAATTGGAGATGTGCCGGCACGGGCACGGCATGGTTACAAAATGGCACGGCACGACGTAGCATGATTAAGTAAACGGGCTGGCACAACACGACACGATTAAAAAACGGCATGACACGGTTTAGTAAGCGGGCCGGCACAGCACAACATTAAGCACGGTTGGCACAAAACTAAATGGGCCATGCCGGCATGGCACGACCCGTTTGACACCTCTAAATATTACTTTCCCGACTCTCTCCCCCAAAATCAACTCTGTAAAAGCCATAATTAATTCCAATAGGTTCTTTATTCTTTACGATTCAACCTGGATTTCACGCACCAAGTTTAAGGAGCCCTAAAAATTCGTTCTTTCGGTGTTCAGAAAGGACGAGGTTCATATTCAAGTTTCACTGTTTCTAGGGTTACAAAGGTAAGAACTTCCGTTCGCTTATTCTGTAGCCGGATCATCTTTCCCACTGATACTAGATGATATGGTGGATTTTCACGGTGTTGCTGATTTGTTCAATTAGTTGATTTGATGCTTTTCAAGTTCATTTTTTCTCAGTTGGGTTGAATTTTAGTGTTTTCATCTAGCTGTATGTATGCATACAAAGCTGAGTACTTGTATGTGTTTTTTTTTGGGTAAAGAGTAACTTCTTCAAGCAAGGCAGTTTTGCATATAAATTTTCATGTACAACGTCAATCATTAGTATATGCAAGTTATTTCTATGGTCATTTGTACCATTTTATTTGACACACATTGTGCTCGTATTCTGATTAAGACAAGCAAACTCTTCAGATCGGGGTAGTTTGTCTAAGAACAATCTGAGCTTCCATTAATCATTTGTTTAATTTGCTTTTCTTTATGAACTGTAAATTTGCCTGTCTTACTAGGTCATGTGACTCATGTCTTTTGCTCAATGACTTTTAGATCCCTTTATTTAGGAGGTGAATGGGAAAGAGAAAGGGAAAGCGACAGAGGGATGATAGCGTTCATCCACATTCATCTGGAAATATGGAGCTTTCAGAAGAACAAAATGTCGGTGAGGGCAATGATATCATCAGCAGCTTGCCTGAAAATGTTCTTCATCACATCCTCTCCTTCCTCTCTACGAAAGATGCCATACGAACTTCCATTTTATCGACTAAATGGAAATATTTGTGGACCTCTATTGCCAACATTGATTTGAAGGAAACGAATCATCTGGCTGGCAAAAAGAAAGATTGGAATTTCTTGGATTTTGTGGAGAGAGTTTTTCTCCTTCATGATGCTTCAGATATTAAAAGTCTTACTCTGAGATCGGACGAGCTTGTGAATTCTTATCGTGTTAATGCATGGATCTCCGCTTCCATAAGGCACAACATTGAAGAGCTTAATCTGTGTTTACGGTGGAAAACACAGCCTGTATTGCCTTGCTGCCTTTTCACTTGTCAATCCCTTGTGGTATTGAAATTATCTTTTATTAGATTTGTAACCATCAACTCATCTAAATACTTGAGCTATAAGGGATGGGCTTTGAAAGTTCCAAGTTTGACTCAGTTCTTGAACCTTAAGACATTGGAACTTTCATTCGTTACATTTTCAGATGAAAACCAACATCTTTTCTCTAGTTGCCCAATGCTTCAGGAGTTGGCTTTGGTGAACTGTGGATGGAAAAATCTAAAGACACGATTTGCATTCCCACACTGAAGAGATTGACTATTGAAAATGCAGAGGGGCCAGTGGATGCCCCCAGTTGTGTGACCAAGATTTATGCCGCAAATCTTATCCATCTCCATTGCATTTCTTGCGAGATGGTTGACTTTCGTCTATATGACCTATCTTCATTATTGGATGCATCTATTTGTTTATATGACCCATGTTCATCAGAGGAAGTCGTTACCCCTCGAGTGCTCAGGTTACTTACTGGGATTTTCAATGTTAAGAAATTGACGATTACAGCTGTTACACTCATGGTATGCTAGCTTCTTTAATTTGCATTATTTGCGTAGCGAAAGCTGGAATTGTTTAGTTAACTGTACCTTGCTTTATGTATGCAGCTCGTACAGTTCTAATTTTTTTATTTTTCTTTTTTTTTGTGCCAAGTACCTCGAACAGGTTGAAAATTTCTCAGACAGTCTTCCTACATTTTACAACATGACCCATTTGGTGGTGGAAGAAGGATTTTTTGCTTATTCCTTTGTTCTGATGGACCTACTAAAAAAATCACCTAAGCTGGAGTTTCTCAATTTTGAGCTGGTATGTCTCTAGAGGAACTTGTTTGTCCCCATTCCACTTGGTGAATTGAACCTTGTCGTCCAAGCCCATGGGACACCCCAAGGGTCTCTATTTCATCAACTGAGCCGTTCATTTGTGGACTGCCTCTTGTTTATGTGAAAAAATCTTGACGGCCACATGATTTTATCAGTCGCATTTGTCTGGTGAAAAAGTTAATGGACGTCTAATCCGGTTAATGGACTGGAGAGTGGAGACTATTATTCTAATCTTCTAGCTTATTCTTGTCCTCATGATTGGTTTTTTTCAATGATATCCACACTTATGATTTTGGTTTCATCTATTTCTCCTAGGGCTTCGTTTTTGACGATGATGATTGGATGGTCGGAAGAGCACCTTCCTGTTTCGCATCTTCCCTCAAAACTGTTCGTATTGGATATTTTAATGGGGAGCTGGTAGAGATGCGGTTTATAAGGTTTCTGCTAAAAAACGCAAGAGTTTTGAAAAGGTTGACATTGCTAAAGGAAAGAGTTTCAGAAGATGTGAAGAAGCAGCAGCAGCAAAAGGCCATCAATCAATTGAACAAGTTTCCCAAACGCTCAAAAAGTTGTGTCATTGACATAAGGTAATTGATATTCACACCCCCAAAATTGATACCCACACCCCTTTTTTTTTTTGTCTTTCAGTAAAATTTTACAAATGAAAATTTCACTAGAAGACAAAAAAGGTGTGGAAATCACTATCCTTGAGTTAATTTCAAGATGAACTCGTACTCTTCTACATTGCCGTGTTAAAATGCCAGAATTTCCGTGCACCAATTGCTATGTTAAAATTCCAAAATCCGAAACTGGAGAGGATGGGAGAGGTTCCAACCCGGAGAGGAGCCGGTTCCTTGCTAGTTTTTTTTTTGGGGGGTGTAATTTTGAGAACAGTTACAGTACTTGGCCCGTGTTCACCACATTGCACGAGTTGCTTTTCTACTGTCATGAGGTAATCATCCCCAAATTTTGCTGGAATGAGGAATGGTGTAGAAATTGTAAGTAACTTGCTTCTTTGAAACTCATCCCTGATATGGAGATGAATGTCCAAATCGTTTGTTGATGATTGCAGGGGGTTTTAGAGCAATTAATCGGCATATTTGCGAAAACAAGATCGGTAGAGAACCATTTTTTATTTCACAATTCAAACAGGCTACTTTCACAATTTTCATCTTTGAGAACCATTGTTGGTTCTGTGCAAAATCTCTCGTGAAAGGAGTATTATTATTCAAGTATTATAGTTTACGTGCAAAATTCCACCAAATTCGAAAAGATTATTGCTGTATTTGTATGCAAATATTCTAATCACAAATGATAGGCGTATAACAAAAGTTTTCAACATGGCTCTAACACGCTCACATGACAAACGTAGTTGAGTGTGAAGTGTGTGTGGGTTTCACACATTATGTGAGTATGTTGGAGACTTTTATTATACCTCTAGCATTTTTGTATTCTAATACTAAGTAATAACAGCTCAATTGTACTAATGGGTTGAGTTGGGTATGAATTGGCTCATATTTGACCTATCTATATTTTTTTGTATTCTATCCATATTAAACCCGTCTATTATTGACCCACATTCAACCCATAACCCATATCAAGCCGTTCAAACTCAACCCAACTCACCCATTTGCCAACTCTATATTTTTTTTCTTTATTAAAAAAAATTGTACTCCTTCATTTTAAGTGTCCACTACGGGAATCTGTGCATTTTCAAATCCTAAAAAAATACTCACTCCGTCCCTTTTTAAGTAATATCTTTGGGAAATGTGTATTTTTGTGGACGTTCAAAAATTTACTTTCGTAGAATGTTTTTTTTTTTTTTTGCACCAAATTAAACTACTCAATAAACACTTTAATTTGGTATAAAAAATTAAAAATATATATAAAGAAATATGTTTTTTAGGTTTTGAAATTGCACGTATTTCGATAGGGATCACTTAAAAAGGGACAGAGGAAGTGTGTTTCTCTTTATAATTTTTTTATATTCTTTACACCAAATTAATTTGGTGCAGAAAAAATTTCAAAAGTTGTATAGGAATACATTTTTTTACGTCCAAAAAACTACATAATTTCCCAAGGGGACACTTCAATTGGGACGGAGGAGTATTTGTTTAAATTGGGACGGAGGGAGTATTTGTTAATCTTGAGTCCATTTTCCGTGGGTTATTGGTTCACGAGATGAATTTAAAAAGTAAAAAATTATTGCAAAAAAAACTTTTTTTTAATGAAGCTAAAATTTTTAGATTATTTGGTTATTTTTGGTTTTATTCAGAAAAGAAATTGGTTTTATCGTAAAGTTGCCTTTTAAGATTTTTCTCGTCTAGATAGACGAACAAATAATGCACAAAAAATTGACGAAAGATTAATGCAAATTTTTTTGAAATAAAATATTTTACCAAAACACTCGGTCCCAACGTCCCGTTTGGGGCTATTTTCGGTACCAAAAATGATTGTGACACAAGCTTTGTGCCACAACCCCACTCACATGGGGTGTTGGTCTCACATGGGCCCCACACTGCATGTGAGTGGAGTTGTTGTGACACAAAGTTTGTGTCATTATCATTATTCTTTGGGTACGGTTTTAACCCTCCAAATTCACCCTCTTTGTTCGCGTATGAGCAGATCTGATGGGTTTAGCCTGATGACACGTGTAGTACAGCCCCACAAACCGAAACTGCTGAGTCAACAACCTCAGAGCCTTCCCTCGCAAACACGTGGCACAACACCCCATCCCCCCAAAACTCCACGTCTACAGTCCTCCCTTCAATCTCTACCTTTTTATTAACCCCAATCTTCTTCTTCTTCTTCTTCTTCACAGCAATTCCACTCGATCACTCAAAAAGTACTCACCATTTCAAAGCAAAAGAGACAAACAAACAAAAAAAACCCAATAATGGCTTCTGAGAAAATTTCGAGAGATGATGTTCCAGCAGAAGATCAAACAGAGTTCAAGAGAGAGACAGTCCCCCAGTTGACTAGCCATTTTGAGTCTCTCGTTGAGAAAGTCAAGGGCTCCGGCGTAACCGCGGCCGCCGGCGTCAATGGTTCCGGCCAAGAGAGGGAAAAGGAGAGAGATAAGAAAGAGGGAGAGGAAGGAGCTGATAAGGAAGACGATCAAGAAGAAGAGAAGCAGAGAGAAATGGGTTTCGGGAAAGGAGGCGAAACAGAGGAGGAGGAACGAAACAGAGAGAAGGAAAAACAGAGTACCGCGAAAGAACCGCTTTCAAAGGAGGAGATTTCCAAGTACAGACAAATTGCGCAGCAGAATTCGATGGATGCAATTAGGGCGGCCGAAGAGCGGTACAACAACAAGGTAACCGATTCCTCGGTTTTCTTAAAAGCCAAGGAATCGGCAACTCACGGCCTCGGGGCCGCGGCTTCTGTCGCCGCGGAAAAGGGTGCCCAAGCCAAGGATACAATGGTGCAAAGCGTCCAGAAAACAACCGGATTCATCGCGGAGAAGGGCGGGGCCGTTAAGGAGACTGCGGCGGAAAAAGCAAAGCAAGCCAAAGAGTGCACGGCCCAGACGGCGGAGCAGGTTAAGAAGAAGGTGGGGGAGGTGACGGAGAAGGTGCCCTCGGTGGCGGAGAGGGCGAAGGAGGCGACTGTGGGGACGGCGAAGAACGTGGGGAGTTACGCGGGGGAGAAGGTGGTGGAGGTGAAGGAGAGGGCGGTGGTGGCAGGGTGGGGAGCAGCGGAGTATGCGGCTGAGTTGACGGTGGAGGCGACGAAGAAAACGGCGGATGTGGCCAAGGGTGTGGCGGGGTATGCGGGGGAGAAGGCGGTGGCGGCGAAGGATGTGGTGGCGCACGGGGTCCAACGGTCGGCGGAGTATACGGGGGAGAAGGTGGGGGTTGTGAAGGATAAGGTGGTGGCGGTGGAGGAGAGTGCTAAGGAGTATGCGGCGAGGAAGAAGGCGGAGGCTGAGAAGGAATTGGAAGCTAGGAGATCTGCTCAATCAAAGGTAAGTGAAACTCAGTGTTATCTACTGTTATGCATAGGCAAATGGAATGCAAGTATTTATCCGACGAGCCCGGATCATGTGTCGAAAAATTCTGTGCCTTTTTGCCGAGGGATTTTTCTGCCGTTGGATCACCCAGAAATATTAAAACTTAAAAAAAAGAAAAATCCAATCCAACAGCCCAAAACCCCTCGGTACATAGGCACGGGGTTTTTGGGCACAGATGATCTACGACATTATCCAACTGATGGGATCTCTGTTTTCATTCCACAAATTTAGAACCCGTTTCAAAAACCATCTTTTTTTTTTGGCCTTTTGGTTTGATTTACTATAGTAGAGTGATCTGTATCGCAAAGTGAAAAAAGACAATTTCTAGAAGAGAATAAGTTATTTCCGCCGGCGGTGGAAACAAATGTTTCCTCTAAATCAATCACAGTGGTCCGCGTGACTCTGTACTATTACACTGGACTGTTGTGATTGATTTGTAGGAAACATTTGTTTCCGCCGGTGGTGGAAAAAATGCTCTCTTTCTGGAACGGGCTTGTGAAATTAAATGTCTGCATCTTATAGTCCAAGCCAATAAGGAACTTAGAGCATCCCTAATGACATACTCAAAACTCAAATTTTGGCATTTAGATACTCCGAAAAGGCTCACAATGGTATTTGGATAAATACTCAAAGTTAACAACATTTTTTATAAATACTCAAATTTTGGCATTTGGATACTCAAAACTACAACTTTTTCCCAATAATCAAACTTGGATACTCAAAACTACCAACATTTCCCCCTCTTTTGATTATGGACAAAAATGAACCATTGTAGAGTTTCACATTGCTAACTTTAGAAACTCATTAAATGAATACTCAAATGGTGATGTGGCTATATTTAAGTATTCACATTTGAGTATGTCATTAATGATGCTCTTAGAGAGGATGAAGAAAACTCTAGTTTATTAGTTGAAATGATGTAGGTCTACCAAAAAGTGATGTTATCCTTACCAAAAAGTGTATTGCAGTTGTGAGATCTATACAATTTCAACCAAAAAGAGGAAGAGTTTTGTTCTTCCTCTTTTGAGGAGGATGAACAAAATTGCACTCGTCAACAAGTATTAAATAATGAACTAGTTGCCTCATTGTGGTGAACAAATTCCATTTTATCTAACCTACATATTCATCTTTCTTCCATTGATGGAGCTTTAACAGGGAGAAACTGGAGACCAAGGTACTGGTGAAGAAGCAAAGGGTGTAGCAGAAATTGGAGACCAAGGCGCTGGTGAAAAAGCAAAGGGTGTAGCAGCAGAAGTAATCCAGAAACCTGCTGAAACAATGGATGAGTTTTTTGAGGTAGCAGTACCAGTACCGGGAGATGAAACCGGGGAACAAAAGGATGAAACAAGGGGCGAAGAGGGAGAAGCCGGAGGAGGGGTATTGAAAGTCATTGGGGAAACTATAGTTGAGATTGTACAAACAACTAAACATCTTGTAATCGGGGAGAAGGACCGAACTGGAAACGAAGGTGAACAAAGAGACGAGACGGGAAAGGAGGGATGTATTGGGCAGTGAATGTGAAGCTTGTATATGAAGGTGTTGTTGCTAGTCTCAGAGGTTAGGTTTTGTACATCTGAATAAGTAATCTGGGCTTGCGGTTTTGAGTGGGTTGTGGGTTGTGTTTGTATATCCCTTATCGATATCCTTGCAAGTAAATTTGGATTTTGGATGTGTTAATGTGACGATATTGTTCATGGGGGGCAATGATGTATATTTCGCATTATTTACCGCGTAAAATCTACAGCTATAAAATCTAGAATCTAGAACGTAAGACACTATATCGGTGATTTGTAGCGATTACATATTTCTCTCAATTCATTTTAGAACATCGGGCATGCACGATACATTCTAGCCAAGGAGGCAAAATATTCAAAGGGGGTTGGACGCGAAGGCAAAATAGTCAAAATTAGAGAGAAATTTGGATTAACAACGAGTTTATCGGAAACAGGGTCCTGGCATTGCAGGGTGTAGGATAATCTAGACTGTTAATTGCTTAACGGGCGGCTTAGACTGAATACTAAGTGCCTTTGGGCACTACATGGACCACGGTTTTGAGTTTGTCTATGTTCAATCCTCATTAAATATGACACTATGAATTATGTTTGAAGCTGAAGATTTAAAACATGGGTCTTTCTTTGACAAGGACACGGTATAAGGGTCAATCATGGAAATAAGACAAAAACTAAGTCCTTAATGCAAGGAGGACAAATCACTCACCCATTCTAAAAATGCCCCCGCTAGCCCATGAAAGTGCCTAAACTCCCCAAACTTTATGAAAGTGCCTAAATTCCCAAACCTAATGAAAGTGTCTAAACATAAATCTTAGGGTACCCTATGAAAATGCCTAAAACCCTAGTGTACCCTATCAAAATGCCTAAACCACTAAAACTAAATAATTGAAAAGTACACCATAAACCTAAACCCTAGGGTACCCTATGAAAGTGTCTAAACCACTAAAATTCTATAATTAAAAAGTGAACCCTAAGTGGCTAAACCCAAAATGGTTTAACTCACTATACCTACCCCAAAGAGCCTAAACCCCCTAAAATTGAATCCCAAAATTGAACCACCCCCAAAATTGAAGACAGAGAAATTAATTTTGTCCCGCGCACGCGCGGGTGCGAGAGAGAGAGAGAGAGAGAGAGAGAGAGACGTGGTGGGTCAGTGAAAGTGACGGGGTGGGTTCAGAAATTGAAAGTGTCGTGGTGGGTCAGTGAAAATGATGGGGTGCCATCATTGGCTTTATTGCTCCTACTTCATTAAAAGTATTTTTGTCTAGTATTATCTTGAAGCCTTCAAAAATTTCCTTAAAATAAGTTAGGCGGGACTAAACACCCTTTAAAATCCCAAACTTCTTTTACTCCAATTTTTCGATTGAGGGGGCAATATTCACAGGTTTTTTCCTTTTTGCAGATCTCTATCAACGACAACTTGGATACAAAGTTACTTTCTTGTTTGAAAACAATCATGAAGAAAGCATCACGGTTTCAAAACTTATCACAGTCGTGCGCCGGGATAAAAAAACTATGCCCGAACAAGACGATGCAAAGTAGGCCTGGAAGGCTGGAAGTGAAAACCGTGAAGACAGTATGGGAAATACATGAGGAGTGAAAACCTGTGTCTAAGTCCGATAATATTTGGGGTAATTGTTCTAGGGTCCAGAAGTGGAGGCTTATTGGGTCATTTAGTCCATGTTAAAGTTTTACAAGGTCTAAGATCCACAATTTTTTTTTTTTTAAATTTAGGTACTTTCAAAGGGTACCCTAGGGTTTAGGTTTTAGGGTGCACTTTCCTATTATAGGGTTTTAGTGGTTTAAGCACTTTCATAAGGTACCCTAGGGTTTTAGGCACTTTCATAGGGTACCCTAGGATTTTAGGCATTTTCATAGGGTACAAACTTTTTTGGCACTTTCATAGAGTACCCAAGGGTTTAGGTTTTAGGGTGCACTTTCCTATTATAGGATTTTGGTGGTTTAGGCACTTTCATAGGGTACCCTAGGATTTTAGGCACTTTTATAGGGTACCCTAGGATTTTAGGCGCTTTCATAGGGTACAAACTTTTTTGGCACTTTCATAGAGGTACAAACCTTTTTTTTGGTAAAGGTCAAAAAAAAAAAAAAAAAAAAAAGATGCCAGCATTAGGACTGGATAGGTTATAAACTTGTTTGGTGGATTAATGGATTACAAAATCTTTGCCTAGGACTTTTGAACAAGTCGCCCATAATATTCAGAGTCAACAACACCAACATATTCAGGAAGAGAACTTAAGGCCAGTGCAGATGAAGAAATCCAGAAACCTAGCATGCAGACACCCCTATTGAACCTTTGGTTGTGTCTAGTTCAACTTGCAAAAGACATTGTCCAGCTGCCTCGTTGTATCTATGTACATGATCCAACTCACTTCACTTATTAATGTTTCATTGCATACGCGCGCCCAAATCAATTAACATGCAACCTTTTGCTTTTAGCCCACAACTTACATCTTCAAATGGTTGTTCCAGAATCGAAGTTGATTCGATCAAACAATTAATAGTCACTCAGGGGGTGCATTCATACTTGAGTTCTCTTTCTACATTGAGATTATGCATGCAAGCCAGTCATAAACCTGCCACATTGTTTCAAATCTTACTTCCATAGCAAATGGATTTTTGGTCATAGACCTTAAATTTTCGAAATTTCCCTCCGTGACACTGGCATTCGATGGAGGAGAGAGTGTGCAGAAACTAGTTATTACTTATTAGTAACAAACAAAACCTCTAGTTGTTGCCAAAAAAAGAAAAAAGAAAAAAAACCACGAGTTAGTCTTGTAGACCATATCAAACAATGCATGGGGACGACACAAGTCGATGCTATAAAACGCTTGGGGTAACCTTACCTTAGAAAGAATGTTGTTCCTTTTGATATTGCTATAAATGTTTTCTAGTGATTTCCCATAAATCTAGCATACTCCGTAATAAACGAAAGAATTTTAGAAAATTGGAATTCTCTAGAAGAATGGAGAATAATTTAGACTATTAATTCTAGAACGATGAATGTTCTAGATCTTTCTAGAAAGGTTCTGGAAGTAGCGCAACCTACAGAATTTGGTAGAGTTTCAGAGGATTCCGGAAATATGCTAGAATTGTGTGAAGAGTTCTAAAATATTGTGGAGATATGAAGAATAAAATATACTTTTTATGAGAATTCTAGAAGGTGAAGAAGAGCTCTTGGATGGAAATAATCCTAGCCGTCAATTGAGGAGGTGGATGGCTATAAAAGGAGTAATGCTACATACACACCCTCCCATTCATACCCCCGCTCACACCCACTTTGAATTGCTGACACATGTCCTATCACTTTGGAAATTAGGAGAGAGGGAAGACATGTGTTAGCAATCCAAAGTGGGTGTGAGTGAGGGGGTGTATGGAAGGGTGTGTACGTAGCATTAATGATATAAAATGGAATGATGAGCTTGTTAATTGTGACAAGTGTGCCTATAATACTAGAGAAAACCCATGTACAAAATACTCCTGTTCCAAAATGTAACTCCTTTCCTTTTTTGTCTGTCCTAAAACAAATTTAAAATTTGAATTTCCGAAACAAAAGCAACAATTTGAGACGGAGGGAATAGTTGTCACCAATAACTGATGTATTCTTGTGTGGTATTCCAATGCGTCCAAACTCCAAACTCAAAAATATTTCTTGCTTGGGGTCTTCCTTTTGCCCTTTTGCTGTTTTCAAAGCTACCTTCAAGGCAAATTTTAAGAATTTAAATATTCGAAAAGGTTATTTACTGGGAGATCATCTTAACTATACCTCTTTGTCATTGACATCTCCTCTAAGAATTTTGCCTACAACTTGACCCCCCCCCCCGGTTAAATTTCACGGAGACCTCCTCATCTGTGCCTCTTTTCCACGGAGATTCCCTCATCTATGTCTCTTTCCCACGGAGACCCCCTAACGTTTAAAATCATCCAGACAGATCCCCCCATCTATGCGAAATGCAAAAAACCCTTACTCCATTAATTGAATGACGAAAATGACTATAATACCCTTTAAAAATCACCCACAGTCACTTCCTCAACTTTGAAAATCACCCATAATCACCTCCTCCCTCTTTATTTTTTTAACTGAAACGTGACTGCTAAATTACTACTCCCTCCGTCCCTTTTTAAGTGTGTAGTCTCGTAATTCCAACTTATTTTCTCTCACATCAACTTTTGCATCTATTTCCCACTACTTATCCTTATCCATATAATAATACCCACTAACTTTTCAAAAAAGAATCTACTTTTAAGGGCAAAATAGGAAATGTACCCACTACTTTTTCAAAACACACACTTATTAAGGGACAGCCCAAAATGGAAAGTTACACTTAAAAAGGTACGGAGGGAGCACTCCAGATCCGCTGTCCCCCTTTGATGTCCCCCTATGGTGTCCTACCCCTCCACAGCTGCCACGTGGCACACTAAAAAAATCTTTTCCTTAGTCTGTTGTTAAAACCCATTCACTGTTAGAACTTCTAACCCCTTAGTATCCTCTCCTCCACATCTCTCTTAGAATTCTCTCTTTGTTCTATGATTGATTTCTAGTGACTCAATAATGGAAACTCAGAAAGAACCAGTAATGGGCTACCCATCAGCAGATTTCTTTCCACCGGGATATGGCAGACCGCCTCCAACCATCACCGCCGCCGCTGCAACTAGAAGCTCTGCCAATCCTTCCATGCCGCAACCTGTCAATGATGCCAAAACGAAGCTTGTCATATTGGTTATATAATATTTTTGCAACTGTTTTTTAATGGCTTTCTTTGTTTTCTGTATAGTTGCGGCGATCCTTCACCCAAGTTACTAAGTGAAAAGGAGACAAGGGGTTAGAAGTTCTAACGGTGAATGGGGGTTTAACGCCATTTAACGGAGAATGGGTTTTAACAGCAGACTAAAGGAAAGGATTTTTTTAGTGTGCCACATGGCAGCTGTGGAGGGGTAGGACACCATAGGGGGACACCAAAGGGGGACAATAGATCCGGAATACGGAGGGAGTACTTCTTAGAGCATCTCTAACAAAAAAAATCTCTCCATACTCAACATTTTTGTAGCCACATTTGGCTAGAAAATACATAGCAACATGGTGACCCAAGCTTTTAAAAAAAATGTATATTACATACAACCATACAATCCGTACATCACCGCCGCCATCTGCGGCAGCGTCTACCCTCAACCTCCATGGCAAACATCACCATCTACCATACCCACTCACATGGACATGAATTCCCTTTGGAATCCATTGATTGAACTTCAAACCAACAAAAATCAGACAAGAATTCCATTTCTAACCGATTGATGGAACTTCAAATCCACTGATTCCTTTTCAAAACCACCTTTTGAACTTCAAACCCACCGATTGCATCATGTTTTTATCAACGACGGCGATGATAAGTGGCTATGACGCAGACGAGTAGTGGGTGGGGAAGACGATGGGAACAAGCAATTTGACGGGAAAGACGACGGCGATGGAGAACACAACACAGATCTGGTGGTTTCAGTGAGTTCTAGAAGTTCTACTTTCTGATTCATCAATTGACCCAACCACCCACAACTCTTAGATTTCGTCGGCTTCAAGTGGTGGTCCTCCAAATGACGAACACAAGAGTAGGAGTAGGGCGGTCGGTGATGAAGATAAGGAGGAAGACAAGCAAAACACCATGAAACAGTATGTCCCTTGTTGTTTGGCTTCAATTTTGAGTTCCACTTTTTCTTTTTCTTTTCTAAATGGGTTTTGCGAGAGAGAGAGAGAGAGATTACTTGTGTATTCGGATATGGAGAGAGAATGAGTGGGAGAAATGCTAGAAAGGTATTATTGTCTAAAAATTTCGCAAATCTCACACTCATTAATGGTAGTGTAACAGAAGGGGTAACGGTGGATAACGGTTATAGATGAGGGAGTCTATTTGGACAATTTCAAACGTTAGGGGGTCTTCGTGGAAAAGAGACATAGAGGAGGGTCTGTGGAATTTACCCTAAAACTATCCTCCAGACCCTTTTGTCAGCATTCCATCTAGAACCGTTAAAATTTTAACCAAACTTGTGTAAAAATTTGAGCTATGTTCCAATCTTGCCCCCCATTATTTCCTCCCATTATAAATCCCCTCTTCCCCCAATTTTCCCTCACTCTTCCTTCCAATCCCCTTTTCCCCTAACCCCTTCTCCATCGATTGATCTGACTAAAGCCAACACGTATTGTATGTTGTGGGTGGGGGGGAGAGAGAGAGAGAGGCTAAAGCAGATAGTGGCAGCGGCGTACGACTGCAAAAACGGCCTAAGATGGGCAGACTACTTGTCAAACATAGTCATCCCATCTCATTAGGCTCCGATGTCGTGACCACTACAAGAGTTTTGAATTTTGATCATTCTTATTGGACAAATTACTTGAATTTATTACAGAATGGTTTCGAAGTGCTTTTTGTCATTGTTTATAAGTTATGTGCTTTGTATTGAACTTTTGGGTAAATTTTATTGTGTTAAAGGGTTTTAGAACATTGTTCGTGTCTAGCAATAGAGTATACTTTTCGCAATGTGGTTTAAGTTATTTGCCGCTAGTAAAACCAAAATGAAAGACTGAGAAGACTTCTAACTATCTTGATTTGTGACAATAGCCGTGTTGATTGTGGCTTTTACTATAGGTAAGGAATGAGTTTTATTTAATTCATCTGAGCAAAGATGAGATCACATTACAAATGTGGAATCACATTTTGTGTTCCAAGAACAATTATTTTTGAGGAATATATACAAGTTTGTCGAAATATTTCGACAACAATCCACAATACATTTCTTACCATTTGGTCCCTATCCCAATAAGATTCATATTTGTACTCCCTCCGTCCTAAAATTTCTGTCTGGTACTCATTGATATCAAGTAAATTGTCAAAAAATATTGAATTTTTCTTGATTTTTTTTTATTATTTTCAAGTCCTTGTTTTGAGGACCGGACAAAAATTTTGAGACGGAGGGAGTATATTTTATTCTACATATCTGGATACAATAACTGACATGAGGAAAACAATACGCGACACAGTATGATATGCAGATTATAAAAAAAAATGATATATCTGAAACTAAAGATCAAAGATTAAAACATTGAAAACGCTATGTGCCACAGTTTCTCTTTACAACTCTAATACTCTATATCACCGGTTAGATACCCAATATTCATTTCTTGTTTGAAAACAATCATTAAGGAAACATCATGGTTCAACAATAGCTGATAGCATTGCGATCCCAAACTGTCCGCCGGGATATGTCTGAGCATGACGATCCAAACAGACCATCTTGGATTGAAATTGCAGAAAACATAGGGGTACAAGGGAGAGTAAGTACCTGTGTCTGAGTCTGAAAGTATTTCAAAATCACCTCCAACATATTCAGGAAGAGATATTACAACGAAGGCCAGGGTGCAAAGAAGAAATCCAGAAGAGATTATCCAGCTGCCTCATTGCGGCTATGGACATAAGCCAAGTCACTATACGGGTTTGTTTATCATTGTGTAGTGTGTACCCCCGACGGAATGAACATCCATGCTTCTGATTTTAGGCCACAAGCTTAAAGCTCCAACAGCACACGTCCAAGTTCATTATATCAAACACTAATCACTCGGGGGGTACATTCAAACTTGAGTTCTCTTTCTCCATAGAGATTACGCAAGCAAGCCTGTCATAGACCTGTCACAACATTTCAAATCTTACATCCTAACATATGAATTCCTGTTTAGCTCTTAACATTTGCCAAATTTTATTTGGTCAGTATATAGAAGTTTTATTCCGTATTGTGCAGTAAAAATATATAGATAGATGATCAGGTTAGTCCCAAAGTAATACCTCGGAAAGTTGCCCTTTCTTGTCCTGGTTATTGGCTGATGATGATGGATCGTACCTAGACAAACATATTGGGCTCATAAGTTTCAGTGCATGCTGAATTGAAACAAATTTGTGCGCACGTCAGGTTTTTTGCCAATTGAAATGGATATTGGTGCGCTGTAGATAGGAAGGGCTAAAGTCTTGGCTCCAGAAATGATAACCAATAAACTTCATTCTTTTACCATTCCCGTGGAATTCCAGCTTCATCTCGGGCTGAATAGTTGAAAGGCCCTTTCGGCACCACATTGTATTCTTTTAACAAGTCTGCAGGAAAGATACACGCACAAAGACGCACCCACCCACAAAAAAATTGAAATAAAAACCAAGCGAAAGAAAAATCCACGAAACTTGTCGACACTAATATGCACTTATAGGAACCTAAACGACAGCAGTCACTGGATTCTGAAGGAAACAAAACCTTTAAAGGTGGAGCAAGGAGCACGGCCCATTTTTTGGCATAATGCGACGAACCAGTAGACACCAACGGCCACATGTGCGACTTCCTCATCAGCAATCCTCTCTACAATGTTTGATGTCCTACAATCTCCACATCCAATTAACTTCTGAACAAGCCGGGGACCAGCATCAAGTCCCCTAGCTTCCTACATATATCGAGAAGGGAATCACTAACTTTATCCCACAAGATACGAACCAAGACAAAAAGATAACTCCAAAAAACCATAGAAACCTGAAGGCACTTGGAGTGAAACATAAAATAACTCTTAATTTTAAAAGTACAAGTATAAGCAATCAATTCAGGTGCTAGAATTCTTTAATACTGTCCCATTGAAGAGATTACCTGAACTAGTGGGATAGCAGCCAAACGTGCAGCAACATTGTCTGACGATTTCTCACACTCCCTCCAAAGCAGATTATGTGCTGGCATGTCTCCATAGCTGTACATAAACAAGGAAAAGGAGGAAGCAGATTATGAGCTGATTTAACCAAAAACTCTCTATACCACTGAACAGCTCTTCTCACCTGAAACCAAGCTCAGCCAGTCTTTGAGAACACCACCCAAAATGGCGACTCTCGTCATCGGCGACATGAGCAAAATCAGCGAAAAATCCCTCGCCAAGAAGTTCAGTATATGGTGAAAATCGGACAACAGTATCCCAAGCCAAATCAATAGCATTTAGCTCCACATGAGCAAGATTATGCAGCATGTAAGCATTTAGAGGAAAACCCGAGTTTTTGGGAGATGGCATTTCCTTTGGGGAGACCTGAAATAGGACAATAAAAGTCCAAAAGTGAAACAATGAGCACAACAACATTGCAATAACCAAACAAGGAAACTTCTTTCTGCTATCGCAAAGAGTTTGAATCGAAAAGGAGGCCTTAAGTGAGAACTCCAACACTCCACACAGCATAGTTATCAAAGGCGAGCCTAGGCGCCAAGAATCCTAGCGCATCAAGGCGCATTGAAACAGACCGACAAAAGGAGCATCAAGGCGTGCCTAGGAGATTGTTGCGAAGGCGAAAAAACTCACGCCTCTTCGAAGCATGTTTGACTTCATCTCACGCCTTGAATTTTGAGACGAAAAAACGAAAGAAAAAAGGACCAAAACATACTAAAACTACCTCGAAACCTGGGATCCAGGCTTATCCACTTTGTTCTTGGAAAGAAGCAAACACCAGACTTCGATTCTGGACTTCGGAGATGATTTCATCATAGCGTTCATCATTCGACCATCAAGATAATTCTTTTCCTTTTGCTTCTGCATTCTTATTCTTCTACGTTTTTTGCTGTTCTATGGTTTTTTTTTTTTTAATTATGTTTTGGGCTCACAATTTGCTTTCTTTCTTGTTGCTGCTGCTGCTTTTCTTCTTCTTCACTTTCATGGTGCTGCATCTGCTGTTCTCCTGGGGATTTTTTTTGTTGAACAATGTTTTCCTACTTTTTTTGGTGAACAACGTTTTGACATTTGGTGGAAGGTTTTGCAGATCTTTTAGATGGTACACTTTCTAAAATTCATTGTCTTAGTTTTATTATTTATAGTATTGGTGTATGCTATTTTTGTTATTTTTCTCGCCTAGACGCCAACAGAACTTCGATCTCGGTGCGCATCTTGCCATTAACAACTATGCACACAATCATACGACTTATACCCACATCTTACAAATCATGAAAGTGCCAAGAGCCTTTCTTTGTGACATCAAATAAAGCCACTAGCCCTTGCTAGATCAAATACCACTTATTTAGTGTAGACGCTTGGAGGTAAGAGTAGGGAAAAATGAGAAAAAGGAAATTTTGAAAGGACAAAGCCTGACTAAATAAATAACCAAAACAAGCATCATGTCAATTAAATAATCAAAGCAAGCATCATGTTCCAATCACCTGGAGTTGTCTATGTGGATCATCTATTGCTATTCAGGCCCGCAAAGAGCTACTCCCTCCCGTCCCTAATGAATTGAAGAGAAATTTTCTAATAAAAAATAAAGTACTTCCGGTCATTTTTTGAATTTTTCCGCACCAAATTAAAGAACTAATCGATATTTTTAATATAGTGCAAGAAACTTGATAAATCATGTGCGGAAGTACATTTTTTTTTATTATCCAAAATTGCATGTCTTTTCATAGGCTATAAAAATGAGATAGAGGGAGAATGTTATGTAACACATACCTAATTCGAAGCATTGAAATCCTTTTTTCAACAAATTCTATGTCAATTTAGGCATTCCCCTCCCCCTAAATTTTATTAACACTAACCTTAGTACCTTACCACTCGTCCATATCACTCTACCATTGTATACATTGGTCTCTATGAATATGACCAAACTCATTGTCTATTCTCTCTCAAGCTTCTTTTCAATAGATGCTAATGCTAGCATTTTCACATGTGTTTCTATTTCCAACTCTATCTCTCATAGTTTTAGCAGACATCCATCACAACTTCGTCATCTTAGTTACGCTCATATCTTGTCTATGAGTTAATTTGTTAACCCACATTCTATCTTATGTAGCATCAACGGCAGACCCGGCCTTGGGCCAGATCAAGCAAAGCGGCCCGCTTTGGGTCTGTGATGTTAGTTTAAGAAATAGAAGCACCATTTAAAATATTTTCACATACATCCTCAAATACCTTTTTTGGGTTTCATCTACTAAAACAATGTCCTCAAAGCCCCATCGTAAACCTCCTTTATCAAATAGATGCACTCCTTTCCCTTAATCTCCAACCCACGCCATCTAATTCCTCTAGGCACCCTATCAAAAGCTGTCTAAAAAACCCATACGGATGTTCTATCATAACTTTCACATCAAGTACAAACACTAAAAGGCAATGCAAGCAATGAAAACTCGTACAACAAATTACATAAGAGAGAAAACTCATACAACAAATTACATAAGAGAGAATCCAAATTCCAGAACATATTATTATGATTATACAACAACTACATGACACCCTACTAATATAAGCAATCAGAAGTCAATGGACCCATAGCATCAAAACTATTTTCAACTCCAACAACTCATTGCCCATTAGAAAAAAAACTTCAACAACTACGTTAACACCACATGAGATCAGACCCATTACAACCCACTAAATAACCAATCAGATGTCAATGGACCCATAGCATCAAAACCATTTCAACTTCAACAACTACATAAACATCACACGCACTCAAAACCATTACACCCCAATAACCTAAGTAGTCAGATGTCAAAAGGACCCATGACATCAAAACCAGTTTCAACTTCAACACCAACATAATTCCATCAATGGCAATGAAAATCATGAATTCATAAATAACAAATTAAACAAAAGAAAGAAAGAAAACGAACCAATTGAGGCTTAGGAGGTCGAGCAGGCCGAGGAGGTGGTTCAGAAACCCCAATCGGCAGATTTTCTTGGCGCCAACGACAATAAGCAAAGTGAGAAAGCTTTGATTTGGTTAAAGGGTCAGGAGTATTGAGAACAACAGCACCCATTTCAGCTAGAGAAGAACCCAACTCCAGTTGGGCGTCATCTAGTTCAATTGATGACGGTGGCGGCAGTTGGGGCCCAGTGGGTCCCCACAACCGGTTGTGGTTGAGTGGGCCATCTCTCCAGTTGTGGAGACCTGACCATTGCGGATGGCTTGATGGAGAAGAAGAGGAAGAAGAAAAAGAAGAAGAAGAAGAAGAAGAAGAAAAGGTTGATTTGATATTGAGACGTGAGGTGGGTGAGGAGCAGGCGCACCTTAGCGTTGGGGAGAGCATGGCTTTGAGTTGATGCATTTCGTCAGGAATTGGGAGTCATCGACGAGCATCCAATTTCTCCCTTTTAAGGCATTTCTCGTCCTTTTCGTGGTAGTCCTCCTCCGACCCTTTTCAAGTGTTTCTTTCGTAAATGTAATTTGTATTAAAGCCCTTTTAAGGCATTTACGTAAATTTTAAATTCTACTTTACACTTTTCATATCAGTTTTTATCTCTATTTTTTTCAAAATTTTAAAATTATCATTTATTTTTACTCATTAATTCTTTACTCACTAACTTTTCAAAATGGAAAAATACTAATTGTACGAATTTTTACCCATTAACTTGTCAATACACACATTTATTAAGGGACAACCCAAAATAAAAAATGTCTACACTAAAAAATGAACGGAGGGAGTAATAAATAAAAATATTTTAGACCCGACTATTTGCGTTTGTGGACGATTTCGACAATTCATGAATTCTGATTGTAATTGTAAATAGATTTAAATTACTATAAAAAAATTTAAATAGGTCATTTGGATTTTGAAATCCATTTTCTTAATTATTACTCACATTTTCTTCCAATTATTACCCCTATTTTCATTTGTTATCCTCATTCTCTATCTATCTCTATCTAATCATTACCCCTTATTTTTAATTATTTTTCTTATTTTTCTCTTAAATCATTACCTAAAATCCAAAGCCCGAAACCAAACAACCTTCGCCACAGAAAACAGAATATACTCTCTCTCTCTCTCTCATAGCAGGATTTTGGGAAGTTTGTCATCTTCATTTGTAATCTTCATATTTTCCAAAAACACAAGATGGTGGAGGAGAAGGCAGAGGCGAAGAGGAGAAGAGTGGGCAAAGGTAATGATAAAATCATGTAAAATTCATTGTTTGGTGTGTGAACTAAGAAAAAAAGATTGCAAATAGAATTTTCCCATCTTTCCTACTATCTATATTATATGCCTCTTCATATCCAACTTCTTAATTACAAAAATGCCACCGTCCAGTGTTAATTTCATATCCACCCCAAAATAACAAACTATCTAAATAAATTTCTTGTCTCTATATATATCCTGCATTTTATCGTATCTCCCCTCATATTATATCCCACCAAAACTAATCCGGTCAGCAAATTGTCCATTATAATACACCTTCTTGGGTGAAGTAAATTGAGGGGGAAAATTGTTACACCATCTTGCAGATTCCAACCTCATCTCGTGGCTCCGGTATCTCATAGATTTTTAAGCAAAATTAAAACCAATAATGACCAAAAAACAGAACGCCAAAGATTGAGATTACATCAAAAAGAATTATATAGAGGAAAGTCCAACCTTCACACTTTTAACATAACCGCAGAAATAAGCCCAACCTAAAAAGACGTGGGTGCGTGCTGTCCGAGCATAGTTTTAGACCACTCAAGCATTAAAGGAAGCCTTCACAGATGAATAAAGTAAACACAAAATCTGTAAACAATTTCCTGCTACTGCTGCTGCTGCTGCTGCTACTCCTTCAGTGGACTGCCAAGAACAGCAATCTAGATGATCATTTTAATTTCTGGGCAAAAAAACCCTTTCACAACAACCGTAAGCTTCGCGAACCATAATCATTCAGACACACTGCTGGCCCAGAAAGGGAATCAAATGGGCAACGTCATCTAAATCTTCCCGATTTCAACTCCACATCTAACTATAAAGCATTAACATGGAAGGCCATCCAACTAATATACAGCTTCTCGATAACTGAGTTGAGAGTGCGGAAAAAAAAAACGAAAAATCAGTAAAAAATCTTCTCGGGCTCAAACAACACAGTCCAGCTGCAGTACAAACAGTCCAACCAAGGCAGCTCCCCCCAGTCTCTATGGTGATGAGTACCAGAAAACAAGCACGCAACAATCTGGTTTTTCACATTTCCACAAATACAGACTACCTACCATATACATGGACTGCAAGCTAATCAACTAACCTTACAAACCCACATAGCAGAAATATACATGGTATCGGAAGAGGAAGACTTCACATACTACAATTACAGAGAATATTCAAGTGCAACATTAAAGAATATGCCCCAACTCTGCAGCCACAATGACATGAACCACTAAAACTAAGTTGCAGTTCTAAGCAATGCACAAGTTATACACGTAACCTATCTAACGAGTCACCGCCATCTACAATTATTATAAACCTGTGACCATGAACACAGCCAGCTGCGGAAGACTGCCATGGTCAAATAGCGGCTAAGAACAAAACCCACTCCAAAGCAAGATCAGGGTAGTGTTAAAGATTTGAGCCCTAAACATCCCACAAATGAAGATGCAGAATCAAAATCTCAAAACCTTAGATAAACCACAAGAATTAGCGTCACTTCAATCAGCAAACCTGTCAAACAAGAAACAAGAACATTGGCATTTAGTGTTCCTGACCAAAATTAGCAAATCGAGAAAGTCAATCGGCAACAATAGCAGACTACAGCACTTGAAATTGACAAATGCTAAAAAATTCGTGCCATTTGTTACAGAGTACCTGTGAAATCCAAGTATGCTGAAGACTAAAAGGATATACAGTTCCTATGCACTACCGTGCTTCATTGTACATTTTCTAGCAGGCCCCGTGATTCAAAGGGCAGGTTCTACAACTGGAAGGCTCATAACTGCTCTAAGGCTAATACTTATAGTGGGGTTTTCTGTGTGCCCAATGGAGGAAACCCCCTGGTCATTTTTTGTATGTAGTTGTCTTGGTCCAGTGAGCCAGTCCTTGATAAAAGAGAGGAAAATGGGAATCAGAAGGCAAAGGAGAGGTGACAACGAACAAGGGGTGTCAAAATTAGCCAACCTATAACAGGGAGCAACAGAAAAGTGAGCAGAGGGGGAACAGAGAGAGATAAGGGGACGAGGGTTTTTTGCAGAAGGGAACCAAATGAAGAAGTATAGCAAGAAGGGAAGAGTTGTAGGTGGGATTCAGGAGGGGTAGATGCGTCTACAATTCAGAATTTACCAGATTTACTGATCATGATTGACGGACTTCCAATTGTGGTGCTCATGAATGGATCGGAGGAAAAACCATCCTTGCGTGCTGTGGAGAAACTGAGCCCTGACCAAATATGTCCAGTTTCCTTCAAAAGATAGTGAGAGAGGGGGCCTTCAACAAGTGGGCTCAGGATACTGAAACGAAAGTGAATTCTGATGCAGATTCTTATTTTGGGCAACAGCCAACAGTCTAGTGCATATAGAAGGAAGATTTCTTCTTGTTTTTTTCATGTCCGGGGGTCACATTACCCATTCCTATTTTTCCCATTACTTGCAAAAAGGGCATCTTCTCCTCACGCGTCTAAAATGAGTCTTAAAAACTTAGGCAAGTCTCCAGAACATGAACATGTAAGGGTGTCTCCATTGTGATGTCGCGTGTCCAAAACGAGTCTTAAAAAACTTAGGCAAGTCTCCGGAACATGAACATGTAAGGGTGTCTCCATTTTGAGGTTGGCATTTTGACAGAGTATCAGACACAAACAGTGCCTTCCAAGAGCTGTACAGACTTTGTACACAGAAACAAAACACTAGTGAAATAAAATACTCCCTCCCTCTCCCTCTCTCTCTCTCTCTCTCCCTCCCTCCCTCCCTCCCTCCCTCCCTCCCTCCCTCCCTCCCTCCCTCTCTCTCTCTCTCTCTCTCTCTCTCTCTCTCTCTCTCTCTCTCTCTCTCTCTCTCTCGAGTACTTGAATTCGTTGCGAAAAAAATTCAAAAGACAATACACGGAAGTACTTAATTTTTTTTATTTGAAAAATGGAACGACTTTTCGTAGTGGACACTTATTTTGGAACGGAGGGAGTAGTAGTGAAACAAAAACAAAAACTACAACCATCGGCACTATGAACCAAATAATATAAAAGCACCTCGCTCGGTCACAAAAACGATTCCATCATTCTGTAACAAAAAAGAAAGAACAGGGATAAGGAAAGGATCAAGTAAAGCAAAAATTGTATCAATAAAGTAGAACGACAAGTATGAATGAGAAACAAAATAGAGGAAAAACCCTTCTCGCCTTCTCATATTCTAAATGAATTAACTAATAGTCTAATACATTTAGCATATGTCATTAGAAATGATTTACATTCCCATCATATATGATATTATATTTTATCTCGACAATCATCTCTACTATCCATTCGCTGAATTTCGATGTTAGATATAAGAAAACCATAACTCCTGTCCAACATAAACAATCAGATCAGAAGTTAAAAGAATACATAAACACTACTGCAAGAGAATCAGGCCAGAGGCCCTCACAAAGACTAAGTTTTGAATCCACCTTATCTCATTGAGTTTCATTCAAGAACAAAAACATCAATAGCCCCACAGTTACTTGGTAATCCTTCTAACAAGGGCGATAGCCTATAGGTAGGTAAAAAGAAAAGAAAGGAGAACAATGTAAGGATCAACTTCAACAATAAAAAATGGATGAATTATAATTTTTGCAGACTTCACGGAAATAGGAAGAGCCTAGGATGCAAGACTCTACACTGAGAAACTCCAACACATTTCTCCCATAAAAAATATAGAACGAATATATGTCATACATAAATCAGAAAGCCTACATTACCATCCAACAGTTTATGCGATGCTGGACAAGTTACCAGGTCTTACACACAGCAATTACCTATCCCCTATGGATAACTATGTTCAAGTAAACATCTATTCCAATTAGAAAGGGGCTACCCATGTTGGTGTGAACACTTTTGTGAAGTTGTCACAAAAGTGATTTCCGCCATTGTCCATATAAAAGAAAAAAATTACAATTGCCTTCAGTATAATATAAATTAACTGGTAGGGGCAAAGTGGTGAAATCACTCAAGCTCAACTACCCCACTCTCGTACCCCACGTATTCGAGAAAGGGATGAAGACTTCTCTTTCTGCCTCCCTACTGCTTTTCTTATCCTCTCACTCTCCTCCTTTAGATTTCTCTCTCTTCACATATCCTGGTACCATACTTAATAAACGTTTCTTGGTAGTTTCATGTAGCAGATCTCATAAAGTACTTCTTAACCTTGGGATTGAATTATGGGATAACAAATGAACCTTTCAGCTTAATCAATAATCATTGACCTAACCACAAATTTTTGCATGAAAAGACATCCTCCATACCTCCAAATGTACAAGCCCACGTGTTACTTTAAAGACCTAAGCCCTCAATTGATACGTGTTACAGGTTGGACGGGATTGGTAGTCAGGAGGGACGGAGAATGGGATTGGTAGTGAAGACTGAAGAGGGATTAACATCATATTTTGAAAGCAAAAACAAAAATCATAAAAAGAAAGTCTCCTAAATCGGAAGGTTTCCCACAAGCACCATGACCTCCAAAGAAAGCTTTGAAATTAAACACCCTCAACCACAATTCGATTGTCACTGCTAAGAAAGAAACAGGGAGACACATAATCATATGGACAAAGATACAGACATGGGGAAAAAACGAACAAAACAAATGAACTTTTGAGAGCTTAAATATAAACTTACAAGCATCATCAATTCTTAACAAGTTGAATTAGTTTTTTTTTATATATAACAAGTAAAGTTTCTTTCTTTGAAACAACATCAAACCAAAGCAAACCAAATCAAACCGAACCAAGACTTATGTCCTAACCAATTGTCAGCTACATGAATCCTTTTTTCCCACTGAGCTCTGTCAAGGGCTACTTGTTCACTTAGACTTAGTAGACTCGTATCTTTGCGCACTACAGCATCTAATGTCAATTTGAGCCTTCCCCTCCTCGTAGCGTTACTACCCAAAGCTATCCTATTAAGCCTCTTAACTATTGCACCTATATGTCTACAACATCAAATAAAAAATGAAGTCACAAATGCAATCTCCTCAATCTCTCAATATTTTGGCAGCTGATGACAACCAAGGAAGCAATATAGTTAAAAACCATACGAGATGTCCAAGTTAGTGTAAGAAACAAAAAACAAAACACCAGGCAGGTTTTTATGATAAGCCATGGTGGGCCCGCCATTCACATGCAAGAAATCGCAAGCATGCATCATATAAGAAGCCACCAAAGAAAAAACAACCACTTTTACCACTCTACTAAAATACATCAACATATTTGTCGCTAAGTAAAACACAAGTCAATCAATAACTACCCTTTATTATCTGCGTCAAGCAATACCTACCTTTTTTTCAAACTAAGCAGTACCTACCTAACCATTGGACATACTAATATACACTTTGAGGCCCATTTCTTCAAATATTTTGAAACAATTACTGCAGGTACTATTTACTACCACATTAAGCTTCTGAAGCACTAATTGATCTCGTACTTAATAGCCCATTTGGGAAAAAGGCCTCTGAAATCTGAATCACCGAGTTCAAACATGTGGTGCATCCAAAACAGAATGCCAACATTGATAATTAATTAACACTTATTAAGTAACAGAAGAATTCCATTGAATCATCTTATTATGATATAGAATTTAGTAAAAGTTGCCATCATCGTATCATGCATCCGACATAGATGAAAAGAAACAGTCCTTCCTTCCTCTTCTCCTGAGGTAGCAACTATTGGATACGTAATTTTAACATATAGGAATTCTTACTTATGAGCCACAATGATAGTGTTCATAAATCACAATGGACCATTGAACGCTAATAAGACTTCAACAGGATAAACAATAAAAGCAGCTCAAACAAGACTGCCAATAAGACACCAATGATAGTTTTCTTGTTTATATCCTGCTAATAAGACTTGTATTAGCAGGATAAACAAGAAAAGCAGCTCAAAGTCAGTGCAAGCTGTAGAAACACAAATTAAAAAGATCCGCGAGGACCACGAGGATATAATACCACCTGAGCTGAAAATGATCAAGTTCTAGGTGAACGGACAGCATCAGATCCTGATGAACTTTCGCTATCAGAACCTGTAAGGCAAACGAAGCAGTAAGAGACAGAAAATCAATACTTCAACCAAACAGAAACTGAAGCTGCTCAGCATCCTAACCGCCCCCTTGCCAAATCCCCACCCCCCCAAAAAAAAAAATTCATAAACGAGAAAACAAGATCCACCAAACTAAATAGGTAAAGTTAGTGATGTATAGCAATACCGCTTGAAGAGGATCCAGAACCACTGCTAGAGCCACTTGAGCTACTTGATCTACTTGCATTTCTTCCCTGATTTTCTACTTGAATAGGAGATGAAGAGATGTTCTTTTCATCTACTTGTACAAAAAAAAAAATTGTATTTAGTTGGTTGCATTTGTCACCAAACAATATAATACAGTATAAATTTTAATGATCCATAATTTCTTACCTGATTTCCTTTCTTTTGGTGCTTCTACCATAGAGGGGTCAGGGTTCTGTGCAATCAGCAAAATTAAATTGCATTAACCAAGCAAAGCATCAAACTAAATGAGTGAAGCTTAGAGGGGTATGCCAGGCTTTACCTTTCCCTGGGCCTGGGCCTCTGGCCTTATTTCTGCTCTAGCTTCAGTGGCAGGTTCAGCTTTCTTCTTGTTCTTGCTCAAACCCTTTTTGTAATTCGTTACGAACCTATCAAGCTCCCAGAGTGTCTCTGTATCAACACTATCGATATCCACTTCAATCTCATCGTCGTTTTGGCTAAGCGATGTATTCCTTTTCTTAATTATCTGGACGATGTTATCCAATTTATCAGAAGGCAAATTCTGCAGGTTTGTGCTAAGCTTCTGCTTTTCATCATATGTCAAGTCCCTCTTATTGGGATCCCTGGCCTTAGGCTTCTTTGGAGCAGGGGTCCGCCCTGGATGCGAAGATTTCCTTGGTTTTGGTTTGGGATCAACAGCACTCGACATTGTTTCTGACCTAGCAAAAATCGTTCTCATTTCAGTAGGAGGTGAAAGCAGCGAAGGAGCCTTTCTTGACGTAGGGGTAGGTATGCCCACTTCATATGTCACAGCCATTCTCAACTCTCGCATATAATCATCCTCTATGGAGGACCACTTTTCCTCAAAAACCTTAGATAGCTGCTCCGCCATTGCATGAACATCTTGCCCTTTAGGATTATAGGTCATCGCATTGCTAAATGTAAGTCTCACATCCTCTGCGAATTCCCTTGGAGACTTGTACCAATTCATGTTCAGCCTAGATTTCACAGTTCCCAAGTCCATTGGGTGCTTAATAACGTCAAAATAGTCATGCAACCCAAGAGCCTCCGGATCAACCGGCGTATTGAAAACCCAACCATGCTTGTGTTTCATCAACTTGTCAAGCAAAGCACTACAGCTCTTGAAAGCTTGGTTTGAAAACTTACCCAACCCAAACCCAAGTCCCAATTCAGTACCTCCTTGTTTCTTCCCGTTTAGTTTTGATTTCTTGTTGCTCTCAGCCGGCGGAAACTTATCCTTGGCGAGAAGGAACTCAGAATTCCGATAAAACTGATTCGCCTTGGGTGTCCTCTTCTCTTTCTCCGTATTATCACTTACACTCTGACTATTCTCCAGCACTGATATACTCAGCTGATGTAAAGGCCTAGAAACCCTAGCAGGACCCACAGATGCTGCCTCAGACTGAACTCGCTTCACTCCAGCATTATCGACTCCACCATTCACTACTTTCCCTTCTTTTCCCTCGAACTTCTTCACCCAATTCCTCACCAAATCAAGCTCACTCTGGAGCTTCCTCCTTAGCTCCCACATCTCCTGCTTCGACCTCGAAACTAAACTAATCGTAACCTTATTCTCTTGCCTAAGAACCCCCTGTTTACCCAACCCATTACCGCCCCCCACTCTCCTATCACTCACAGGCGTGACCTGCAGACGGTTCAAGCTTGTAGAATCATCCAACGCCACATCATACCGGTTTTGTGGCAAATTGGCCTCTTCTGAAGCTAAGTTTTCAGCTTGTTGTAGGGTCACATTACTAGGGTTGTTATCATTGTTGGTCTTCAGACCTTTGAATGATTTTCTAGAGTATACTTTGCTGTCAGCCCATTTTTTCTTCTCTCTAGACCCTTCTTCACCTCCTCCAGAAGCCATACACACCTCTAACCAACCGAAACCCTAATTCTATTGCTCCAAACCTATTTGTCGTGTGAGCATACTCACACAACTCTATACACAGGCTTATTTCAATCGATCAAATCCCCAATTTGATCGACTAAAACCCTAGTTTAGTTATGGTTTTCAAATGTAGACAAAGGAAACTAGGGCTTGACAGTAGTAGCAGAGATTCGAAACCATACCTTTTTTCTGTCGAGTCGTCGACCACATCGCTACTCTCTCTCTCTCTCTCTCTAGATATCTCTCTCTCTCACTCCAGATCTTTCGATTTAAGTTCGCGATCTATGGTTGGTGCTACAGTTGGGACTTGGGAGAAAGTGCCGTCGTCAGACAAGCTCCATAGCAGTGATGAGAAGACACGCGACTAACAGCGCGTGTAAATGACGGATGAATTATGACTGCCGGTATGTGGTGGGAAGTGTTAAAGGAGAATCAGAAAGTGGCGCGTACTTCGTGACCACTGCCTACAGGGAAAGTGGTGTTTAAAAGGGGAAGTTACCGGTTATTGCCTGGCAAAGCTGTGTCTAAGAGCGCAAGTTACTGGTTATTGCCTGGCAAAGCTGTGTCTAAGAGCGCAAGTTACTGGTTATTGCCGGTGATTGGGCTGGGAAATGGACCAAGGTTCGGGCTTGGCTTCGAAGGCCCATGTGAATACTGTTTCACATCATGCAAGGAAAAGGTTTGCAGGGAATCACGCAAGGAAGGCCCTGCGGGGCCCAGTACGGATTCCGAACGACTAATTCGAGCTGTTCAAGAATTTTAGAAACACATTTTGAGTAGGCCCGTTAAAAACCAGCTCCATCCGATATGTTTAGATGTTCGATCCAAATTTTCAATTTTTCTTTTTTCATCCGAGCCATTTAAAAATCAAAGTTTGGATCAAGCATCCACACATATCGAACGGAGCTGATTTCTCATAAGCCCACTCGAAATGTGTTTTTAAAATTTTTGAGCGGCTCAGATCAGCGGTTTGGGATCCGTACTGGGCCCCGTAGGGCCTTCTTGCGTGATTCCTTGCAAATCTTCCTTTCACATATCATTTTTGTTTTAAAAGGGGGTTTCAACTGGCCGGCCCACTTTTGTGAGTCTTCTCACATCTAAATCTACCGCATTCCACCTCTATTCATTGAATCCCTTTTCACGCGCGCATTAAAATTCTCTCTCTCCACTATTGGCGCGTAATCATTACTCTCTCTTCTCCACTTTTTGGCTCTCACGTGCAGCTCTAGAGCTACTGTTTTTTTTAATTCTCTCTCTACCACTGTATGTCAGAAATGTACATTGATGCAAGTACATCAAACCTCTTTTTTATTTAAGATTTTAAAATAAAATAACTTTTGTTATACACATTTATTTTTTTAAACTTTAAACAATTTTAACTTTTGTTGTGCATATAAAAAAAATTAAAATATATATTTGAAATCTACTCAATGAGATCTTTGAAACAAGATCCATTTTGGATATAAAATTGTGTACATGTAAAAAAAATTATTTTATACACATTAATTAGGAACTTACAACCATTTTGAGAAATTCACACTCTCCAAAATAAAAAGAATTCACACATCACAACTCACTCTCCAAAATACACAATGCGCACCCCAAAAGGAAAGAATTCACACCCTTCAAATGCAGAATAACCAACAGCTGAACCAACAATTGCTAAGAACTAAACCACAGAAAACAACAAATAAGGAACAATAACAAACAGATAAACCACAAAAAACAACTTATAAGCCATATTAACAAATAGATAAATCAGACTTGCTAAGAACTAAATCACTGAAACCAACATATAAGGCCCAGTAACAAAAAAATAAATCAAAAAAGACAACATCTAAGCCACAATAACAAACAAATAAACTACAAAAAAATAACATAGAAGCCACAAAAACCAAACAGATAAACTATTTTGGCTAATATATACACATAAAAATAACATATGTAAGGCACATGACAAACAGATATACAACATAATCACAGATATAAAACACATATAAGTCACAATAACCAACAGATAAACTATTTTGGCTAGTATATACCCATAAAACCAACATGTAACACACAATGAGAAACAGATAAACCACAGAAAACAACATATAAGCCACAATAACCAACAACTCTCAGTATTGAA